>LPNX010764169.1:16032-210599 GCA_001517045.1 Pseudotsuga menziesii
ACTGTACCCTTTATTGAAATGAACATGTACAAAGATATTTTGTGTTTTGGGATATTTAGTACCTGCTAGGGTGTTTGATCGAAAAGTATAGGACATTTTTTTGAGCCTATATGTTTATTTTCAAGATCACCAATTGTTTTTAGAAATGAGACCGCGGTTTCTGTCAGCATTTGTAGAAAATGTGTTAAAGATGATGATGGCAAAAGCTAAAAAAAAGGGCGTTAGGTATATGATGACCTTTTGAGTAACTATTTGTAGTTCTTGCAATATGATAGATTTAGATGAAGATTATTTTATTTGCATTAGTTCATCTGTAAAAATGTATAGAATCAGTGCATATTATATTTTGTTCATAATATGGACATTTAAAACGTTGAAATCGCACTATATTTAATCTTGCATATTACAAGGCCGGATTCTTTTCTATAATGCAATCTAACGCAAAATTATAATAATTCATTTGAAATCTGAATCCATTGTTAGTTTGAAGACTTTCCAAGCTTGAATTCAGGCTTGTAGGAGGTTGAGCTTCTTCAGCCATCTACAATGAAATCTTGAGTAGGATTGAAATTCTGCTATGATGCAGTCTAGGATTCTTGTTGATTTATGGTGGTGCAAAGTATCAGAACATCACCTTCAGAACAAGAGTAAGCATATAAAGCAGATATGACCTAGAGGTGAATACAAATATTACTCTAATTGACTTATGATGGTTGCCACTGCCCTCTCTCTAAGGGAACTGATGTACTATACTTCAGAACATCTTACATGTTTGATTTTCCTGCACTGACCAACACTGGTCTCGATTTGAACGAATTAGTAAAATTGCCTTGGGAATTATGCTTTTAATGCTGGAATGAATGCTGCTTAAAATTCTTCAGAAAAACATTAGGAAATGATAGCAAAATATTTATGATTAATTCCAGCCCGGATTATAAGGAATTAAATGTGAAGGCGTTATCGAAAAATGCCTGGACTTGGGTCAAATACTGAGGAGGCATTATTGCTGATTCCTTTCAGCTAATTTACGTTTCTAGTAAAGGCCCCATTGTTTAGGTCGCCAATTTCAGGAGTTGATTACTCACCTAGATTGAACAAATGGGCGTTACGGGAAGTGTTACGGGAATCCACAGGCACTAATGGCGGAAACCTGCTAGGGCAGGAGAGGATGAAAGGGCGCAGGCTCGATAGAAAAAGAGGGGATTTTTTTGGGGGGAAGCTATGCACCCTCGATAGGCATCAATTTCTGAGCTTTATAAAAGGATATTTGCGTGGTATGAAGGGGGGGAACCTCTGTGTTTTGTTAGAAAGGTAATCTCTGTGTTTGGAGGAGGAACAAGTTATGCCGGGTCGGCTTGATTTCAATTTTATTCACTGGTAATGTAAAATATAGGTATGCACAATATCAATTTTTTATAGGTCTCTTTTCATTCACTAGAAAATCCAAAACATAGGTGACTTGAATCTCTTTTCATTTCTTTAGCTGCATAGCTTGACAACTGCCTGTGATTTTCTTGGACTGACACTATATTGGCTTACATAGTGAGAGTTATATGCCATTCACCTTTAGTGTGGTCTAAAGTGTATTGTTTGGGTTTTTATTATCATTTTACGTTGGCTATTTCATGGATGGTGCGATTATCATAGAGTTTGAAAATCGCTAAGTTCATTGCTTGGGTCTGCATCATCATTTTTCCTTGGATGATGCCATTACCAAAGAGACTGAGTATAATTGTTGGTCCTGCATTTAACATGTTTGACTTCATTCTCTTTTTATGATGTAAATGCTCAAAACATTTGGGAAAAATCGCTGAGGGTAATTGTTGGGTCTGCATTTAGCATATTTGACTTCATTCTCTTTTTATGATGTGAATGCTCAAAACATTGGAAAAGCGCTGAGTGTAATTGTTGGGTCTGCATTTAACATTTTACCTCAGTTCTCCTTCTTTAGGATGCGATTTCAAAAGATTTAAAGATCGTTGGTATATCATATTTCGTTTTTGGGTTTTTATTGGTCATGTTTAACTTTGATTTCCTGGGAGATGTAATCTACCAAAATATTTCAAGAATGTTGGTTTTTATTTCCAGCGCCCCAGGGAACCGAGCCAGTTTGATGGTTACACATTGGGTGAGATTAGTGAATCCCCTTCATTTCCTGTTTTAAGGTTTGTTTTTTTTGGATCTGGAATTTTTTTGGTTGCACCTGTGTTTGATCCAATGTATGCTAGTGTTGTGCAAAAGATCTAGGATATGGTTTATACCTGCGTTTGTTAGAGTTCTGGTGGATATGTGTATTGCCGGCATAATGTAGCGTTGCACATTTCTAGCGCTGGGCCTGGGGAATTAAACCAGGATCCCTATTTTGTTTGCATGGCTTCATATTACCAACGTTGGGTTGATTATTAACCCTGATGCCCGCGTGTACATAAAATAAGTGCTAGAATATGAAGCATAGCTCATGATTCCTGAAATGTGTAAATATAATCTATGCTTTGATTTGATAAACTAAGTCTGAGATCGATTTAAGTGGTGAAAAAACATTGACCTGTTAAAATCAGAGATGATAGCTCATATCGTTGAAACGCTCTATTACAATTATTTTAATGAGAGACTGTCATGCGCTTGTTTGGGGAATGAATCTAGATTTTATTGCAGGATATGTAATTTTTTTTTTATTGGGTGATATCCCTTCTCAGAGGATCGACCCTTGAAACCTTTTATACGGTCCTTTGCCTATTTTAATATTATAGATCGTATAAGTTCCCTTTTGTTGAGGATCGACCCATGAGTTACTTTAGGTGTTCATCGCCTATTTAAATTGCAGGATGTGGGTTCCCTTTGGAAGGGCGACTTCGCTGTTAGAAAATTTAATCCTTGGAACCTTTTTTACTGCGTAATTATTTATAAAGGGTGCGTTCCCAGGTATGCTGGGAAAATCTTTTGTGGGAAATCAACCCTCGATCCCTTGCTATTGACTATGTTTGGATTTATGGCATAAGTGCACTAAATGATTAAAGCACTAAGATACACTATTGAATCTATAGTATAAATGAACTTAGATCTACAGCACCATTTATTGGTTGATAAAAGAATTTAAGGATGAAAATTGCATTCTTGAAAGGCAGACCAAGATTATACTTTGATCTGGAGATCATTGCATTTGAATTCATGGCTTTCGAAGTTTCGGAATATCATCTAATCCTCATGATGGAACAGACCTGTGTATTGGTATTGACATGTAATTAATTATTGTTTTAATAAACTCTAGACTGGAGGCCGTGCCTACTCCAGGATCTTATCCAAAGATGTGTTATGTTGTGGACCTCAGGATGAGGTTTCCTATTTTTGTATGAGGAGCTGATGATACATCACTTATGATGTAGATTGTACACCTTGATCGGTGATTATTTTATGAATAAAGAGGGATGCCTAACTTTTGGTGGACGTAGCCTCGTGGACGAGGTGAACCACGTACCCCCTGTGTCTTTTCCATGCTTTCGCCTCATGATGTTTTGATGCCATCTCTGTACTTTGTGTCTAAATGTTTAGTTTCATTCCTGTTATTATGTACTTGTGACCTGGTTGAGAAAATGAAAGGTAATACTGTGAAAGATAATGAAAAGGTTATTGTTAAATTATTATTTTTATGATATGCATAGTAAGTCTTTCAGGGCACTATAATGATGAACTGCTGTGAAATACATTAAAGAAAATTATTAAATGATTGTTTTGTTTCATGCACATGGTTCTGACATATTAGACATGAAGTCTCTTGTAAAGTTTGCCTAACAGGTTGGACCCTTTGATAGTAATAAGAAACAAAGTTTGTTTTTTTTTTTACCACGTTCCGTCTCTTATTGGCATCAAAGGCTGAGAGGGACATTACATGCCACCACCAAATGACTATATTGACAAGATATATATTCAAGCATGAAATATCTGTAAATAATATAATCACCTTGTCTTCTCACTTTTCAAAAAAGTGTCCCATCACAACTATTTCACCAACCTGGTACTTGAACTCTCCATCAACATAGGGATGCACCAACCTGCTTTTGATTACTATACACCACATCAAAAAATATGCCACATGCTCATCATTTCCCAGTGGTGCAATTACAACAAATACATCACCTACATAAAGATTTTCAAATATTAAACAAATATTAAATATATGTATGCATGTGTACAAGACTAGAAGTTTAAACATTCAATCAACTATTTGAAACTTGAATGTGTGAATGGCATAATGAATCCATTAATCAAATCATGTACCTTTCTTACCAAATCAGAAACTTGATCATGATCTAGTGAAACCACTGCCTCGTTAGTTTGCATATCTTTCCATGTTGGAATTGGATGTGGCCCCTTTGGCTTAAGAGGGACATATTTCCATTGTTTTACATATGCATCATTCAAGCAATGATCAACCCCCAATCCATTGGCGTCAATGCAGAACTCACAGAAACACGCATACTTCCACGTTTCAATGAAAAATATGTCGTCCATGTCTTTACTACAAACTGAATGTATTTCTCTCGTACTAGGTACATGGTCTCGCAATACCATGGCATGGATCTATTCATATCGCCAAGGGAAACATCCCAAAAAAACCTGCATCGAATAAAAAACATCATATATATAACACAAACACATTTATTAAATTCCAATTAAGTTGTTTATATATATATATAACCACTTATACTATCAAACGAGAACTCGACACAGTTCTTGTTTTTTGTTCTCCTAATTTTAGTAGCTAATTTTATTTCCATTTAAACAAGGTTGGTACCAGTATCACACATTTTCATTTTAAGGCATTTTTTTGGGCCTTTAAATCATCTTCGTTGTAAAATATTATTACTTTCTATTTTCAAGTTTGTTTTTTAGACATTTAACAAAATAACATACATTTAGAAGCAAGTTATATTGAAAATCATATACATTTTGCAATTTTTACTTTAAAATAAGAAATTTTTATAGGCAACATAAGACTTTTTTATTGACAAAATTCTAAGAAATTCTAGAAAATAAAGTCATTTACAACCATTTTCAATAGATTTCCATAGATTTTTTGTATAAAATTGATATTATTTCATACTATATTCCAAAATGTTGCATTCACATAAATTCACAAAAAACTATACCATATATTTGTAAATAACATATTAAAAACAATATATATAGAAATTTTATTTCTAAAATAAAGTCTAAAAGTCAAACCAGTACTAATATACCTTATCAAAAAAATTTCAAATTAAACATTTTCTTCAAGACATTCAACTAATCAACAATATCATGTAGTCCAAATTCTTCATTGAAATTGGAATTTTCTGGAGCTTGGATTTCCTTAGGGACATCAATGTCCTCTTCCATTGGGTCTTCTATGTCTGCAAGATGCCCAAAGTGATCCTTTCCAAACGTCTATCCTGATGGGGGTTGAGAATCTTTTGACATCTTCACCACAAGTGTTTCACTAAACTCCCCTTTCTTCAAACCAACTTCTTGTAATTCATCTGGAAGAACTTGCATATCATTCATTCGTTTCTTGATGTAATTGCATTGCAGTGTATCATTATCAATGGATATGCAATGTCTTCCTTTGTGTAAGGAGCATGCTATTGTTGTACCTAATCACCAAAAACAAAAAAAATATTTAATACAAATAGCATAAAGAATCATACTTTAAAAAAAATCAATAATAAAAAAAACAATAAAACTTGAAATATGTTTCCATATCTAATATCTGAAATTTGACTTGAACCTGAGAACAAATCTAAGACCCAATCTCCTTCACTTGAAAATGTGTCTATGAGATAATTAATCAATGCTTGTGGCTTTTGATAGATGTTTACAACCACTCCTTTCAAATCCCTTTCTTCATATGCCAATTTTTTAACCACGGCATTATATGTTAACATGTGGCTATATTTTCCTTCTCTCTATTTATTGATTAAAAGAGATTCATAAGTCTCATCTTTTGTCCAAGTTTCAAGATGTATGTTTTTGATATCATTCAGAAATGGATCACTGTCGGAGCTACGAATATTAGGCTTTTTCCTCTAACCAAAATAAATAAATAAAGAATTTAATTAACTTATCAATAAATATAATTGATTTATAAATTCAATAACTTGATAATATAGTGCAAATATATTACCAATAAAGTTGATTCCTTGTTTTTTCTTTACCCTTGAAGGATGTCAACAACCCCCCTAATTGTGTGTCAGAATGAAAAACAATGAATCTCCATACTGGTGATGTTCTGACATCTACAAATCTTGAAACCACTTTACTGAATGATTGGTAATTATAAGGCTCACAATCATAAGTAGTGTTTCATATATTGAATCCATGAGGGATAAATGTAATAACTAGGGAATACTCCTTTTTAGGAACAATTTTTGCAATATCTGCACAGTCACCTAAAATGAATTTATATTGCACAGTGTCAAGCCCATTCCAAATATAATGATCAAGTGTATCATCAAGTTCAATGTTTGCAAGACGTTGTATCCTTTGTCGTTCTATTTTTGCTCTTTGGATATGAATTTTGAAGGACTCTAGTACTCCATCTGTACCCCTTTTTGGAATCTTAAAATGAAAATTTTCTCTATAAGTAATAAAAAATAAATTAAATGATTTACGAAATAAATAATTTAGGATGTATCATAAATCAACATACCTACTTGAATGAAACAAAAATTTGTTTTAAGGTTTCTATTGAACTTGATTTTGGATAGTTGCATTTGACATCATCCTAACTCATCTCATTCAACATTATAACCATCTCCTCTTGTATTTTCATGTAAATCTTGTGACTAGATGATGAAACAAAAAATAATGTCTACAATCATATATAATAATACAACATAATAATTAGAACATAACAAAAATGTTAAGTTCAATAAAAATACTTTGTACCATAAAAAAAAACATCAATTTACTTGTCAAATTCACTGCACATTTCCTCCATTGATAAATCACCTGACTTTACCTGTGACAATATTGTAGCTATTAGTGTTGTATCCTTCACACCTTGCATTGTTCTCCAAGGTGTAATAGTCATGTCTTTTGGAAATTTCTTGATGTCAGGACCGGACTTACCACCAATCCATGGAACAACTTTACTTTTTTCACTTTTTGATTTTTTATGCCAATATTCTCCCACATGCTAAATATGTCCTCAACCAAATCCCATGTTTTCCCTAATTTGAATGCCAGCTGGAAATATCCATCTACATCTCTGAATGCATCACTACCTTTGGAATTTTTTCGTTTCACATTATCCTCTTTTATAGGGATACCTATTTCCAGACAACATTGTTTCCGAAAACTTGCATCAACTTTAGATTTATCTCTCCCACATATTTGCAAAAATTCATTGTGGATAAATCTCACCCTTTGAATAAATTTCATAGTCATCCTATATTCTCTATCTGTGTTATGATCCCATGCTAACAACTTTGCTTCTACATCTATTAAATCGGCATAAACGATGTATTTCACTGTTTCAAAAATAGGGTTATTGGGATATTCTTGCATAAACTCTCGTCTTCCCTCTACAGAATGATTGCCTCCAAGAACGTAATATTTGTGATGAAAACTTCTTGTCTGATAAAATTAATCTCTAGTAGGAACATCTTTTGGGTCAACAAGCACTAGGTAGTCATCCACATGTGCATAGGGATTATGCCTCACCAATGCTTTCAAGTTGTGAATATGAAAATGATATGGTTTTCTAGTTATAAATTGATCTTTCCCTTCTGTGGCTCTAAAAATTTGATTCACATTCAACTCAAATGTATGTCCATTGTTAACCAATTTATCTCTCTGCAATCAATCTCGAATGACATTTTGTGTTGACTTGACAATTCAATCATCTAGACTCAGCACCTAGAGTAATGATTTCCCTATTACCCCCAAAATTCTCACTACCACATTCATGGATAACATTGGAATCAGAAATAGAAGATCCCCTCCTTTTCTTTCTTGAATGGATTCCATCTAAATCAACAATGCCTAGGAATTGAAGCACCCTCAACCATATTTATTATACAAGATTGATTCTTACTCTTACCAGAAGGAGTAGCCACATCATTGGAAACAATTTCAACATGTTCACTTGGGCGAGATAAAGATTTAAATGTAACATTTATAGGTACCTGATTTGATTGTCGGATGCCCTTTCCTCTTTGAGCTTGTACTTCTTCAGTTGAATATTTGACACATGTTTATTCTTCCTTGTTTATTTTCCCTTTTGAAGAGCGGCATTAACGACATCCATAGGATTTTCCTCTATATAATAAATTCCATTCAACATGTTTGAAATCGACCTGGCAAAATCCTGCAAAACAAAAAAAAATATGGTATTAAATCTATTACATTGTGATATCCAAGTTATAAGAAAAACAATTTCAAAATAATATCAATATTGAAACTTACTCTCCCACTTTCAATATCATGTACAACCCCTTCACAAGAGGGTGTGAAAGTTTCTTGAACATTATATTTTGAAACCTTCAAACAATATCGAATTTTGGCAAAGGTCTTCGCTTGTTTCACTTGTGCATAAACAATTTATGTACCCGGCATCACACATATATATCTGAACAATCCTAATGATTGGTAATCTGATTGAAGAAATCTAAATGTCGCACAATATAAGTGAATACTATATGTTTGTCCTTGATATTTTTCCTTGAGATGCCATGAAAATTTTGTCTTGTCTTCTTTGGCTGCATATTTCCATACTCTAGAATTCTTGATTTTTTATTCCTGAAAGGTCAAAACTTCTTCTTGAGGCTCAACATTCTCAGATACCTCAACAATTTTTTTCAATGTAATCATCTCCACTCTTGATCCAGAAACGTTCACATATATATTTCATGATACCATTCTCTGTATATCCAAAATGTACAAATTTAAAATACAATCAACAAACATTCATAAACAAAAAAAAAATCAGCATCAATAGTCATTATAAAATGTATTGGAAATTTGTTCAAAAACATTAACACCCTGACCCCCCCACCCTTCCACCCCCAACTTAACCCCCTAACACTAACATTACAATAAAATTAAAAAAATAAAACCCTCTTAAGCCCCCACAAACATTCCATTGAAATAAAATTAAGAATATTAAACACCTTCCTAAAAAATTTAAAAATTAAGAATATTACACATCAAACATTATATTAAAAATAAAATAAAAAAGTACCTACCACAATAAACATTATATTAAAAAAACATACACCACAATAAAAATTATGTTAAAAAAATTATATTAAACATTATATTAAAACTAAATTTTAAAAAAATTAAAATACACCACATCAAACATTATATTAAAAAAAATTAAAAAATGTTCCTACCACAATAAACATTATATTAATATCACATACATTATAATAAACTTTATGTTAAGCAAAAATTAAAAAAAATTACACATTAAAGATGATATTAAAAAAAAATTAAATTAAATGTACCTACCACAATAAACATTATATCAAAAAAAATACACTACAATATACATTAGGTTAAAAAAAATTATATTAAACATTATGTTAAAAAAATTATGTTAAACACTATATATTAAATTAAACATTATGTTAAAAAATTTAAACATTTATTTTAAAAAAATTATATTGAAAATCATGTTAAAAACATTTTAAAATATATGAAACATTACCTTAAAAACAAAAAAAAATTATAAAAATGTTAAACATTACTTTAATTTAAAACTCTTAAAAATTATATTTAACATTACATTAAAAGAAATAACACAATAGTTAACACTATGTTAAAAAACATTTGAAAAACAAATTAAAACAAAATATGTTAAACAATATATTAAAACTAAATTAAAAAAATGATAAGAAAAAACGCCACCTCCCATCCTCCCCGGTGCACGCTCCGTCAACCTTCGCCTCACTTCCTCCCGCCAGCTTCCACCTTCGCCCGTCCCTTCTCCTCCCTCCCATCCTCCCACCCACCGTGACCGTCCTCCATCTCTGCCTCCCTTCCCGTCCACCCTCCTCCCCCTCTGCCTCCCCCTTCCACCTCATCCATCGTGAAAACAAGGGGAGAGTCGCTCCCTAGCCGCCAAAGGACCTCCATTGAAGGGAGGCCCTTTGTCTCCCAAGGAGTGGTGTTCCTTTTGTTTTGAGGGCGGAGGGAACCCCCTTCCACCTCCTCCATCATCAAAACAATGGGAACACCGCTCCTTGGGTGCAAGAGGGCCACCCTTCACTGGCGGGGCGATTCTTATAACCGCGCTGCTAGTGAAGGGAGGGCCTTTGGTGCCTAAGGAGAGGCGTTCCCCTTGTTTTGATGGTGGAGGCCTCCCCCTTCCACATCCTCCGCCGTCAAAACAAGGGGAGAACCGCTCCCTGGGCGCCAAAGGGCTTCCCTTCACTGGCTGCACGATTCTTCCACCTCCTCCGCCGTCAAAACAAGTTGAGTGCCGCTCCCTGGGTGCTAAAGGGTCGCCCTTCACTGGTAGTGTGATTCTCAAAATCACGCCGCTAGTGAAGGGCGACCCTTTGGCGCCCAGGGAGCGACGCTCCCCTTGTTTTGAAGGTGAAGTAGGTGGAAGGGGGAGGCAGAGGGGCTGGAGGTGGAGGCTCGGTGGACGGGAAGGGCAGAGGAGGGGGAGGAGGGTGGAGGGGAAGAGGGGATGCTTCTGAAAATGTTGTCAAAGAAGATGTGAAATAAATAAGTTGTATATGTTTCTAAGACTAGAAGTTTTCTTTTTATAATCAGTTGTGTATGGAGTTATTGTGCGTGACAATTTTGACTATAACTTGGAGAACAATTCTACCATCATATTGGGGATTGAAGAAAGTGAATGCAAGAGAATTCTTTAGTCTTTAAACTTTCAAGCTATTTTTTAGTAAATCGACTTTGCCAATCGAAAGGAATTGGATAGCCACTGTTGGCCTCTTTAGTATGATAGCAAGATTACTTGCATGCTTGATTAAACTGTTAGGGAATTGTTGTTATGTTTACATAAGTCCTAAACAAAAGACATTTTCATTCCTAGTTACTCTCTCCAGTATGCAATCCCATTTAGCCGCATATACTTGATTTTTGTGAGTGTTGTGCTTTGAAGAGTTATGCATGATGGCTTATGGTTCTAGGATTTTCTTGATGTTAAATGATAAAATTCGTAGTTCGTTGATATCTTTCAGAAGTTCTTGATAAACCGTCTCGACAACTCTATCTCGAAGACCATATTAAATGTCACTTTACGCACTTATGTATTAAATTTTTAAATACCAAATATCCAACATTTAATATTTTTGTATTGAATTTATCGTTTGGACATAGTGAGCCTTGAAAGAACTATTGCTGTTGTTTCTATGGTTCAAGGAAATATGGTTTTTGCAAGCATTCCCTTTGAGGAAATCTGGTTTTTGCAACTATGTTTGTTCTTTGTCTTGGTCATGAAGTGGGTCAAAGTGTAGGCCCAGTGAAGGAGTGCATGGCTTAATTCATAAACATGTGGCTCAAACTTCTTCGATTGAAGATAGGTTCATTCAATTTAATATTTTTTAAATTTACCAAACTTCCAACAAATATTTCCCATTCTGGCTGTAGGGCTGAAAGATAATGTTTTCAGGATACCTACACTTACTGTAATGTCCCCAAAAATTGAAAAAAAAAGTAGGCTAGTCAAAACTACCTATGCTGGACATTATTGTACTTGCGGAATGTGTCATACTCTATTCACATTGTTTGTTTTATCGTAATTTGTTCTTACGTCTTGCTTCCTTACTTTTCGATGTGATTATTACTATGTTTAATTACAATGTCGTAATGTTGATTACTATGATATTGGTATGGTTACGCCATGTTGCGTATGTTAGATACTCAAATTATGTACTTCACTGATTTTCACATGTTTTTAATGTCGCAAGCATGATTCTAACTTAAATTGGTTAATGGTTAAAGGGGTGGAGTGGTGGGACTAGTTCTCCCATGTCACCACCTGAGAGGTAACAGTTTCTTCTTGACGCAACGGGATTACTTAGTTATTTCGAACTAATGCACTCTTGTCCCATTTACATGCAGGTATACTTAGCGATGGAAAATTTGTCAACGAGTGTTGAACGTTTCATCACTAGAGCTCGCATTTGCAGCTTTGTCCTAGTGACATTTACTGGTTGCTATTATTAGACTTTGTGCTAGTGACGAGGTCACCACCACTCTCATTATTTGTATGACCGAGACTTGTTATTTACGTGGCACTTATTATTTCTGGTGTAAATATTAAGAATTGTTCATGTCATAACATATTTCCATTATATGTTTATTTTCCTAAATGAACTAACATATATTTTTATTATATGTTTATTTTGCTAAATGCAATAACATATATCTTTTTATTATATGCTTATCAGGTTTATAACTCTTTGTTAAAAATCTTGGCTTGAAATAGATACCATGGCATATTTCATATGCCATGGTCTTATGGCTTAAGGCCTAAGAATTCGATGTGCATGGTCCTAAGGCTTATAGCCTATAGTATTCAATGCATGCAAGGGTTTAAGCCTTATGTTGGTTTGGGTGGAAAGATCTACAATATAGTTCATAAACTATATGACTATGGGGCTAGTGCACATTAATGGTGGCGAGGGTGGCGCTTTCAATGTTCCTTGGGAGATGTGGTGGGAAAGCTTAGGGCTTGGCCCAAGCGTTAGTTTGGCATTTCACCTCTTTGTGACTTGCTCTCTGCTCCTGCTCTGTGTGAGGGAAGGCGATGGTGATAGATTGACAGATAGGTAAGATGGTATCTGGTTTTCATTGGCATCATTGTTGATTTGAAGGTGGATATTATTCATACTCTCATGACTTGGCTCTGTTCTGTTGCAGGTTTGCAGAGGGGCGAGTAAAGGAGTGGGTCGTAGCTCATGGCCGAAACCATGGCAATTCCATCCTCCTTTGGTAATCCCACTGTGCAAGTCTTTACTGGTTTCCTCTTACGGTATCGTGGATGTGACTAAGTGTCACTCATCGTGGGTTGGATTTCTTGAGTCTAATGTTCAGGGGTGGCGTTGTGGGTTTTGGGGTTTCAACTGTAACTTAGAAAAGCTCTGTGTTTACATGCTGCAGACATTGGGGTTTAATGGTTTGGGTTTTCATTTTTCCTTCGGGCCTGTATTAATTAGATGTAAATGAGTTTATTAGAGGCACTCTGTGTATCGAAGAGGCAAGAGTAATTCCATGATAGGATCTATGCATTTTATTTAATGTTTTTTTATGCAACTGGCCATGGGTAGCACCATTGCTCGCAATGGTGCAAGGCCATAAGCAATGAATGTGTAAATACTCTTTCATGGATTAAAACGAATGGGTTTTATGAAATATATGCTATGTTTGATTTTTATGGTTGTAAATCTTGTGGATTGTGTGAATTTGGCATTCAAGTATGCGTTGATTTCGTGGGTGACTTTTGTACAACGTTATGGTTTGGACCATGCGATGAATGGCTTTGGTACTCGCCATTGAAGCTGTGATAGCAAATTATATTCAAACTTGTAGTTTATTTTTATAGTGCTTAAATGGAAAGTAAAGCCAGCAGTGGGTGTAAACCCGACAGTGGCAATGATGTTGTAGGTTATTTCATTTGACAGGGTTTTAAGTATTGATAATGAGTTTAGTTGATTGTTGTGTTATGTATGGGGCCAAAGCCATAGATTACAGAGTGTAGAAAAATAAAAAGGTCTTACGACCTCCGTGTAATGAAGTTAGGTAATATTCACAACCTGCGTATAGACTGTGTATAGTGTGGCTTTGTAGAAAGGTTAAGAGGACCCTACAGAATTTGATCCTAGGCCGATTACTGTGATGAGAGTTTTATTTACATGGTTGTGATTTGGGCTTGAATGCCCACAGGGGTCGATACTGCGACCTCGGTGAAAGTATATACATTTTAAATTAATATGGTAATGATATTACGGTTGTTTTTAATTGGTTGTTGTAAGTAATATTATGTTGGACATTTTATTTATGACATACGATTTCTGTTATGTGGGTTTTAATATTAGATGGTTTGAATTATTAGTTATGCAATGGTTTTATAATGTTGCTAGCAACATTACTACTTATGCTATGTAAATGCAGCTAATATAAGTATATTACATCGTTGACCATCTATATGGTCTCAATACTTGGATTGTTATTCAATTTATAATAATATTTGTTTTAAGAAGAATAATAATGGTTATCTTTGATATTAGCACAGTTTATTTAATGAGACCCTCAGAGATCTTCATTGGTTTTTATCTTAGCTTTAGTATTTAAAGATTATGATTATTCTTAGATGTATTTATAGTGTTGATAGTTTAGAAGTATATTCATGTTTTATACTTGCTATATAATATATATAAAGTAATTATTAAATTATATTTATTATATCTCAATCTATTAAAATCTACAATTAATTTTGTTTAAAGTTGGAACTGAAACTAGTCTTTACATTATGCAAGGCTCTACTAGCAATATGAAATATGCTAGTAGGGTTTCTACACAAATAAAACATATAGGCCTTGTTTTTAGAAATAAAACCGAATTTTAAAATAACAGAGTTTAAGCTGTAAAATAACATACAAAAGTAATATGAAGAGAAACAAAACCCTTGATAAATATTTAAACAAGAATTAAATTTACATCTTAGGGTTTATAATTTAATATGTAAACCCTAGAAGAGTTTTGAAAATAATACATAGGTTTAGAAAATTTAATATAAACCCTTGCATAATTTATCCAGCACTTATGTTAAGAATTGAAATAGGTAGTCCAGAACCTCATACCTGTAAATTGAAGCTCTTCTAATGGCTGTAACCTGCACACTCAATTACCTAGTATTAACAATTCATAGGCAGATTTGACCTCTGTATAGATGACTAAATCACTTGAGAACTACCGAGTTCCACCCAACCATGACCTAAAACCATTCCTAGTTTTAATCAAGATCCCCCCGTGCTGGTTCCAACATGCAAATAGCTTAGAGCTCCTAAGGTGAGGTTTCCCTAATTAGTATATCAGGTCTGGATCAGTTCTCCTTCTTTCTCTTAGGGAAATGTTATCCAATAACTCTCTTGAGAATCAGCAAACAAAATAATGATTTCAAAAAAATAGATCAAATCCCCAAGCCTCTCTTTGGCTTGGGACTTTATAGACATAATTTTCAGTCAAAAGGGCAGTTAAATCAAGAATCACTTCATTTCTTGATTTAATCTTTTTTATTTAATTTAGTACTTTTAATATTTTAACTTAGGTACTTTTAGCTACTTCCTAATTGGAATTTTATAGATATTATACTATTTAATTTTTATCTTAGTAATAACTGTAATAAATGGAACTTTTCCTTCTTTCTTACATTATTAATATTATTACTAGATGTACTCTGTATACATACTCTGTATAAAATATACAATAATATATTATTGGGTAACATTTGTCTTAGGGTATCACATATTGTGATCCATAGACTTACGACACTTTCTTCATTAAAGTCATTACGTAGATGGTTAGGTCTACTAGGCTAGGAAAATCTAAACGTCCTTGCATGTTGGATTCCCTCGTATAACATGGTAGCTCTTCAGTACTTGATGAGAATACAGAAATTTGAAATTTCATTTAATCACTTATAAATAAGTCAGACGAGATAAATATTTTTCTCAAGCCATTTTTAGTCGGGAATCATTGATTCTTTTCAGTAACTCCTAGCGCTTACCAGAGCCCATACTCAACGCTAAAAACAAGGAGTTACAAACTTAGTGCAATTCTATAGCTCTTTGCTGAACAATAATGCTAGGATGTACTTGTAGGATACACCTAGGGATACAATGGCCAAGGATCTGATGTTCCAGAGCTTATGCTCAACATCAACATGGAAGGCTTTATACTTATGCCTAACACTTCCAAATTATCTTTTCATGTGTTCCAGAGCTTCATGCTCAACACAAATGACTCAAGACTCATGTGCTCCACAGCTTCTCTCTCAACACAAATATGAGTACTCATGTGCTCCAGAGCTTCTTGTTAAACACAAAACATCAATTTACCCATGTGCTCCAGAGCTCCTCGCTCAACACAGAACATCTCATCAATCATGTGCTTCAGGGTCCATGCCCAACACAAGCAAACATATATATATCATATGCAATTGGCTTACGCCCAGTATATCAAACAAATCATCATGTTCACATGCAATCTGGTCTTCAACCTAGTATATCAAAATAAAACATCAAGGTAGCACCATAATCAATGGGCTCATGCTCATAAGTGTTAGGTCCAAAATTTGGGATATTACACTTACATATTTTTTTGGTGTTTTGAATGTTTCTCTTGTATTTTCATTCTTATTAAACAAAATTTATTGAGTATAATGGATGAGTGGTTTTAGAAAAGGAACAAGTTTCTCCTTTATGATTCTTGTCCATAGAATTTAAAATTCTGGCCCCTATTTTAGTAATCCTAAGTTGGAGGATTTTGTATTGATGCATTTAAAATGTTACCAAATAAGATGTGTGGATTAAAGGAATGAAAGCCTAAGTTCAAGGATGTTGGGCTTCAAATTTAATAGTTTTCCAAAGAGATGAATGAGTTGAATTCGAAAGAGACATCCAATGGTTAGTAGGTTGTTTGAGTTGTTAAGGAATTAAAGCTACGTCATAGGGCTTGAAGAAACTACATAGCGCTAGGTTTTTTTTCAGAAGAAATCTCCACGGAAAACCCAGCAATACTTCCCCACATTAGTGGATGGTAGAGGTGGTAAACCGCCGGCCATCCTCACAGATGGCCTAACCCCGAAGGACTCAAGGCTCGAACCCGTGACCTCTCCCCGTACCGAGAGAGTGTGCGCATGTCTTACCAATTGAGCTACATAGCGCTTGGTTGTGCTAGTAGGATGCATAAAATTAATGGGAGGTTGTTTGTAACTAATTAATTATATGCCAGAGGGCTTGAAGACTTCTCAAGAAAATAAAGAGTTCTCGCTATGTTGCTAGGATGCATAGAAGTAATAGCATGTTGTTTGAGTTGTTACGTAATTAATGCTACGTCAGAGAGTTTGAAGACTTTTAGTGCTCGACTGCACTGATAGGGTGCATAAAATTAACAGAAAGTATGAGTTAGTTGGCTATTAAGTGGACTACATCGATCTCAAGACGAACCTTCCTTGTGGCCACTGGCGATTATTTTTGCAGTAGGTAGCTAGTCAATTATGTCAATTCCAAGTCCAATACGATGTGTCAGATCATGTTACCCAACCACTATTGACGCCGACAAATATCAACTATAATCAGAGATGTTCAAGTTTGCCAACTGGTATTGACGTGGACACATATCGACTATAATTAGTGGTATAGGCTTGATGCGTAATGAATGTATGAGTGGAAGTGTTCTAGTATTTGGACTGAGGGGTTTGTGCACCTCCACTTGTCAGTCAAAAAGTTGAGTGGAAGTGTTCTAGTGTTTGGACTGAGGGGTTTGTGCACCTCCACTTGTCAGTCAAAAAGTTTTTCTAAGTTTCATTCTATCTCATCAGTGTATTCACAAGAATGAATGGTACTTTGTATGACTGGTTCACTTATAAGTGGACTTTGTATTCATGGAAATTGATTTTATTACCATTTATAAAATGAGTAAATGATATGAGCGATTTAGTAGCATCCATTTAGCGTCGATTAGATTTAGTTCACACCAAAAAACTAATTTTTATTTAGCTACGAAAATGTAAGTTATACTTTTGTTCGTATTTAGTGTATTTAATTGAAAAATGCAACAAATAAATAAATGTAAAATAAAATTCCGCACCTAAATTTGGTGCACGATTAACTCGTTCAAGAGCAACACTTTAGCTCTGTAACTTACGAGTTTTTTGTAAGTGTATTTATCTACGGAATGTAAGTTTAGAGAGTTGGGAGGGTTTAGGTTTTTTTTCCTTCTTTTAACTACAATGTTGTTAGGGTTTAGGGGTCACAAAGGGGAGGGGTGTTTAGAAGATAAAAATTTAAAATTTAAAATAATTAAAACTATATGGTAGATCTTCCTGTAATTAACACTACATCTTTTAAATATATATATATATACACACACACACACACATAAAAAAATTTAACTAACCCGTAATTTGTAGAGACTCCTCCGTTGAAAGTGCTAGAAGCTCCTCTGAAATCTTCTCGTTTTATAAAATAGATTAGGACAAATGAAAAATAAAAAAAACCATAAAATAATGAATGACAACTGAATAAAACCATAAAGCTATCTTTGTAAAATTAACTATAAAACTAATCTATTTAATAAAAAGGAAAAAAACTAATCTATTTATTAAAAAATGAAAAAAAAAACCCACATATTTATTAAAAAAAGGGAAAAAAACTAACCTATTTATTAAAAAGGAAAAAAAACTAACCTATTTATCAAAAAAGGAAAAAGCTAACCTATTTATTAAAAAAGAAAAAAAAACAACCTTGAAATTGTTTGTAACTTTCTCCAAACTCAATGATGAATAGTAGGAAAACTAAATGATTTATATAGGCTAAATTAGGTATAACATTAATTGTTTTACAAATGTGGGATTAAAAGAGAAGGTAAATAACCATGACTTTATTACATATTGTATATATAAAAAATTACACAAAACTTCATTGGTTTTATATATATGGGAATATAAATATGTAATTATTTAATATATTATTTCATAGTTTTTTTTTTATATCATAAATTTCTTTTTTTTACTAGTTTTATGAATGTGCTTGAAATGCGCCCTATATTTTTAGTGGGAACTTTTGGAGGTAAAATTTTGAACGAAAAATGTGGATTTAAGTTTTGGAGGGAAAAATTTGGAGGCAATTTTTTGGAGGGAACATTTCATTCTCATAGCTATAAGATGGTTGATTGTCATTTGCACCATTCTACTTTTTGGTGAGGTCTATGATTAAAGGTCATTGTCTTCTCTATTAATATTTTTCTATAATTCTATGTTTGAGTGAGAACACATGGACTCATCGGAATTGAATTCCAATGTCAATGAAGCGTTGTATTGTTCATCTATCCAAGATACTAATAGTGCAAGCAATGTAATCAAACATGTTGTTCAAGAACTTCCAAATTTTGAAGATTTCGAAGGTAGTAGTAATGAAGGGAAAGAATGTGACGGTGATGATGATGAATATCTTCCTCTAAGTGGGGATCCTAAATACAATAATAAAAATGATGACAATTTTCCTCCCAATTAGGATTTTAATGGGACTAATGATAATTTTCATCCACTGTGAGGATTTTAATGGGACCGATGATGATTTTGGTGAGGACGAAAAAATAAATAATGGTGAAGATGATTTTCCTCCAAGCGAGGATTTCAATGAAACTCGTGATGAGTTTCCTCCAAGCGAGGATGTCAATGTAAATGATGATGATGATGATTTTCTTCCAATGAAAATGATGATGATGATGTCAATGGAAATGATGATGATGTCAATGGAAATGATGATGATGTTCCTCCAATCAAGGATTTCAATGGAACTAATGATGACTTTCCTCCAAGTGAGGATGCTAATGGAAATGATGATGATTTTCCTCCAAGCGAGGATTTCAATAGAACTAATGATGAGTTCCCTCCAATTGAGGTTGCCAATGGAAATGATGATGATTTTCCTCCAAGCGAGGATTTCAATGGAACTAATGATGAGTTTCCTCTAAGTGATGATGTCAATGGCAGTGATGATGAATTTCCTCCAAGAGAGGATTTCAATGGAACTAATGATGAGTTTCCTCCATGTGACAATGTCAATGACAGTGATGATGATTTTCCTCCAAGCGAGGATTTCAATGGAACCGATGATCAGTCACCTTCAATCGAGGATGTAAATGGCACTAATGATGATTTTCCTCCAGGCGAGGATTTTCTTAGCACCGATGATGAATTTCCTCCAATCGAGTATTTCAATGGCACCAATGATGACTTTTGTCCAAGTGAAGATTTCAATGGCACTGACGATGATATTCCTCCAAGCTAGGATTTTAATGGAATCGATGATCATTTTGTTGATGATGAAGACACCAATGATGAAGACAATGATTCTCCTCCAAGTAAGGATGTTACAGGCACCGATGATGTCAATGTTGAATTTAAAGAGTTCCCTTTCAATGAAGAATTTAGTGGCACCAATAGTGTTGATGGTCACATTGGTATATCCGCAAGTGATCAACTTATTACTGATCACGACAATGATTTTTATATTGAATTTAGTGATCATGTTTTCAATGAGGGGGGTCATATTCCTCACAATGAAAACATTCATTCTGATGAGGTTGTTGTTGTAAACATAAAGGTCTAGGAAAGGCAGAGACATAATCCAACAATGAGCAGGATTAAGTAGGACTATACCTTTTTATGACAATACAAAGCATTCCAGTTATACAAGGCCCGGGAAATAATTGCTCACAAGTCCAAATTCCATTACTCATTTGATTTTAAGTGAGTGTTGCCACAACAATTGTTTGAAGGGTATAGGCTACAGTTATGCCTTGAATAAAAGGAACGTGTATTTATCAATGAACAAAAGTATGCAAACTTCATATTTAGTAAGGTGTATGATTTCTACAAGGACAGGTTATGATTATCGCATTGGAAATGTTCTTCTTTGTAGAAAGGAATTCAAAAGGATTCAGTCAATTGGTAATATTAAATTATCAAGAATCCAATCAAGACTAGAAAAGGATCCAACATTTTATTCTGGTGATTATCAGGGATGAATCCCTAGACCATCAACACACATTGCAATATCATGGATGCATTTTTCCAAGCATGGAGAGAGTATGCCAAATAGAGAAACAATACACATTCCAGATAATTTCACAAGACAATAAATCTACATCTTATACAAGGATTATGTTCAAGGTGGTCAAGGAAATGGAAACTTCATGAGATATGCATATTTCACAAGAGTATGGAAAAAGAAGTTCAACAACGTCCGCATTCCAAAGAGGTCAAGGATGGGGATCTGCAGTATGTGTGCTTCTCTTAAATAAAGAAGGGATAGAAACGGGTATGTTTAAAAAATTGTTTATTTTTTAGATAAATGTCAACTATGAAAATGAGTTATCAATATTTTTGTATATGTTCTTTGTAGATTACATAATCAATTCATTGCAAGAACATCGCAATCAACAATCAAATGAATGACAAAAGTTGTGCAAACATTGCAATAAGTGTTATGATGCTCCACATAAGTATATGGGTTTGATAATTGATGGCATGGATTAGAAAAAACACTCTTGCCACATTTTGTACGTGTGACAAAGAATTTAAAGGAGAAAATTTTATTCAGTTTCACTTGGTTGGGTGTATGATTTTTAATGGTGAAATGTTTCCAAGAGTTTACTTTACAGCTCCAAATATTCAAAATGATGCAAATTTGACCATCACCATAATTCATCATTTCCTTTCTCATTGGCCTGGTGATCTTCCTGAAGTTCTATATCTGCAATTGGAAAACACAAGCAGAGAAAACAAAAATCAGGTCGTGTTTGCTTATCTAAACATGCTTGTTGAATTGGGAATGTTTAAAAAGATAAAAGTTGGTTTCCTTCTTGTTGTGAATACGCATGATCATATTGATCAAATGTTCAGCCATTTTGTGAGGACATTGAGGAGGAAGAAAGCCGGGAGCCTACCATCATTGATTGAAATTGTAAGGAAAGCATATCATCCATAACCTATTGTACAAAAAATGGAAGAAACTGTTGACATCTGAAGATTTATTTTTGGATTGCATGGTGAAGAGAGGTGCATTGAAAAAATTAATGGAATTATCTTTCAATGTCAATTTCGTATAAGAAAACATTGATGGAAAAACACTATTGTGGGGCAAGAAGTACTCAACTAGCACAGAATGGGGGCCTTCATCAGGTTTGGCATTTTCAAAATTCATCCCAAATCGTCAAAAATATGCTTCAAATTTATTGTTATTGCAATCATATTCATAGATTCATAATTCAATGTGACACAATAGAGATGTTAATTCTTCTCAATGCATGGAAGAAATAAAAAATTCTATCGAAGATACATATGAGTACTTTGATTTTGATGATTCTATATGGTGGGAGTCTTTTTTCATGGAGAAAAGTGACATAATTTCAAACTCTACAAATGAAGATATATATTTGAAGTCTCCATTTACTTGGCCACAAAGAGTAACAAATGAAAACGAGGAAACAAAATTTGAACCTCAAGGTGCTGAGTTTTCTCAAGTAGAGGAAAGAGAAATGTGTATTGGCTCCCGCATATCATATGCAAAGCATCGAGAGATGTAAGACCTTTATAGGGGCTCAGTACAAGATATAAAGGAAGGTTGCATGATTGCAGTTTTGGCTACAGATGATGCATGTGATTATCCTTTCTTTATTGCAAAATTTATGAATGTGAATAAAGAAAATGAAGAAGTAGTATCAATAGAAGTCAATTGGTATGCAATAGATACACATCTGTTTGATGGTGTGTATAAGGAAGAGATTGTGGTTGACAAAAGGGTTTGCAGAAAGAGAAAAAGAAAGGGTCAAAAATATATCGTCGCCGCATTGAAATCTTGAAATTAGAGGAAGTTGATATACTTGTTTATGATTTCAAGTTGAAAAATAAAGACACTCTTCGCTCCAAGACTCTAGATATTATCAAGAATTTGCTTCCAAAAGAATAAGTTGCAAGATGGGAGTCTGCTAAACCAGGTCGTAGATCCAGAAGGAATATGACAGTTGAAAGGATGGGCATAAATGTAGAATTAGATGGTGCACCCATTGATAATAGAGAATAATATGGGTCATCTACATCTTCGTCAAGTCCTTCATCTGCAAAAATTGTAGATTCTGATGGGGTGTTATATTCCATGGAAGAATTTCAATAATTTCAAATGAAACATTTTAGATGTTTTTTATTAGTATGATGTTTATAATTGAAAATATGAAGGAGATTTTGAATATTTAGATGAATCATTTGTTCTTGTATGGTATAATATATTATTTTATTATGAATCAAATCATAATTTCTTTCATTTTATATGGTTAGAGTGGCGAAATTATTTATGAAATATTTTTTGTTTATTTAATATGCAAGTTTCAAAAAAGTTGTAATTTATATTTTGGAGAAACAAATATTTTTCCAATTTAGGGGTTGATATTAAAAAAAAATTAAACAACAATATGCGATGTTTGGCCATGGCTCTATTTTTAACCCCCCCAAAAAAGTGTATACTGGTATCAACACTTTTCTATTTGGGGGTGTTTTTGGTGTTTTTTTGCAAAAAACATCGTTTTTATGCCTAGAGTTCTCGTTTCATAGTATAAGTGGTTATATATATATATATATATATATATTGTTCCTACATGTGCACAGTCCTTGCTTGTTTATGAACTTGGTGACCCAAACTTTGTGTGCACCAATTAACTACTTTTGTTGAGCACTTGAGTCAAGATGCAATATGACTCCTTTGGTACCTCCGAAGTGCTTGTTTCATGCATGCACTTGTGTCATCACGTTCACCCTTTCTGTGCCTTGTTTCAAAAAATCTCTAGGTGTATCGAATTCTAGTATCTTTGTGAAGGTGACTCAACCAATAAAAGGAGCATGCCAATTTGAACTACCTCGCAAACCCATCTAACCAAATACATTGTTCTGTAAATGACGCCCCATTCTTTCTGAATGAATCATAAATCAACCCAAAGCAATGTTGAACAAACAGCATGTCGTGCTCACGATCATCACTGACATAAAAATGGCATTCCTTGATCACATCGCCTGACTGAGGAGTGTTATCCCTACCATCAATGCTCGCTTGAGCATGTCTATACAATACATGTACAAAGATGGACACCTGATTAGAGTGATAATACTCACTTTGTATCTTTCTTTGAGGAGTAAATTTGTAATTCTTAGCAAAGTCTACCACCGATAGGATTGTGCTTGGCTCAAAAACCTCATGAGAATTCTTAAATTCTAAAGTTTTCCACCTAGACATGTGGGAGTGTTTAATGTATTTGTGAATTTAACTTTGAAACTTGTCCATGAAGTATGAAATAGGAATCTCATCCTAGAGCATGTCGATCCTCTTACATGGAACATGTGAAGAAGATGATGGATTCATGGATACATACTCATATCTATTCCACTTAATTGTGATATCTGACAATCGAGGGTGTGCTGGATAGATAGGAAACTTTCTATGGAACAATGGAAAATCACCACATTCATGGCATCTTCTCTCACCTACACACCTTTTAATGAAAAAAACATTTTCAGGATTCTTATTGCATAGTATCATAGAAATAAAATCTTGCACTGTGTGAGGAGCTGGTTCACCATCCCAGTTTTTTTGCAAAAATCCACAAATCTGGCGTAGTATAACTGGAATTCAACGTGGTATCAACAACAACAAGTTTCTTGAATCGTATTCGGCCTAATATACCATGGTTTCAACTTACTGAAAATGCTAAATGGGATCTGGACACTGGGATTTGATTCTTTGAATTCCTCGAACAAAGCAGCTCATTTCATCTCCATAACATGCTTGCAATGCTCCTTATAAATGCCTCTTCTAGAACATTGTCGTAGGACATGTTTTTGATCTAGTATAGAACGAGAATGGTTGTCCCAATACTCTATCACCTTCTCTTTGATGCCCTCTTCCATCCTATCTTGATATGAAACTGTGCAAATAAGATCCCAACAAGCAGCTTCATCGTTTTCATCTATATTTACCCTGAATTTAGTGTATTTACATGCAGTTTTTTTCTTGAAACGTGGAGGAGATTTGACATTGTTGGGACCATTTGATTTCTTAAGGTGCTTTGTGCCACAATAGTAGTTGTAATTTCCCTATGAGAAACTCTGATATCAGTTTTTCTTGAATTTCCAAATGCAAGTAGTGTAGTTGTTACATTTTCTGTTACATTCTCACATGCATTTTTATTTTTAACATCCTTAAAACCCAAAAACTTTGTGGCACGTTTCAATTTTTTTTGTTTTATCAATCCATGTAGGATTTGAGCTTGTGTAACCACTGATTGTTGTTCAAAGTACAACTTGATTATGTTACTAACATGCTCTCTGATTGCCCGATCAAGGGTCGGGTTCCTGAACTCTTGTTTTGTGGCATAATCCAACCCTCTTAAACAATTTGCAACCATTCCAACATCATTGAAGCTCCCAATTACTCATGAGAAATCAGAGCGTGCACGATCCTGTGATGGTTGGCTAGGATCTATCCTTGCATAAGTTAATTGAATTTTGAAATTGTTTAGTTCTCTGACCAAATAAGGGACTTTTATATTCTTCAATTTCATTGTCTTTCAATGAAACATAAGCAAATTAGAAAATTTTAAACAAATGTAGTACACAAGAAGATTTTTTTCTTAAAGCACCAAAATTAAATGTTATGAATGTTGAAGAAAATTCACAATATGAGGGGTATGCAAGAGAATGTTTCTTCCAAATCTACGTGTGGGTGAACATAATATTTCCCTAAAGACGTATGTCATTCCTTCGCGTTCAAATAAAAATAACTTTAAATGTTTGCAAATTTATTGTTCAATTGTTTTCATCCTTCTTGAATTGAATTTAACTCTTTGTAATTTATACACCCTCTTATCATATGCCTTAAGGAATATTTTATTGCAACCACACTTGAAAGTGTGGTTGCAATAAAATCTTCCTTAAGGCATATGATAAGAGGGTGTATAAATTACAAAGAGTAAATTGCATCATTTAGAAGATCAAAATGATTATCATTGTGTTTTCTTATGCATATAATTTACACTTAAATGTGAGTCTCTATTTGATGCAACCTATGACACCCATTGCACAAGCTTTAATATAAAATCCATTGGCACAAGTTACGTTAACATATAATCCAATATTCGTCCGTGGGGGGGGCAGAGCAAGTGGTAAATGGAATTGTTTGTGAATGGAAGGTCATGAGTTCAAATCCCCCCCAAATTAACCGGTGTGCCATGGTTCGGGCGCTGTGGTTACACCTAGGTTTATAGTGGTAGCGGGATTGGATCCCTAGACCCTGTGTTACGCGAGTACCAGCCCGTCCCCAGTTGCTAATTCCCCTAGTAAAAAAAAAACATATAATCCAATATTTGTGTATGATTGCAATCAATTCTCTTTTCGTAAAAAATAATAACTTCATAAAAGCACTATATAAATAAAATGCTTCACGTTTAAATAAAAATAACTTTATGTAAATAACTTTATTGTTCGATGGTTTTCATCATTCTTGAATTGAATTTAAACTCTTTGTAATTTATACACCATCTTATCATATTTCCTTAAGGAAGACTTTATTACAACCACACTTGAAAGTGCGGTTATAATAAAGTCTTCCTTAAGGAAATATGATAAGATGGTGTATAAATTACAAACAGTTTTGCATCATTTAGAATATCAAAATGATTATCATCATGGTGCCTTATGCATATAATTTACAGTTTTGTGAGTCTGTATTTGATGAAACCTATGACACCCATTGCACAAACTTTAATATAAAATCCATTGGTCCATTGGTCCACAAGTTACGTTGATATAGAATGGACAATATTTGTGCATGCTTGCAATCAATTCTCTTTTAGTAAAAACTAATAACTTCATATAAGCATGCTAGCAAAAAATATAACTTCATAAACTATAATATTTTGATGAAATAATGATAATTGTTTAATATATCCATGACAATTTTAACCATAGATGCACATTTGATTTTACTTATCATATTGCTATTGTTAGTTAAAAAAATAGCAAATAAATTATACAACCTTGAATAACATTTTATTTTAATTTTATCATATTTCCATTGTTTGTTAACAAATTAACAAATAAATACAAGCTTGAATACCATTTTATTTTACTTATCATATTTTCATTGTTTGTTAAAAAAATAGCAAATATTAATAAAAGATCTAATATTCTCTAAATGTATTGATTTTCATATATTTACAATGTTCTCTTACATCTCATATTCAAGGCTAATGAATTCTTGAATTTTTCATAGTTGTTGATTTTCTTTGAGATCATCATTGTCAGCAATGGTTAAAGCCATTTGATTCCTAGTCATTTGTACATGATTATTGACGATTGATTAAGTTCAATCAAGTGCGTCACTTGTAAGTTAGTTTGTCACCAAAAATATCAATAAATTTAAACATGCAATATATTCAATAAAAACATTTTTAAAAAATTAGTCATGGTCTTATTTAGAGTGTACCAAGCCTTTGAACCAAATTCTACAAAGGCTTTCCAATTATTCTACATATACTATATTTCATTAATCATTGTACACACAACTATTGAAGTTATGTGAGTTGTTATGAACAATTAGTATCTATATTAAATACAATTTGTACTATGTTAATTATCTTAATTATAGGAGGTCTATGGAAATGTTTTTGTGTGTTCATTAATATGTGTGAGAACCAAATCTTGTTTTAATTAAATTTGAAATATTTAAATAATTTTCATCCATGCACAATATGAAATATCAACATAGTACATACACCATGTAATTTGTAACATAGAATATGCAATGCGTAACATAGAACAAGTAATGTGTAACATAAAACATGAAATATTAATATGTAATAGGATATATATAAATTATGAATTTGAACACTATGAAAATGAATATATGAATATGAAATTAAAATCATATTAAAATCGATGAAATGAGAGATACGGATATAGAAAGAATGAGGAAAATAAGTGCAATGTTAAGAGGAGAAGATGCAAGTCAACCTATGATGGTGCAACCAACTCCCATTGAGAACAATATTTGTAATTTTTAACATAAAAATTATATATATGTGAGGCTATATTATCAAATTATAATTCACTTACATGTGAGGCTATATTATCAAATTATAAAATTCATTTGTATGTGAGGTTATGTGAAGCTAATGGATATATGCATATTCATTTAGAACTAGATATTATGCTAGAATATTATGCACTATAATTATATATATTTATCAACCATTCTCTAATTTCATTGGACAACTAGTTACTCATATTATAATACACTTACTTTGTATATATGCAATTTAGTGTAGTGGTTAAACATTTTTTTCAATTCTTTCACAACACATACCATCCTTTCACATGTACATAAGTGGTTTTAGAACGTTG
Organism: Pseudotsuga menziesii; assembly: GCA_001517045.1. Lineage (NCBI taxonomy): Eukaryota > Viridiplantae > Streptophyta > Pinopsida > Pinales > Pinaceae > Pseudotsuga > Pseudotsuga menziesii. The sequence continues at coordinate 44,222 of LPNX010764169.1, forward strand.
TATATATACATGCACATACAATGCATATACGTTTATTCAGAAATTACAAAATTATAATTAAATTCTAAACAATTTAACATCTATATATATATATATATATATATATATATATATATGAACTAGAACACTATGAAATTGAATATATGAATATGCAATATGAAATTATATGAATATGCAAATATGAAATTATACAATGTACATACAATTATGAATACATGCACATACAATGCATTAAAGTTTAAGAATTAATTACAAAATTATAATTAAATTCTAAACAATTTAACATGTGTATATATAAAAATTATGAACTAGAACACTATGAAATTGAATATATGAATATGCAATATGAAATTATATGAATATGCAAATATGAAATTATACAATGTACATACAATTATGAATACATGCACATACAATGCATTAAAGTTTAAGAATTAATTACAAAATTATAATTAAATTCTAAACAATTTAACATGTGTATATATAAAAATTATGAACTAGAACACTATGAAATTGAATATATGAATATGCAATATGAAATTATATGAATATGCAAATATGAAATTATACAATGTACATACAATTATGAATACATGCACATACAATGCATTAAAGTTTAAGAATTAATTACAAAATTATAATTAAATTCTAAACAATTTAACATGTGTATATATAAAAATTATGAACTAGAACACTATGAAATTGAATATATGAATATGCAATATGAAATTATATGAACTAGCTCACTATGAAGATGAAATTATATATATGAATATGAAATTGCATAACTTTTAAATCATACCAATATTGTTAGCAATGGCATTTGATTATCCCATCATAGGTGGATTTGCAACTTCTTATCCTCTCAATATTGCTCTTTTTTTCCTCTTTATTTCTCTATATTTCTTTCTTATTTCTTCGGTGTTGCTTTGATTCTGAGTAGATAATTTACTTTGACATTTTCTGCTTCCCATTATGTTTGATCAACAATCCAAATTCCTACCTACAACAATATGTAAACACAATATACAATGCTAAATTTCCATTAGAACACAAGCATTGTTTCAAATAGGTTAGTCAATTGTGAAGGATAAAATTAGTAACATGTTTATGTTTTATGTTTTATGTTCTATGTTTATATAGAATTCCTTTAGGAATTCGGGTGGGAAATGTGGCTGGGAATGTAGTTGGAATGGATTAATTCCATCAATTCCTAAGTTCATTTCCGGTCATTTTTGTTTGGGATATTAACACAAACAGGACCTCAATCGAGTTCGTAGCTCGATCGAGGGTTTATTAGACCCTCGATCGAGGGTCTAATAAACCCTCAATCAAGCTACTGTTAAAACTTCAGTCGAGGGATTTGAATACCTCAACCAAGGGCCTGAAAAACAAATAATTAGCCCTCTTACAAGAAAATCAATATTTCTCTGTGTCTTCGAGGGGTGTAAACCCCACCATTCATGGCGCATAACTTAGCAGAGTTTATACAGGTAGATTCATCAACGAATCCTCTATCCATTGAGGTATCGTGCATGCGTTTTGGAATTTGTATGTTTTTTTTTTTAATTTGTTCTAGAACTTACACTCAGAACACCTGACAACAACTTCAAAGCTGCTCAAAGAAAAATTCGCAAGGTAAAAAATACACATCCATAAATTTCTTAAAAATGCACAACCCACACATCGACACGTCATCTTCAAAAGGATATATTTGGTTTTTCAATTTTTAAAAACAGTGAAAAAAAAAGATGGGATTGGCAGACGTGTATAAAATGATGTTGAAATCAGATGTGGTCACTTTCGAGAAATAATAAATAATTGTATGTTGTGAAATAAACTAACAAAAAAAATGCACACCATAGTGCATTTTGTGTAGATCATGCTCATATATATATATATATATATATATATAATATAATATTGAATTATTGGGCTGGACACGAGTTATTTATTAACTTCTTCAAATTTTTAAGGTCACACAGTTCATTAAATGAAAATTTTCACACATTAAATGACATCGGAATATTTTTTTTTAAATATCATTGGAATCCAACATAATATTCTACAATTTGTTTTTTTTAAAGCAAGTCGAAATTCACATGGCATTTATGCGTTTCGATGACTTCTATCTAGCACATGAGTAAAAAATCAGGGTTTCATCGCCAAATTTGGCAAAAAAGTGTTACCCACCTCCATGGAATCACTAGATGAAGAATCCACTATTTTCTTGAAAATAATCTTTAATTGATTTATGTGGATTTAGTAATTATTTTGTTTAGCTTAGAAACTTTTTACTAGTTCGTAATTTGAACTTTAGAATGGAATTTTATTTAATCATTTTAGTAAATAATAAATACATAGACTATTTATTTATTATTTTAGTTATCTTTATATATATATATATATATATATATATATATATACAATTATTCTTTTATTCATAATATATATAAACTTTACATATTATCTTTAATATTTATTTATGCATCATATAACATAGTCTCATTTATTTGATGCTTCCCTTAGCTTATACTATTTTTTTTATCAAGGCCTTAGGTATGGTTGGTCAACTAGGTTAGGAAGCTCTATATCCCCCTTGCATGTTGGATTAAATCGTGTATCGTGGTAGTTCTTCCAGTACTTTATGAGAAGTAGATTCAAAATTTCATTTAATCAAGTCAAAATAAGTAAGATAAGGGTCGGTGCTATTCAAAGTCGTTCTCACTCAACACACTTAATTCAGTAACTCCTAGCACTATTCAGAGCCCAACCTCAACGCTAATAATTGGGAGTTACAATTAGTGCAATTCGAGAGCCTCTCTCTACACTAATGCTAGGATGTACTTGTATAATACACCTAGGGATACAATGGCCAAGGATCCGATGCTCTATAACTTATGCTCAACATCAATTTGCTTGGTTTCGTTTATTGCAGGTTGGGGGCAGCGTGAGTGATATGCTTGAAGGGCGGAGACTTAATTGACTGCCCAATCATCCGGGTAAGCCCGCGTAGAGAAATCGGCCTTTACCCAAAGTTTAGTCAATTTTAGTGTTTGTAGGGTTTATGTATTATGAACTGTAACTAGCCACCCTATTGGGTTTTGGCCTAGGTTTCGGTGGAAAATATGTTAGTATCATTTTGGATTTTAATAGCTTATAATATTTGGGTTTGGGGTTCTCGGCCCATTTGGGTGTTGTGTTTCATACCTGCGAGTGTGTAATATTTGATGGTTGTTCAATGTATAAATGTGATAGTATTTTTTTGTTAAAGAAATGACTCAGCTCTACGTTTTGGTGTATGCTACAAGCTCTGTGATCTTTTTGGTTTACTATTGCTCTGTGATTTTTGTTTGGATGCATTTAAAAATTCTATCAATTCTATTGCAAAGAAATGGCACTATGATGCCATTTATTTCGCTATTATTGTTAACTATGGAAAATCGCGGGTGTTTAACCCTTGCTACGAGTAGTTTGAATGATTCATCGTTTATAATAGGGATGTGGTGTCAATTGAACGATTTAGTTATAATTTAGATAAATTAAATGTGTGTAAAATATGCCAAAGGAAAATCTCTTGTTTCGTATGGGATCTTAGCTTTCATGGGCCTTCGTAATCGCTTGGTTTGAAGCTTGCTCATAAAAGGAAGCCTCTATATTATGTTTACATTTTAGTTTTTTAAATGTACAGGATTATGGTATTTTGTTTAACGGATTTGATGCTTGGTTGTATTGTTATATGGTTTTGTTTATTTGTTTACATAAGTTTAATGCTCCTAGCTGGGCTCTATGTTATTCGATCCTGGGTCGATTGCTTCGTTGGGGTTTAATATTTAAATAAGTTTGTGGATATTAATTTGGCACTATTTGACGTTTTTAAACGTATTGGCAGAGAAAGGTCAGAGCTCATGTGGCTTGACCTTAGGTTGCGATGGTCAATTTAGTGTAATTATTTGCTTATCTTTTGATTAGAGATATGTATAATATTTTTTTTAGATGGGATATGGTGTTTATGTGGTTTATTATTTAATAATTTGTTTAAGCTTTTCAGCTGGAGCGTACATGAGTTTCAAGATTTGGTAAGTTGACCTTTTGATAATCGTTTTATAGGTCTCTTTGTAATATAATGAAATGCTTTCTTTGAAAATTTAATTGCTTATTGGTTTTAAGTAGATATGATATATGAAATTCTATGTATGTGTTTGATGGAAAATGAAATATGTGAGGGCTACGTCTAGTTTATGATTTTGAGTTAGTTTTTATGTGATTCGATCCATGGTTTTAATGTTTATGAATATTTTTTTAATTTATTTTGTTTAATATATGTTGTAATAATTAGACACAGATCAAGTAATGTTTAGTTTTAAAGAATGGACTGAGTTTATTCATCAATAGGTTTGCTTAGTTAATTTTGTTAATCTCTGGTTTGTTTTAAATTAGACCTAGGCTGTAACATAGGATTTAGTTTAAGTTTATCTAGAATCTAGAGATTGAATCTAGATTACAAATTCTAACATAAACTTTTGAACTAGTTAAATATAAATTTAATAGTAGTTTAAACCTAGAATTCTATCTAAGAATTTAAAGGTTGAATTTTAACTTAACAAATGAGACAATCCTAAAACATATATTTAAACTTGGAAATAAACTTGCATATATTTAATCTGGAGAATAATAACTATAAGTACAACTTGTAAACATAATTAATATAATTGGTCAATGCAGAAACCTCATACCTACACTCTTCGACTTTTTAATGGCTAAGAACCCTCCACACTTAAACTCACAGAATTAATAAAACCCTAGTTATTTCTAACCTTAAATATGATAACCAGATAACCTTGGGACTACCATGTTCCTCCCAACCATGACCCAGAACCGTTCCTGGTTTTAATATGGATCCCCCCAAGATGTATCCAACATTCAAGTGATCTAGAACTCCTAAAGGTGAGGCTGCTCTTATTTGGAATATCAAGCTTTGTATAAGAATGCTTGCTTTTGGAAATACTCTCCAAAACTATTTTGGAATAATGATCAAATCCCCCAATCCTTCTCTTGGCTTGGGTCTTTATAGACAATCTTTTAGGAAATAGTGGTTTCTTTGTTTTCTTCAAAATAATCTTTAATTGATTTATGTGGATTTAATAACTATTTTGTTTAGCTTAGCAAATTTTTACTAGTTCATAAATTGAACTTTAGAATGGAATATTTATTTAATTATTTTAGTAAATAATAAATACATAGACTCTTTATTTATTATTTTAGTTATCTTTATATATATATATACAATTATTCTTTTATTCATAAGATATATAAACTTTACATATTATCTGTAATATTTATTTGTGCATCATATAACATAGTCTCATTTAATTGATGCTTCCCTTAGCTTATACTTTTTCTTTTATCAAGGCCTTAGGTACGGTTGCCCAACTAGGTTAGGAACTTCTAGATCCTCCTTGAATGTTGGATTGCCTCGTGTATCATGGTAGTTCTTATAGTACTTGATGAGAAGTATATTTGAAATTTCATTAAATCAACTCAAAATAAGTAAGAAAAAGGTCAGTGCTATTTAGAGTCGTTCTCACTCAACACACTTAATTTCAGTAACTCCTAGAGCTATTCAGAGCCCAAGCTCAATGCTAATAATTGGGAGTTACACTTAGTGCAATTCCAGAGCCTCTCGTTCACCACTAATGTTAGGATGTACTTGTATAATACACCTAGGGATACAATGGCCAAGGATTCGATGCTCTAGAGCTTATGTTCAATATTAATTTGAAATGATGCATGGCTTATGCCCAATACTTCCATTCTTATAACTCATGTGCTCGAGAGCTTATGCTCGACACAAAATCACATAACTCATGTGCTCGAGAGATTACACTCAACACAAGATTTCATAACTCATGTGTTCCAAAGCTTGCGCTCAACAAAAATATCATCACTCATGTGCTCCAAGGTTTACGCCCAACACGTTATAGAAATCAATCATGCATTCAATCTTCTGCACATTTTATCACAATAATCATCTCAGTATATGCATTAAGGTAAATCACATATTACATCCAGTACATCGTCTTATGACAATAATCCTTGTCCCTTACAGTCCATGCCCAACATATACAATCGTAAACTAGATAATAAAACATATGCATTGGCTTCTAACTAGTCAACATAACTCATGTGCAGTGGGGCATTACGCCCAATATACATCAAAGTAACTCGTGTGCAATAGGACTCATGCCCACTATAGTTAAGTTCAAAATTCAGGATATTACTCATCATTTAACCATATAAAAAATCTCTTAACATAACTTAGCTAAAGACAAAGAAACTAGTTACACTTGTATCTTCACAAAATGATCAAAATCTAGATCAAATCATTCAGAGATCAATACAAAAGAAATATGGTATGGCTTCTGTATCATCCTCTAAATCATCCTCCAAATCAGTTCAAATTCATAAAATTATTTACAAAACTTTCTATAAAAAACAACTTCAATGATCTTTTAACATAACAAAAAAACTCTATAGCTTAAGCACCACAAAACAAAAAACATTGATCATTCTACAGCTGCCATGTTTTCCAATTTTAGTCTCTAAATATTGAACCTTAGTTTTCAAACTCAAAGCCTCACATAATTTTTACTACACGATATACATATTGTTTAGGGTACTAAAATAGAAATGTGAAGTAACTCAAAATATATGGTAAATATTTTGTATGCTCAGAAGACGTTTCTACTGTGTCCTGTATCCTGTAGCTCTTACGTATAAATTTTGATGGAGGATCAATGATGGATGAAAGTTTTTTGTGAAGCAAAGTTGGTTTTCTTTTTAATGAGATGTGAGAGAACAATTTCAGTTTACATTGTGTAACCAACCTGCTGGTTTATTTTGTATAAAGTTTTGTTTGTGGATGGAAGCTAGAAACCTCTCATCTACAATGAATTAATGAAGATGAATCTAATATGAATTAAAAAAAAATAGAAATGTAAAAACAAATACTTCGTACTTTTAAACGGCTAAGGTTTAGGATCGTGGTTTATAGAAAACCATGTTTGACCATGCCATCTTCGTTGGAAAAGAAGTTCAGAGGCTCCAAGGAGGAGGCCTAGGCATAAGGACATTCGTCATGGTTTGGCCATGGTGGGTACTGGAAATACAACTACATAATTCATCTTGATGATGGTGGGAGTGACATTTGATTTTTTTTATTTAATATGGGAAAACATCTATCTCGATAAAAATCAAATTTTTTTTATAAACTTTTGTCAATATATTTAAAAAAATATCAAAAAATTTAAATTTTGTAGATAAATGTGTTTAAGATGTATCTAAGTGTGTTTAAGATGTATCTAAGTGTGTTTAAGATGCATCTATTAGGTTTTTTTATTTTTATATAAAATTTAAAAATAAATAACTTAAAAATATAACAAAATTCTAATCAATTTGCATTAAACAACACAAAATAACATAAATTTGCATGCTCAATAATACAAAACAATATTTCAATATACAACAAAACAATATTTCAATATACAACAAGGTGGATGAGCAGCAAAGCTCTATATTCAGTGCCATTGATTTGTAAATTAGTAAATTGGATTTCTTATTGAAGTTTACCAAATTGATCTGTAAATTAGTAAATTGGATTTCCATTAAAGTTGAAAATTAGTAAATTGGATATTTATTGAAATTTAAGAGATTGATTTGTGAATTTACATTAAAACAATATAACTTAGAAACATACAAGCAAAATAATATTCAAATTGAGCCTATGGGAGACTATTGTTCTCCAATTACAACTAGCCATGATAAAAACAACAAATGACTATGTCATACCAAATCAAGTGCATCTACAAATGATCAAATATGTATTCAACACTAGTTATAGTTATAAAATATGGTATTAGATACAACCATATGAGAGGAACAAAGACTAAGAGATAGATGACAGATGTGAATAAAAAACATTTGTATTACCTAAGGATGATGGCCCAGTCAAGTCTCTTGCATTAAAGCTGGGTAGCGGAGATTGAGTGATCTAGTTACATATCGTGGCCCTATTCCCATTTAAAATAGGTCTTGGATGGTTGTAGATCTTGCAATTGATCATATATACGTTTATCAATTTAAAGGAAGCAATTATCTGAGGTTGTAGATAATGCTAATGATGCAATCTATATTAGTGTATAAATAACCATTTAAACGAAGCAATTATCTAATGTTCAGGATAATACCATTGATACAATAAGTATTAGTGTAGTGACGAGAGGTATTTCAAAGAACATTGAATGAAATTCAATGAAACAAAAAATTGCGCGTAGAGGAATACTGAACGTGTCATCACATTCGGTGCTTGAAAATAACTTCCAATGACGTTGGGAATAAATCCCTGCCTAATACCAAGAAAACATTACAGGAATCAAATTGGGCATAAAGCCATGCCTAGTACCAAGAAAACATTACAGGAATCAAATAGAGGAAAAATATATAAGATCTATTTTGTCAAATAAATCTTATTAATACAACCACTTAAGATTTTCGGAGTCCTTTTTACCGAGAATATTTTTAAATATAGTCATTAAATCATATATATGGCAAAATAAATATTTGGAAAGTCAAATGTTTGTCGTATGATACAAGATATTGGAGGTTAATCAAGAAATCTATATAAATTTTAACATGAAGCCTTAAATATGATATAAGGGTATCAATATTAGTAAAGGCTTTAAATTAAGCTTAGGCTATATCATATTATATTATAATTCATTTCCAAGTGGAATATGCACTCAAATATCCATAGCATAGAAGTGTGCAAAGGCTTGGTGCTAAAAATCCATATTGAAAATTATGGACCAAAAGCTATAATGACTCTGTAAATTAGTTCTTAATATAGAATATTATGGACCAAAAGCTATAATGACTCTGTAAATTAGTTCTTAATATAGAATAGTATGTAGAATTTATTATTTATTTAAAATTGTTAAAAGGTCCAATGTAAGGCTCCATTTCTCATCAGCTTCTTATTTGTTTACCATTTTATGCAATGCTAGACATCTAATAATTGATGAGCCTGTCTTACGCTCAGAAGCCATGCGGTTCCAAATTATAGGACCAAAGATTGATTCAGAGTTAATAAATATCTTAGATATTTAAACAATGATCCAAATAATTAGATATTTTAAATTGTCTTGAAACACTAATTGCACGATTAAAACTACAACGAGCCAAGCTTGAAATTTAGTTATGGAGATATCTAATTTTGGTATCAAAATTCTCGTGTGATGTTGGATTCTATTGCTCGAGGAGGATGTTCAATGTTTGGATTGAATTTTCAATAATGTATAATTATTTAGAATTTATTAAATTCTCAACATCATTAATTCTACTATAGATAACTATGAGGTCATTAAGAATGGAATATATCTCTCAAACAAGAAGAATTTCAATTCATAAACCCAATATTGCAGCAGGAGATATATTAAGTATGTAGATGAAACAAAGTAAAAAACAAATTAACTACAGATATCAAGAGAGCTTGAGATAGGACCTGTATATGCTTCGAAGTCTGCTTTCTGTGTTCTGAATGGGTGATCTTGGGTGATCTTGTGTGGACAAGCCTTTCAAACAATAACATAACAAACGGTTTGGAATTATTTTAAATTACCACTGTAAATGCAAAACTGAACTTTAAAGAAAGGATTTTATTGAACAAAATCATAAGGTATAATGAATTTGACTGCAAATTCAAAATATCTTTCCAAAACAATCTTCTTAATAAAATCTCCTTTATTGTTTCCAAATTTGTGAGTTTGAAGTTGATAATTTAAACCATGATGGTAAGGAACATAAATTAGAGAGACATTATATTTTTTTTAACATGGAACTATATGGAAGTGCAAAAGGCGTTTAAAAAACCCAATCTTTTTGAAAAAAGAAAGAAAAGAGCGGTCTGGTGTAAAACGGTACGAGGAGCTGAAATTGTGGCAGGCAAACAAGCACATGAATCACAGGGACGTGATTCAGGCTGTAAAGATTGACTATCTGACTAGCGAGCAAAAATTATTTATTGTTTATCTGAAATCTTCTTCACCAAAAACTTAGTCCTCCGCACTGAAATTGGATTTAGCCAGCCCCACCCAGTCGTTGCTCTGCAATTTACAAACCAAACACATTAATATCATCTAATAGGAGGTAATAGGAGGCATTATAGAACTATGCAAAGTAACCCAAAAAGAAATGAAAATGGCATGCATATAGAAATACATATACATACTCTATTGTTGTTTGTTGAAGGTTGCACCGCGCTATAGAACAACTTGTGAAACAACCTCCATTCTTCAGAACGATCTAAGACGGGAAACTAGTTGGTTTCATAGCAAAACTATGAAGGAATTAAGTTGAGCGTGGCGATTACAAGCCGCTCTGATCTCCAGACATAATCAATAGTATTCATACGAAATCTCCGGATGCTAACCAATGGTGGTCATAGAATTGGAGATCTAACTTTTAAGTCATAGTCTATAGGAGTGAAAATTACATCATTGTGAAGCCAAGCCTTGACAAAAGAATTATGAAAATTGAACTGCCTATATGAAACAAGGATTAATTATGAAAATTGAACTGCAGATATGCTGAAACAAGGATTAACACAGATGAGATATATGTATTATCGTTTCAGTTTGGACAATAACAGAATAATAATTAATCAAACATGAAGAAAAAATTAAAAGAAGCAGAACATGGGCTAAGCAGACATGAAGAAAATTGAAAGAAAAAAGCTCAAGAAGAGATTTCAGGTGTGGACTAGCAGGAGATAAGAAAGCGGCGATTGGCATTGTCCCTACAAAACTTAACAATATCGTCGGTCTTGAGCTCTCTTCATCTGATAAAGTTAATCCATTAAAATTGTTATCATGGCACCAAGAATCATTCTTAACTAACATGTAAGTTAAAGCCATCCCATCCAACGGACCTACAGCAAATTCAAGGGCTTACTTTACTATTGGTCCGTTGGATAGCTTAAAAGTACATGTTTTTTAAGCTCAGGCCACCAGGAAGGGATGCAAAACCCTTCGGAGTAGGGCCTCACCTTACTACACTTGATAGCCACGTTTTTGTTTGAATCGACACTCGACACTCCACGGCAACGGCAATCCTTATATACTGGACAGACTTTTCCTCGAGAAGGGAGCCTGTCTGAGGGTGTCCATTGGACAGGCTCCCCTCCCAAGGGAAAGTCTGTCCAGTATATAAGGCGCTCGGAGACACTCGACCGCCAAGTGTTTGTTTGAACGGAGGATAGTGGAGATAATAGCAGTTAGAGCATATTGGAAAAACTTTATCTTAAAAAATGTAAAAATGTGTGCAAAGTTGTCAAAACTATGGTGATTACATTATTCCCTGCTTGCACGGAATAATAATACAAAACCAATCATTATTATTACAATACTAGTATTGAACTAAAGTAATACAGGAATATGCCATTAACATATTTTACAAATGAATAGGAATTATTAAGCACCCACATAATTAAGTTTTGATTAATTATAAAAAAAATTATATCTAAGGAATAAGCTTTAGCTTCATTATTTTAATCATTTACAAGCCTTTAAAATAAATTAGCAATACTTATTTCGTGATTTTTTATTAACCTCTCCAAACAAGGAAAAAAAACATTAAAAAAACAACATAAATGTAAAAATGTGTGCACAGTTGTCAAAACTATGGTGATTACTGATTACATTATTCCTGCTTGCACGGAATAATAATACAAAACCAATCATTGCTATTACAATACTAGTATTGACTTAAAGAATATGCCATTAACATATTTTACAAATGAATAGGAATTATTAAGCACGCACATAACTAAGTTTTGATTAATTATAAAAAAAATATATCCAAGGAATAAGCTTTCGCTTCATTATTTTAATCATTTACAAGCCTTCAAAATAAATTAGCAATACTCATTTCTGAGATGACACGTGATTTTTTATTAACCTATGCAAACAAGAAAAAATACATTAAAAAAACAACATTCAGAACCTTTGTGTATATTCGTAAAAAGTACTACTTTATAGCTTTCTTTCTTTCTCAATTCTCTCGGACCATGTCTAAATCATGCTTCATGAGCACCAGGCCCATTTCCAAAGTAAAAAATAGAATTGGGCCTATTTTTATTGCAGGGAGTATATCTATGAAAGGGATTAATGCTCTATCTCCTTAACACTAATCAATTAATTAGAGCTAAGTGGTGGCAATGTTTCCGACATTGTCACATGTTGTTGCACATTAACTTGAAAGTTTCATAAAGATTAGCATCCTTACTTGTATTTAATTCTTTCATGATCAACACCAAATAAATAAAAACCTTTGTTTTATATATATAATTTTTTTAAGGTTTTACTCTTGTCTGACGGATAAACCTGAAAGTATGAGGTGATCGTCCTCTTCACCCCTAGGTGAGGTGTGGCATGTAGGAGCTGATATCTGTGACTGATAATCTCCCTGATGAAAAGTGCTAGGCTAGGCATCTCTGGTCTTGGTATCGGAAGAATGTAGAGAGGGAGCCTCCCAAGTCTCTATAGAGGCAGTGATATCGTCCCCTAATTTAATAGTATAGGGGGCACCTAAAAATGAGGTGCATTTCAGTTTCCGACTCCTGTAAATGACACACATAATAGATCCTATCCAAACGTGGTAGATGATTGTCTGTCTCCACACGGAGTCTATGAGAACCGACTCGAAGTTGTCCCAATGATATTCTGAGCGAGTGCATCCAATGTCTACGTGTATAAGGGGGTCGGACGATGATGCCATTATGTAGCTCCAAAAAATGCTCTATGTAGAAATAAATCTTTGGACCCAAGCTCATCGGCGTAGGTTTGGCACATGCCAGCAATTATTTTCTTCCCAACATTCAGATTCCTTGCAGATATTCTGCATTGATTCTACTATCAAAGTTGTCTAAGGCTTCTAGGCATAGGCAGAAAAACTACCCACAACATTTAGATCATCAAGATACAAAAAAATCTCATAGAGACTCCTACTAAAAATCCTAAAATCAAAACTGTTGGACTGGCTCACATAGTTGACCCTCAAAATAGCGCATTCAAGCTTCTTAAAAATCCAAATCCTCAACCAACATGAAATCCCATCACCCAAATTCGATGCAAAGCAATAGGAACCTGAAAACAAACTTAGGGAAAACAACCCTATATTGCAAATATCAAGAAAGAGAACAAAAAAATAGCAGCCTGCATATCAAACAAACCTGAAGTGTCTTGACAGTAACAATGAGGCCGCTACTCGGCTTGATAGTGGCAGTACCATTCTCTTCTATCTAGCATTTGAAAACATAGCCGAACCCACCTCCACCTAAAACACTCTCTGGCCTAAAGTTCCTGGTGGCATATTTCAGCTCATTGAATGTGAATTTCAACAACTCGGATGATATTTTTAATTGCTACTCTAGCCTAGGAGTAGTTAGAATGCTCTGTGTACTGGCAGTGCTAATCGAAGGACCTATCTGGGAAGTTGGCAATGGTTTTCCATTATGATTGGGATTTTTGGTTTCAGTTGTGCATCAATGTGTCGTACAAAAAAAACCCATCTATAAGTCAGCTTCTCAAGAATTCAAAAACCAAAAATTCAATTGCAATTACAATTTTAAAAACAAACCCTTTTAAATGACATAATAATCTTTAACTAACATAATAATCTATTAAGATTCATGAACCAAATTCAAAACAATTTAAAATAATTGCAGATCATTCAAAACAATTTAAAATATTTTCTGGTTCATCAACCTAAATGATCAAAAAAATTAAAAATATTTTCTCATCATCAACAAAACAAACAAATTTAATTTGATACAAATGAGAATTAAGGATCCCTCTATTTTCCATTTTGTTTTTATTTTCTTTCGCTCACGATAGGCACTCAACCAGTATGTCATTTTGTAAAATAAATTTAAAAAACATTCCTCTTCTTTCATTTCTATAAAACGATTTTAAATACATCATTTATAATTACTCTGCAAGAATAGGTTGCAAAGCGCATTGTCGTTTTCTAAAATACAAAGCTACATAAAATACTAAATTACATGATAGTGTTGTCATGCTATAGGGTAGTGATGGTGAGTCCAACTTCCTGGTCAAAGCTTGAATAGTTGCATCCATGTATAGGGGTTTGAATTTGTGAAACATTTTTGTTTTAGTGTAACGTTTTTGTGAAACAAAGAATCTAATATATAATAAAATTTCTAGGAAACTTCATGAAAAGTTACAATAACCGTGATTTTCAGAGTTACTGTGGAATTGGTAATTCTGTGGCAATTATTTGCATGATGCTATTTTGGTATAAATGACCTTGCATCATGGTTGGTTTCTATTTTTCAACAAATTAAGAGCCCTTTGCTGTACAATGTCAATTATTTAGCCTTTAGGTGGTACCTTTCCTAGAAAAACAATTTAGTTTGTAATTGCTCAAACAAGTTTATTAAACCCTCTCCATCCCAGCCGCGACCCGACCCCAGCCAAACCCCACCTGAGGTTTTGTGGATATTCTTCATTGCTCATAACAAGAAAATTATAAGCTCATTACCAAGGATGAGAGAGTTGTGAAGGCTGATAACTGGTTACAACTATACTCCCAACCAAAAGATAAAAAAAAGTGCTATATTTTGTTTAACATACACATTCAGACATCAAAGGTGGTTTCTATTTTATAGGTTGGCTCATTTTTAAAAGAGGAGCATAGTATTGGTGTTACAAAGAAGGAATCAAAGAAAAGGAAGTACCCTACTGAGACACTGGACTCTAATTTTCTGCAGGAGACACAAAGTAACAGTATGGACATTGATAAGAACAACACTGGATTGACAAATCCAGAACCAGAGAGAGAGGAGAACCCGCCTATTGATATACTTAAAGCCAATATCTTGTATGAGGCACACACAGAGATTAACACTCTGGATGAGGATAAGAATAACATTGCTCCATTCCATGATGAGGAACAAAATGGAAGTGAATTTAAAACTGGCATGTCTTCATTACTTTCTCAACTAGGAAGCACCGAGGGTACTGAAAGAACAAATACTGGGGTGGGAAAGAAAATCAAGATCCTGTACACTACAAAAGAAGTTTGCCAGGAGAACTTGAAATTCAGAAACTAGAAATTCGTCCGAGTAAGCTACTCGAAACGATTAACTAAAAAAAAGTAATATAATCGTATCGGCTTGGGAAGCAATTATCTTTTAAGAAGTCTTCAGGTTTAAGTATAGAGTGTGTTGTTGGTGACCCATCGCCTGGTGAAACAGGTAATTCAAAAGTTGAGAAGAAAGTACCCCTAAGTGTATTAACCAACTTTAAAGCCTTAACATGGATTTCAACTGGGTAATCTGCGACACCCCTTATACCATCACCTAGATGCAAATCCCCCTTTGGTAACCTAACACCCACAGGAACAACCTCCATAGACCAACATTCAGATGATACAAAGCAGCTTATATCCTCCATGGATTCGTAATCTAGGAAGACAACAGCTACATATTTTACCCGAGGATATCTGAAGTCAACTTTTTAGTGATTTATTTATTTATTTGCATATAGTTTTTCCACATAGAATCAAAGTCTTCATGAAATTCCATCCCTTTAAATTTTATCTAACACATTGTTTGAAATTCCAATTTCAATCAGATAATTTATTCGTTTAGTACAAAAAATATAATACAAATTGGGTATTCTATTGAAGCTGGGACAATGTCCAGAGAATAAATTAGGCAAGAGGAGATGATCTTATTAATATTTCTTGCTTAAGCACTCTTGAAGAATATATTGTTTATTCATTTTAATTAGCATGAAAATGAGTTTTAACTGAGTTAAAATATAAAATATATTATTTGCCAAGCCGATTTCCCATTATTCTTCTCTATTTCATGCATCCACTTACAATTTCCCTGGACGATGCAAGGCCAAACTGGACGCCTGTCAAAGCTGCTGCGGAAGGAAACCAGGCTGCTTCTTCCATCGTGCCAGAAAAATGAAGTGACTGACTTCTTCACTCACTGGTATTCCAATAACATCGTGCGAGTAAGCAAGCAAGAAACTGGTATTCCTCGTCTTCTAATCAGCAGAGTCTCAACACATTGGTTTTGGTTGTTTGTAGACCGTAGCTGCAGCTGTGTTTTATATAAAATATTGTGATGAAAGTATAATGAATGAAAAAGGTTAACATTCTTTAATAGCAACCCCTTTTGATTTTTCATTTAATTAGTTGCTAGCGACCCCATTTAACTCGTTGTTTTTCACACTGTGACTGTAACTTTCATTCTGCACCACCAATAATCACAATAATTAAAAAACATAACCTTAAAAAAACAAACCTAAGGAATCTTGACAGCCACCTTCCCATCTTCACAAAGAGCTCAAAATTATTAAAACTATTATATATACTTGCATGATGGGTCTGTGGTTCATGAATGACGATGAGATTTGAACGTGTAGAAAGCTCCAATGGCAACAACTGCCATCTCTTTTGACTTCTTTATCTTCGGACTTCTGTGTACCATGTGAGAAATTGCGTACCGTGTGAGAAATTGCCACATATTTATGTGTACAGTGTGAGAAAGTACTATAAAATATTAAATTCTACATGCCACAGCTAAATAAATATCTTTTTAAAAATAAAAAAAGCTGGAATCACTGCCATTGATAGGATTGCAACACATGGCCGAATTGAATAAGTTGATGCTACTCAACACATGCAGAGAAAAATGGATGAAAACAAACTCTAAGGTTCCTAAGCATCAATATCACAATACATAGAGAGGAAAATGAAAAAGACAACCTCCGGGTGCTGTAAAAGCCCATCTATTTCCCATATTTCTTTCTCAGAACCCTTTGGGTACTGTAAGAGTATGGAAGACTGTGAAAAGCATGCATGAATAGATGTAAAAGAAATTGTGAGATACTATGCATTACACCTAGCTCCTAACTTGTGCAACAATTGTAGTAGAAAAATTAAACTAACCCTAAATCTGAACATATTTTATGAAAGACATCAATGTCAAACTGTGCAGTTTCCATTAAAGAGAATATATAATAACATGGAGAATTATAATAGAATCCATAAAATATTAAACCAATTTGACGGATCTTTATTTTGGTTAATGGCTTCAATGTTGGGCTTCACCACATGATTTGTAATATGAAGCATAATGATCTCATGACAACAAGATTAATTTACCAAGTCTATAGTAAGAATTCATTTAAAATAATGAATAAAAAAACATCCAAATAGCGCACACAATTCTTACCACTTCTTCGTGTTTCTGTATGGGACCAATTACTTTTTTTTATGTTTTCAATTTCAGGTAAATGAAGTTTACACAAGTTTTTTCCTATGGGTGCAACAACAACTTGCAGAAAAAGAATCACCTCTATACATAATGAAAAATATTGTAAGATCGGGCCCAAAGGAAGCCATATTCTAAAAACCTCCCAAGCTACTTTTGTTGATCTCCTCAATGATGAAGTTGTTGTCTAGGAGTTGCTTCCAATCTTTGAAGCAAAGAACCAAGTATATATTCCCCCAAAATAAATAAATCTAGTTATGTTTTCTTAAACTCAGTTACAACTTACATACATATATTCAACAAAAAAATTATCACGGTCTTTACATTTTCTTCAGTTGTAGTTTCCCAAAACAACGCCATAAAAAAAAAAATCACCTTCTATGTTACATTTCATATTAGTGACTGTTTTTTTGTTGTTCCTATAGATCTTTTGCCTGCAACAAATAGTTTTTTCAAACCATTTTATTCTTCTCTTGTTTTATAATATCGCACACTTGCACCACCACGGACAAAGAAAACATATAGGACACATCTCCTGCAGACCAAAATTTCTATTAACTATATTACTTTTCTTTGAACATGTTTAGAAATAATTTTCCCTTGTTAGGAAATCTGCTCCTCTTACGTCAGATGAAAAAAAAAGAGCTACTTGACAAAGATCACCATCTCATACCTTTTAAGCACACACTTGTGTATAGCATCTTTGTTTTAATCATCTAAAAGAAAACCTTTTTTCTCACCACTTTTTTGCCCCTCATTCTCCACCTTTCTTACTTGGAAAGATAAAAAGGACAAAAAAATAGGTCTCCACTACACTCAAAACTTTTATAATAGATTTTCGTATAGATTTCTCTCATGAAATGTTTCTACTCAACTCTGGTTCATATATTTTTCCATATATAGCAATTCCTATTTATAGTTTCAAAAAAAAAATCAACGGCCATCTTGCTAGCTCCGGTTCTCTGACTTCTACAGATGATAATTTTGTTTCAGAATGTTTTGTTTCCATTGTACTGAGAACTTTAATCACAAATTCACATACACATGTCTTTCATAGAATGTTTTCTCCTTTAATCTAGTTTAGATATTTTTCCAGATATATGGCATGTTATGCCTTTACACCACCATTCCAGTGGACCTATGGAGAGTGCAATTTTCCAATGATACATAGAAACAACTTCTATGCATTTTGTGAATACGAAACACATACAACATATGAGCATCTTCTAATATGTCAACTCGCAAAAGACGAAGGCACTTGATGTTTGTCCTAATACCAAACTATGAGAATGTTATGTCTTTTCACAATTGTTTCAAACACTGCCAAAGTGTTTGAATAAAGAAACCTAATTATGAATATCATGATTTTCCATGCTCATTTTTAAATGTCACATTAAACACTATAGCTGCCACGATTCGAAATATTGAATTTTAAATCAAGTTTTGTCCAATCAACATTAAATGTTTCCTTTTCATGTCAAATATTGGTCTTTCTCTATTTTCCATAATTATGTCTCTAAGAAAGTAGCTAAACAATTGATGTCTTCCAGGTTTTAGCTCTCTTTCCCATTTCTTGCTTCAAAAATTTAGAACATTGTTCATGAACTTGTACACAGTAATACGAAATAGATGAACTATTCATTTCAAAAATCTGCAAGAAAATTGATACATTGCTTGAACAAATTTAACAAAACTAGACAGAATAAGGATCAAACATAGAAACCTGCATTCGTCTATCATTTCAAATTTCAAACCAATGCTAGTGCAAGTGTACAGCTTTGAGGTTGTCAAAGTGAACTATTTTGTATTAATCAAACCAACTGCCACTGTGAATACCATTAACTCAACCTAAGCATTTTCCAATGCCACTACTTACGTTATCACGCCGCCGGGTCTTGGGGCACAAAGAACCAAGCAAACTTCAACTGCAAAAGACCAATAGAAATTAAGTTAAATCAATATTTAAATAATTCAAAAAATAAAAATTAATCAAACTATATTAACAACATTTGAAAACTAAAAAATTTAAATATACCTCTCAAATTAATTGACCTAACCGATTCATATATATTCCCTATGGGGAACATAAAAATGGATATGGAAAATCCATTTTCCCTATCCATGCATTCCTATAATTCATCATCATATCTTCCTCCAATCTTTAGTTACACAAACTTTGAAGGACATCCATACAAAGCACCAAATATTTAAGAGGAATACACTTTTCAGCAAAATTGTTTGAGTTAAAATAATAATAATAAAACTATTGTATTTGTTCTTTTGATCCAACTCTTGCCATGAGATTTATATCTTGCACTATAAGGTTGATATAAGCTCCATAAGGTTTACACATTAAGTAGCATAGTATAAGAGACTTCATAGTACCACGTCCTTTGTCCTTGACGAGCTTTTATTTCACCTTTTAACAAAGATGCAATGGAAAGTTGTACATAAATTGTCAACCCGGGGTTCCATAGGCTTATAAGCTACTTGACAATGATTATGTCAGACTATAATCTGAATGATTTGTGATACAAAGGAAGTTAAGAAACTCATAAAACTAGATTAAAAATACAACTGTGTGGTGAATGGTTCCTTAACAAAATCATTGCTACAGGAAAAGCATTACAATCACTCCAACTAAAAGCGTTTTCTATTGACTACAACCAATTACCTTGCTATGCTACGAAAGGAAATTCAATAACAAAGTCTAGATTAATGAAAGGAAATTCAATAACAAAACCTAGCTTAACCCACTGAGAAATTCTTGTAAAAATAAATTAAATAAGACAACAGGTACAGTAATTGAATCGTTATGGATTAATTGAGTTTAGTATCAGGTTCCTATTGCTAACAACAAAATTCCAAGAAATAATTAATGCGATTACTTCACCACAGGGTTATTTATTTGATCCAACTTTCACCATCCATGCATCCCTCTGCATAAAAAATTAACGAAGAAGATTGCACTACTTGATCATGTCACAATTTAAGCGTTCACACCCGACTATAATCAACACAACAAATTTTAAATGCAAAACAATGAATCGAATATCAAACTACATTCAGAAAGGGAAATCCTGACTACAACAACACCTTTCATGGAAAGAGGCCCTGCCTTCTGATGTAGGGGATGAACAAGCCAATCACTCACACCAAATTAATTAACACATCTGAAATCAGGAAAGCAACAGATTTATATAATATGGAGTCTGATTACAACAATGCTCAATAAGTCTGTGTAAAATGATGGATAACCCTCCTCAAAGAGGATTCCAAGTTTTTATACATCAATACCCATAAAGAAAATTCTGAATAAGTGTACAGTTACAGCCTATTCCAAATAAGGCTCATTGTTTTGATTTTCAAAATCTCTCGTAAGACAATCGATGGCTGGTAGTTTGAAGAGTGGAGGTGGTTCTAATATATCGAAACAATAAATAGATTTGTTAGATGACCCAATGAATTGCAAGTCGCCGAATGGTTCTGCAATCCTTGAGATCTCTACAAAATCATTGATCCATGGATTGGATACGGAACCATGAAATGCGTCCAGTAGCTTGACCAAACTTGATGTACAATGATCAGGAGGATCGCTTTAAATTCTCCAAGAGCCTCGACCAAAATATACATTTTAGATTTTGCTTGCATAATATTTATAAACTTGAGACTTATGTGCAAGTCTTTGTAGACTTCCACGATTACTCCATTCTGCAACCTGGGATTAGAATAATGATGAACCTGAAACACCACTTATTTAGTAAGCAATTATGGCAACATAACTCTATCCAAATCACCAGCAAATGAAAACTATCAAGGAAAACATAATCAAACCTTACCAAATCCAAAACATTGCTAGATGTGGTCAGGATTGGTAGTGATAGTATAGGAACAAGTGAAAAAGTACATAAATGAGGCAAACATAGGAGAACAAAAACTATCATATACAGAACCCTTCATCTCCCCCCAACCAAAATTCTTGCATGTCTTCATGCAAACTAGGACTGTGCTCCACTGATAGGGGTACACGGAGAACTGCTGAAACATTCATCACTCCAATTATAAGAGGAATACCCCCTTCATTTATGGTATAAAATCTTCTCTGCTTAGTAATAATATTTCAGAATTCACTATCATATCCATCCACCATAGGGCACCAAAGTATAGGAAAATGAAGTCGAAGCCCGATTCATTTGGTTTTATGCACATCCAAACAATTAAGGTAGGCTTGTACTTTGTCTGAGACCTGCTCAAACATTCTAATAGAGAAGGGATCCTTTCTTTTCAACTCAGGACTCAAGGCATTATCCCTTCTTCATAGACAGAGTAAAGCTTTTAACCTATGAAAGGGAGTCCAGTTCCAGCATTCCTAAACAATCTTGGTTTGAGAATTCTCCAGGAGTGTAACAAATGCTTGATATTTCATAACCTAGTTTCTACTTGTAAACAATTTTTTAGGTGAGGGGGAGCCTCTTACCGAGAGAGAATCTTCCCATTCAATATATTCCACACAATTTTCAACAGTATTCCACCTCAATTGATTTCTCATGAAGGACATGAATGCCATCAACCGTAATTCCCCTACATAAGGGTTTGGATCCCAATCCTCATAATCTATCATAATCAAATTATGAATATATAACTCACATAGAAAATCTTGTTCCTCATTGTCACTTCTAGAAAATGAAACAATAAACTGGTCCTTTATCTCAATGTGATCATTATATCACATAGTTACCATTGACATCCTAAAGGATATAAGTTGTTTCTTTAAAAAAACAGAATAAATATTTGAAGGATCTCTTAAATTTATCATAGAATATGATAAATAGTTCATGTATTCCTTTTCAAGTTTTAATTTCTCAATCTCCTGACTAAGTCTCCTTGTGGAAAGAGCATAGTCGTGTTTCTACAACTGCTCTATCATTGTTTCCTACTCTTCCTCCTTCCACTAGTCTCTAACAAAATTTAGTTGTTATTCCAATTCACTTGTCGTTTCCTACACCCAGGCTACCATCTCCTCTAATTTCTGTATTCGAACTTCAACATATGGGGTATCTTCCTAGATCTCTTGATTCTTTGTTTTTTGCTGATTCAAAACCCTCATCAGACTCTATACTCTTTTCCTTCCTGCTAATCTTTTCCCCTCCATCATTAAACGTCTCCCTTGCATCTTCACTACTTTCCAATTCCACAACTTCCAATGAGGTATCCATCTTATGTCCCTCTAATCTTTATAATTTCACTTTTAGGGCTACCATTTATTTAGTTTGCTGCTAATAAGACCTTGTTAATTTCCAGTAGTCCTTTCTTAAATTACTGTATGCTCTCTAATATTTTCCCAGTAGAAAGTGCTAGAATTTCCTCATCCCGTTACCTCGTGGCCCTTTAAATGTAGTTATCCATCCTTTCCCTTCTTTCTATTGTTCTCTCATGTTCTACGACTCAAATTTACCTTCCCGTCTCTTACTAGTGCTTTCGGGTGTGGTCAATTATTCTTCCACTGTATCGAGTTCATCGTTTTGACTGAATGATTTTTATTGACATTCTTGTTCCTTTTTATCCCCCGATCTTAACCTGGTTCAGGGCCTTTCCATTGAGCTGGTTGGGGTTTCAGCTTGCAAAACCCTCTTGATTCCTTTACACGATGATTTCCTCCTTGGAGTTTTAGGGGTATTCTCCAATGTGCTTACTATCTGCCTCGATGTATGTCTGGTGCTTGGAGATACCCTCATGAACGATTCCCAGGTCTGATTTTTATTTTTTAAGGAATCTTCCACCATTATCCTGATCAATCCATGGTATGCCAAAATGGTGTCTATATTCTTACTGCTCTTAACCATTCCACGCACCAAATATAAGGATTTCCAAAGGAAATAAGACATATTGATATACTTATGATGTCTTAGATGGTTCAAAATTTTAAAATGGTAAGAAAATAGGAAACTAAACCGACCTTCACATGTAATGAACTTGAGCACGCGGAGCACCACCTTGTCCTATGGATTCAACAATGAAACCCATCATGTCCCCTTCTCTGTTCCTTGCACTACTTCACTAGGTTGTAGGAGAGTCATCTCTGAGCGGCTTCATTGGAACTTGTCTTTCAAACTATCTGTCACCTATTGGTGGTAACCTTGACACTCTTGCAATTGTCAATTCATATTCCTAAATTTTTAACCCTCATACTTCTGCAACTTCATTGTCATGTGTGTATGAGAATTCCATTGCAATTGCAGCATCTCCCTCCATTTTGTCAAAATAATCCAGCCAGCCTGCGTGTTGAAAAATTGTTTTCACTTCTCTGTATCTATAGACCATGTCTACATTCTCGAGTTTACTTCAGATTAATCCCCTCATTATACCTCATTATGTGTTTCCCCCTCCAGTTCCTGTAACACTTTGAGTCTTTATTTGTTGGTTTTACAAGGAAACGAATGGGTCTAAACCATTGAAATATGAGCCATTAGGGTACAAAGGGTGGCGCAATGGTGTTTTCATTAATGGTCTAACTGGTAGCTCGTGGATGGTGGAGTTAATAACTAGCTAAAATTAGTAAGTTTCCTCAGCCCTACTTAGTTTTCTCAACTTTGGTTTCTATATTTAGAGGTACCTATAAACTCTCCCCCCCTCGCAACCAACTATACACATGACCCCATGTCAAACTAACAGCTTCGTAAATCATGATTAGTTGACTTGTACTTATCAAAAGCTAATGAAGGATGGTTACATACTTGCCTTACCTGAGAAAATATGCATACGGTTCGATGTTCAATTGATGATGGTGGTGAAAATTATGGTGGAAGGCTCCCCACTTGTTGTGCTGATATCCTATAATGGTATAATTTCCTTTTTGCGGCTGACGAACTAAAATGATGTCCCAGGATGGAGTCAAATCTGGTAAGTGTTGATGGGACCCGGATTAACTACTGAAACTGAATGGGTGCTGCTGCAGATCAATGCTACTTATGATGTCGATCCTCCACCTGCTGCTGACTGTAATGATGGTGGGCCCATGCAAGTAAGAAAGGTTCTACTGCATGGGGGAAGGTGTTCTGTGACATGACAAAAAAGGTCATATTAGTGCTAACTATAATGATGGTGGGACCATGCAGGTAAGAAACGTTCTGCTGCATGGGGGAAGGCGTTCTGTGACGTGACAAAAAAGGTCATATTAGTGAGACAGAAAAAGGTTATGTAATGTTGCAGAAAGAATTCGTGGAGCGGAACGAAAAGGGTTATGTAATGTTACAGAAAGGGGTTCTGTAATGTTATAGAAAGGGTTTCCGTAATGTTGCGGAAAGGGTGTTCTGTAATGATAAGGAAAGGAGTTTTGTAATGTTATAGAAAGGGGTTTCATAATGTTGTGGAAAGGTTTTATGGGATGAAACAGAAAGGGTGTATGGGATTCTTATGAATAGTCTTTGAAAACAAATTCAGTTGTGGGAGAAGGGATATGAATAATCAAATGAAACCAGGAAAAGGAATGGAAGGGGATGAAAATGAATGAAATATGGTGGTTGTATGGAAGAAGGATAACCAAAGTGTCCGTTGAATATCTCTGCAAAGAAGTACATATCAATTTATTATTATTATTATTATTATATATTAATATTTTTTTTAAGAACTTTTTTCCAAAATATTTTCACAGTCCAAAATTTTATTTTATTTTATTGTATTTTTTTTTAATATTATTTTTCAGAGATCGATATAGCTATATCGAAATATTTAGTACACCAGCATGGAGAAATGTTGTGGATAAACACCTCTTTGGACAATGATTTCTTATATGGCCATAATCGATATCCATTGGTCATGAGGAGTGTCCCTTCTCCATCAATGGTTTTGAGCTGTACTATATGATTATCATAAACTGTCTCAATTTCATATGGTCCCAGCCAACGAGTGAGAAGTTTCCCTTTGAACGCTTTGAACCTAGAGTCGTATAGGAGATCCCAATCACATTTTTAAAAATAGTTTCTCTTGATGAATTGATCATGCCACTTATCTCTTTGTTGTTTAACTATGGTTGTACATTCTATGGCAGCCAACCGCAATTCATCAAGCTATGAAAGGGATTAATGCTCTATCTCCTTAATGCTAATCAATTAAAAATGGAAAAATTGATATGGAAAATCTATTTTTCCTATCCATGCATTTCTATAAATCATCATATCTTCCTCCAATCTTTAGTCACATAATCCTTTGAAATACATCGATACAAAGCACCAGATATTTAAGGAAGAGGAATACATTTTCCAATAAAATTGTTCGAGTTAAAATAATAATAAAAAGCTATTGTATTTTTTCTTTTGATCCAACTCTTGCCATGAGATTTATATTTTGCACTATAAGGTTGATATAAGCTCCCTATGGTTTACACATTAAGTAGCATAGTAGAAGGGATTTCACAATACCACGTCCTCTGTCCTTGACAAGCTTTTCTTTCACCTTTTAATACAAATGCAATGGAAAGTTGTACATAAATTTTCAACTCAGGGTTCCAGAGGCTTATGAGGTACCTGACAATGTTTATGTCAGACGCTGTAATCTAAATGATTTTTGATACTGAGGAATTCAAGAAATTGGTAAAACTAGATTAAAAATACAAACTGTGTGGTGAATGGTTCCTCAAAAAAATCAATGCTACCATGAAAAGAATTACAATCATTCTAACTGAAAGCATTGTATATTGACTACAACCAATTACCTTACTATGCTACGAAAGGGAATTCAATAACAGAGTCTAGATTAATGAAAGGAAATTCAATAACAGAATCTAGATTAACTCACTCATAAATTCTTGTAAAAACAAATTAAATAAGACAACAACTAGAGTAATTGAATTGTAATGGATTAATTGAGTTTAAGAGGAGGTTCCTATTGCTAACAACAGAATTCCAAGAAATAATTAATGTGACTACTTCACCATAGGGTTATTCACCATCCATGCATCCCTATGCATCTAAAAATAATGAAGAAGATTGCACTATTTGATCGTGTCACAATTAAAGCATTCACACCCGACTATAATCAACACATCAAATTATAAATGCAAAACAATGAATCGAATATCAAACTACATGTAGAAATGGAAATACTAACTACAGCATAACATGTCACGGAAGGGGACCTTGCCTTCTAAGATAGGGGATGAACAAGCCAATCACTCACACAAAATTAATTAACACATATGAAACCAGGAAAGCAACAGATTTATATAATACGGAGTATGATTACAACAGTGTTCAATAAGTCTGTGTAAAATGATGGCTAACCCTCCTTAGAGAGGATTCCAAGTTTTTGTACATCAATACCCATAAAGAAAATTCTAAAGAATTGTACAATTACAACCTATTCCAAATAAGGCTCATTGTTTTGATTTTCAAAGCATCTCGTAATACAATCCAGGTTTGGTAGCATGGAGAGTGGAGGTGGTTCTAATATATCGAAACAATAAACAGATTTGTTAGATGACCCAATGAATTGCAAGTCGTTGAATGGTTCCGCAATCGTTGAGCTTGCTACAGAATCATTTATCCCCCGATTGGCTATGGAACCATGAAATGAATTCAGTAGCTTAACCAAACTTGATGTAATGATCAGCAGGATCGCTTTAAACTGACCAGGAGCCTCAACCAGAATATACATTTTAGATTTTGCTTGCATAATATGTATAAACTTGAGACTTATCTGCAATTATTTGTAGCCTTGCACAATTACTCCATTCTCCAACCTTGAATTAGAATAACGATGAACCTGAAACACCACTTATTTAGTAGGAAATTATGGCAACATAACTCTATCCAAATCACGAGCAAATGAAAAATATCAAGGAAAACATAATCAATCCTTACCAAAGCCAAAACCTTGCTAGATGTGGTTAGGAGAGCTAGTGATAGTATAGGAACAAGTGAAAAAGTACATAAATGAGGAAAAAGTAGGAGAACAAAAAGTGTCATATACATAACCCTTTAGTCCTAAAACAAGGCAAGAAACAACTAGTTCTCAACTACAACCATCTTAATGGAGCATAGTTCAAAGGTATATTTTTCTTGATAAGAACTGTAGAAAGGATGAAATAATAGTCCATGATAATGGGTGGAATAACTTAACTAAAACAAAGTAATATGTCAGATCATTTCATAATATTAATCTTTAA
This sequence comes from Pseudotsuga menziesii, assembly GCA_001517045.1. Lineage (NCBI taxonomy): Eukaryota > Viridiplantae > Streptophyta > Pinopsida > Pinales > Pinaceae > Pseudotsuga > Pseudotsuga menziesii. The sequence goes on from LPNX010764169.1 coordinate 71,752, forward strand.
GTGGGGACAACAACACTCACTTCTCGCTAGATATCTTATGTTTCTTTCTTCCCTTCTATACAGTGTCATGTCATTTGTTTTTCTGTAGTTGAAAATTGAAGCTACATCCAGTCTATATTGTTCCCTTAGTCTTTGTAGGGATGCCACCACCCCTTCTATGGAATGTACAAGTATATTTTTTATCTATCTAGGCTTCCTTGGAAATTTTTGACTATTGTTGAAGAGATGAATATTTTTGTCCTACATTCCAAGATTCAAACATCTTAATCAATAGAAAATTTGATGGCCTTCATTTCTTGATAAAATTTGCAAACCTCTTATTGTTTTCCATTCAAAAGGAACCCATTCAACAAAAGATCATGAATATTGGAATCGACACTGAAGAAATGATTTTCCGTATCATTCCAAAACCTAAAGGAATTCTCATAATCCCTCCAACTACAACACCTTCAGATCAACATCATGTAAGTTTCCACAGTAGGAACACAACTAGTTTTAAGCATTCTATCACAAAATTTACAGATTGCACCTTCATTTTCAACAAACCTAAAGAGTGCATGATAGATTTTGATAATTGGCACAAATTCCTTTGTAATCATCTCATCCAAGTATCCATAAGCCTATTCTAGTTTCCATGTTTCTACAAAGGAGATAAATAAGGTGGGTGTACGTAACAACATTTCTCGAATCTTGTTAAAGATGTTTAATGCTTCTTTGACACAACTTTCTTTACCAAATACATAAATCATCGCGTTGTAGACCTTAAGAATTGGAATAAAACCTTGTTTCTTCATCTCATCATAGAGTTTGACAATATCATAAAACTTGCTTGCCTTCGAGAGGAAACAGGTGAAAGTGGTGTAAGAGTAGGCATCAGGGGTGATGCATATGTTAGATATTTCATCCCATAGCCTCTTAACCTGATACACATCAAAAAATATGCTACACCAATCATAAAGGATAACATTTAACACCAACCATAAATGATAACATTGAATTTATTTGTTCCCAGTTGATAATACATCTGTTAAAAGTGAATCAACTCGTATGCCTCTTCAACAAACATGTTTATGCAAAGAGCATGAAGGAAAAGAAAATAATCATAGTATGCAGCAAGTTTGAACTTATCCATGCCATGGACTGTCCTTATGGATTTCTGAGCATCATGAGTGGCAACATACCTTGATCGCATAAAAACATGAAGATTAACAAGAGAGAAATCAAATCACAATGGATACACCCCTAGTAGACTCTAAGCACATACCAAAACAAAGGTTTGAATCACGGGGACTTCACTCAGTGAACCTCTCACATAGCATGTGCGATCATGGGATATTAAAGAATACCCTTAATTTCCAGAGATATTGACCCAAACTCTTTTTGTTGAAACCCCCTCCCAATACTTAAAACCTCTTCCCCGCCCCTTTTTATACCTCAATCCTTATAAAGCACCCTACCCATCCCCCACCTTAAACCCCTCATCCCCCCAATACCTACAATATATTGGTTCAAATTTTGATAATTTCAAAACCCACAATATGAACTAACGTGATAGGATATTGGTCAACAAGTGAAGCCCCCGTGGTTTGAATAATGAACTAATTAAATGAAAAATGTCTTGGAAATACTAAAAAGAACAAAGCATAGCTTAGGTTCCATGTAATCCATGATGCTTGATCTTAAAAGTATAACAAATAACTCATTGGATTTACTTTGGGAATTCTCACAAAAATCAAAGTTGTTGTTGGACCACTATTCCATGACAGTAGGCTTTAACATTACTATCTTTAATTCATAAATTTATACACTTCACCAATGTAATAGAGATTTCCAATTTAGGGGGAAAAGGAAACAATAATTTATATGTCTTTTGGAAAACAAAGGAGTTGTGGTAAAATACTCAACCAAATCATTCATTTGAAAATCATCTCAATAGAATGTTGATCATTCAACATTTCAGCGTATCTAGAAGTACCACTCTTCTTTAAAGTCTACGGAACTTTGGTGGTTGGCTCTTCATAAATTAGCAGTTAAATATAGGCTACTTGACACTGGATTTACAAATGGATGTGTTGGGGCCTGGAAATTCGCAGGCGACAACAGTAAGGAATTCTCCCCAATCAACGTTCCCAACTAGCACGTTGACTGTTTGGTATAGGGAATACATCCGGTTTTACGGTCCGGCTACCGTAGGTCAAAGTAACAACAAGGGCTTACCGGTTGTGGCCCGGTCCACCGGAAATTGTATTTTTTCCTTAAATATGAAATGCAAACATCTAACTACTTATGCAGGGTGGTGAAGGATGCAAGGAGCATTCACAATGTGATGCGTAGGTTCTTACCTCTCATCTTAGGCTCACCATGCATTTGAATCACACATGCAAGAATGAGATCAAATGACTACCTATCTATATGCCTACCTATTTACTTATCTATCTATCTATCTATCCCCGAGGAGCCAGCTTGTAATTAATATGTATGAGTAATGTGGATGTGCACACATAATAAAAGCAATTACAGATAGATGACATTAACTTTTACACGTATGAACAATGAAAAATATTTCACAACCAGATAGATAATTGTTTATGATCAGCATACATTACTCATGGTGGTTATTTCATAAAATAAATCAGAAATCATTAAACAAATACATAGGTCATAAAGTTAGAACGATCTCACGATTCACGGATACAATGCAGAAAAACAAAGTAGTTCATCTTTCGACTATCCATGGCAAAACATTTGAAATCCCATCGATCTTCTTTCAACAGGCAAACTATAATTTTTATTGCAAAAGGAAGTAGTTCTTCTTACAACAACCTTCCAGTCTTACTGGGGAAAAAATCCCCTCTTGCTTCTATGCTTCCTACTTTTATACAAAAGGTCAAAATGGTTGGGCTGCCCAAAGTGACCTTTGGGCTTCCCAACCTTTTGCTTTCCCAACGCTTCATTTCTCAAAACATTTACAAAAATATTAAATTAATAAAAAGTTGACCGGTCCTCTATGAGGAGGGTCCTGCTTGGTTTTCAAAGAATTTTTTCCATGCTGCTGCTTCAGCAATGAGGCCTTCAAAAGTGCACGGCTCTAGGAACTGGATGTTAATTTCAAACTTGTCAACTTGGTTCCTGATGTCCTCGATCCTTGCTGGGCTCAACCGAAGCTGATCTTCTAGAATCTATATACTAACGGTTGCGTGGCCCACCTCGTTCTTCAGTACTATGGCATCAATGGATTGAATCTGCTGCGTCCTGGCCTCTGCATCTTGATTCCTTTATTGCAATATGTCCACCAAGGTCTCATGATCCAGGAACTCTTCAAACCTAAGCTCAGCCTCTGTCTGGCAGCGGTTGTATGCATTAGGGAACCTTTTAAAATATTCTGAGCATGCTCCCTGTGTCCTTCGGATAGCCTTCTTAAAGTCTTCAGCAGTGCTGATGGCAAACTCTACTAGGCTGTGATCTCTCCTGAGGGTTTGATGATATTTGGCTGGTAGTTCTCCTGGAATCTCGGTATCATCTTCTGGTCTTGCCATTCTGGCGTTCAAGACCTCAAGAACATCTTGGGACCTGTCTACGAAATAGGAGGAAGTTTCTATGATCTCCTCTAACCTGCTGTCCATCTGAAGAACTTTGCATCTTTCTTCTTCTAGAGAAGTCTGCAGCTGCATCATTTGAGCCTTTTGCGCTAGGATATATTCTTTAAATGGCTGCAGATCGACTTGCTATTCCTTTGCTGTCTCGAGTTCAGCAGTCAGAGAAGCCAGCTGCTCTTTCAGTTCTTTGGTGTATTCAGTATTGGACTCATAGATGATACTCTGCTGTGCCTCTAGGTCCTCCACCTTTGCCCTTAATTGTTCCTTCTCATTCTTCAGATCTTGAACTTCCTGTTGCTCATTTTCTAGAGCCTCTTGTGCTGTTCCCTTGGCTTGTATCTCCACCTGAAGGACATGGATTTCACCCTTTGTGGATTCCATTTCCCTTAGCACGTGTTCATACTTCCTCTTAAGTCTGCTACCCTCTCCTCTTTCTTGTCTTAATGTGTCTTTTAGCTGAGCAGTGGTCTTCTTAGCTGACTCTAATTCAATCATCACCTTGTTTATGTTATCAGCGGAGGCATCAATTAGTGCATCCCGGGCTCTTATTGTGAACATAGGATCTTTGTCTGTCCCTAGCATGACTGCTGTATCTGTGACCATCTTCCTTGATAGATCTTTCACCTCCACCTTATTTTCCGTCCTCCTCATTATTCTTTTAGTGGTCCTGTCATAATATACAGTACTGAAATCAGGGACTTATTCCCCCTTCTTCTAGACAAAAGGCACTATTTGGAGCATAGGGGTTATAGGAGTGCTAGCAGTAGGTACTTGAAGGATTTGCACCTTAGGGTTTTCCTCTTCTTGACTCTGCCCTGTTGGTGTTTCAGAGGCTGACTATTGTGTTAACTTTATCTTTTCAGCCTCCTGCCCTTGGAGCTCTTCATTTAGTTTTCTCTGTGCTTCTTCGGCAGCTTGCCTAGCTACCTCTTATGTTTCTCTGGCTGCTTCTTTTGCTAGTTCAGCTGCCTCTTGGGCAGCTTTCCTCTTCTCTTCTTCTCCCGTCCGCAGCCACTCTACAGCCTCATTTTCCAGCCTCTGAGCTTCCTCCCTTATCCTTTTGGCTCCTTCTTCAGCTCTGGCTTGTTCAACTTTGGCCTGCTCTGCCCCTTTTCCACCTTTGGTTGGGTTCTTTGGTTTGAATCTTCTGTTGAGTGCAGTCATGTTTGGGGCATTCCTAAAGACGGATTCTTCACTATCAAAATGATGGGTGTACTCGAAAAACACCTTGTGCTTCTTAGAGTGCTCAACTACTTTACCATGAGTGTCACTTCTCTGGAAAGGCATAAAATGGAACTTCCCTAGTTCCTCTATGAATTCGACAGCTTGTTTCACATTGGTGAATTTACAGCTACCCAGCTTGAATGGTAAAGGGGGATATGCAGTCTTATTGTGCTGGAACAAGAAATTACCAATTCCGTCAATGAACACCTGCCTGACCCCCTCTTTATGGATTATATAATCCGTTGCATACTTTGGCAGCAGATAAGGTGTCTTCAACCCTCCATACATTCTAAGATACATACCATTGTCTGTCAAGAAGTAATCTCCATGTTCCTCTATCACCTGCATAGCATCTTCCGACATGCAATTACATTCCTTCCAGAAGATTAGCGTGTATAGCAGCATAATGAAATGCTCACAGACCTCTCTGTAATAACTGTGGTACTGATGAGCCCACAGCGGTTTGTAAGCTGCATATATAGGAATTCTTTCCCTATCCCAGACACACTTGAGCCTGGGGAATGGGTGGTTGCATAGTATGCAGTCTATCAAAATTGAACTCATATAGAATTCAGATTTTTTACAGGCTTCTCCTCCTCCCAAGGCTGCAGCTACTCAAGAAGAGAGACTACCTGATACTAGGCTGGCCCAGTTGAAGACTGTTCCTTCTATCGCCACATGGAATATAAGGGGTATCCACTCAAATTTGAAAAGTCTTCCATTGGCTCTACCAAAGATCCTATTTAGCATCAGAGCTATAAATCTGTAAGGAGCTCTTAAACTCACTGTATCATAATCCTTGGTTGTTCTATGTCGATAGAGCTTTCTTGGCAAGAGCATTCTCCTCAGGGTCTCCACCAAATCCATCCTGAGGTTATCCAGCCAATCATTAGATAGAAAGACTTGAGGTTTTGGCAAGTGGTAAGATAATGCCACATATCTAGGGCTAAATGCAACGTAGCCCTGACCTTCAACATTTCCTATAAGCATTGTGTTGTTGTTTGTATGGGGCAGAATCCATCTCATTACATCAAAGCATGGGAACAGCTCTGGTCTGGTAGCCACCTTCATGATGGCGGATTTTTCTATGTTGGCATAAATGGGTTCTTCTTCGAGGCCCATGTCAGGGACTTCCCTGCGGGAAATCAGTCTGTATATCTCACCCCATTTATACTCAGGCTCAACACCAGAGACACATTGGGTGTCCTCATATATATATTATGTCTGTGTGACGACCTCTATTGCTGATTGTTCTTCGACCATAAGGGCCTTCTTTTTCTGCCTTTTGGACATTGTAAGTTCTTCCTGCCATGTATAACATTATGACATTAAGCAATTTGAATTTGCGAACATTGTGCAGCAGTTTATTCTTTCTCAAGTGTATCATGACTGTAATGAAATTAAGATATAAGCCCTTCAGGATGAAGAATTGAACTAGTATGCAATACTGTGCAATATGCTATTATCCTATGTTAATGTGCAAGCAAGAAAAGAAACCAACACATGTATGCACAACCCAGCCATGTCCTGACTATCAGAACTACCAGCACGAAATAGACTCAGTCCACTACTGCAATATAATGAGCAATGTCCTTCTGCTGTATGATACTAAAACTTGATCAATCATAATTTGGCTGGTATTAAATATACATTATTTCCCAGTATGCCATTTTTTCCACGATAACAACTCATAGAGCACAAGTATGAATCTTAAACGCAAGGTGCAAATGTATCTTTCCCAATATCAAACATTTCGACAACACAGCTTTATCAAAGGTAAAAACTGCAATAGCCTATGCTGCTCGAGGGAAGATAATTACATCAGTGTGGCTATACACTGCGGGCATCAACATTTTTTTTTTTTTTTTTTGCATACGACGCTTTCATCCAACCCAGCTATCTTCAAAACGCAACACTATAGCAGCACAGCCCTCAAACCGCCTAGGGTTTCAGAGAAACAAGACCGACGGATGGCGCGGGACGGCGCGGGTGAGAAAGTTGGGGTTCGAAAACCAGGTAAACGGAAAAAAACACCAGCGGAGGAAAACTCGACCACAAAACTTCTTTGGGTCTCATCATCGTAAGGGAAAACCAGGTGCAGGCAGCACAACGGCCTCCTGCACCGCACCTTCATTCATTGCGCATGAGGCGAACAAAACAGGCCAAGGTCAACAATGATTAAAATACGATTTTTAAAGAAAAACGCCCCCCTTCCCAAAATGCAAACAGCTAACCTAACGGCAAATCTCAATACGCGGGTGCAAAACACTGGGCGGGCAAGAAAAAAGACTACGGCAAACCAAAACAGCGGTGGACCCTTGTTCGTATGTAAAACGGGGCTTTCCTAAAACATCTAACCGCAGCATAAAAAATCTTGAAAGGAACAAAGCATGGCAAGAATGGCCTACCTAGTAACGACGTGAAGCTGACGGGGCGAGGACGGTTGAGCTTCCAACTGACACCTGGATGCAAACATCGGTACGATAGTCCATGGGGGTAGAGGAAATGACAGCGCAGAGAGGAAAACGACAGCTCGAGCCAAAATAAAATAATACCATATTCCAAACCAACCCTCGCATATATAACAAGGTCGCACATGTGACGGGTTGTATCGGGTGGGGAACGAAAGTGAATTGGGCGGCGAGAATCCCAGACCTTCCGCAACAGCGGACAGTTACCATCCTTAACTCATCCGTTAGCGGTGAATAAACGCATGAAAAATAATGATGATCGGGCGTCGGCGGGGACTGAGATCGGAGGCCAGCAACTTGGACTCCTCCGCAACAGCAGGCGATGCATAACAAAACAATGTTCGTAACTCACATCGGCCACCCGGAGGCTCTACATTGGAAAACTGAAACTCGAACACGCCCGTAACAGTGGAGGGAACAGAAGTTAACGAGCTCCGATACACACGGATCGACGAGAAAACGAAACCTCAGAACCTCGCATGGTCCACAACGTCGGAGACCTAACAATAACCCGTCCGCAACGTCGGCCAAGGAGATATTCATCCCCTTCCGACACAGAACAAAAGTCCACCCACAACAGTGAAGAATCGAAAGCCACCCGCAACGGTGAAATACAAAGCAGCAAACCTCTGCAACGGCGAAAAGAAAAACCAATGACTTAACTCCCGATTCAGAATGATTTCGAAGGGTAAGCAAAAAGCAACGATGATCTTGATTATAGATGGGATCATTCTAAGCATTAACGGAGAAAACAGATCGATTGATAGCAATTCAAAGTGCTGTAAAACATTCCAAAAATCCATAGACCAAACCGAGAAGAAAAACCAACTAAATCAAAGTAGAGGAGGGTCCTAAAAGTTTTAGAATTTTGGGAAATTGTTGCAGGTGCAACAATTGGTGACTATCTGGTGAACCCCAGATCTCTGAATTAACTCTCTTTTCCAGCTTAAGACTGTCTGAATAAAATCGAAATCTTCTAGATGTCTGTATCCCTAAGTAAGCCAACTTATGCATTAAATAACTTAGAAGAAGCCCATATTTTCGGGAAAAGGTAACATCAGTAGTATTTCAGGTCTGAATAACTCTTTTGAGGCCAAATGGATGAGGTTTATTTTACCTGCCCTTGGGCAGCTACAGCTTAGACACCACAGGACTGTGACAGAGGGTAACAGTATTATCCTTTTGTTCCTTATTCCCATGCCAATTTGCACTTTTGTGCCTTCTGAACTTTAGTTCTTTTGATATGAGTCTTCCTGTAGGCCTTTCTTACTGAATTTTAATTCAGGATCCTCTATCCCATAGTGTCCTTTTGTGTGAATGATATATTTCATACTTCAATTCACGGACGGAGAGGATCTTGTGGCCATTTGGTACTTTATGCTTTGAGATTAATGCTTTTTCGAGCTTCGCTTTGAGATGTCTTGTTTCTTTTAGGAGTTTTGACTCTTAATATATTTTAGCCTTTTCTTGTAATTTATGGCATGGGATCATTTATATATAATAAACTATTCCACTCTGCTTCCTTTCCATGGGTCTTTTGCTGTCACTCCCTTGGGTATTCAAGATGTGAAATAGATGGAGCCTCGAAATAGTACTTCAAACCTTTTCCACTTCTGAGTTATTTATAGGGGTTAAGTAAGACTTCAATAAATGCATGCCAGTTAGGAATACAGTTACTAGAAGATATTCTATGCTTTAAAGCACAGTCTTTCACTCAAGATTTTAGTTAACAAAGAACCCTGATGTTTCCATTACAACCAAGAGCTTGCCTCTTTATTCAAAATCAAAAGGAAAACTAGCAAATCTATAAAGAAAACAGCAGCAAAGCAAGTAATCAAAAGAAAGAAAACATCAAAGCACTAAAATAAGAAAACAACATAAGCAACAAAGCAATTTATTTATGCACAAAAGAAAACAAAAGTTTTTTGCCCATTCCCGAAAAATTATAAAATTAAAAAAAAACTGAGGAATGAGCTGGGTTTAGACATGGATTGCCTAACCATGGTCCAACTGTGCTGTTATTGAAATGGAACCCATATCTAAGATCTTGCAGTCATTTCTTTCAGCCTGAGGGAGGTGAAGGAGCTCAGGCTGAGTGCCTGTCATAAGACTAGCCCCTTTTGAGGTATGATGCTCTAGCTTAAGCTCAGTGAGATAGTTTCCCAGGATAGAATCAGCAGACTCATTGTTTTCTCCTAACTTAGTGACAATATACTTCATATATGGTTCTCTCAAAATATTTATATGACTTGGGGTACCCTTGAGAGGCAACCACAGATGAGACCAATCTGAAGCAAAATATCCTTTCAGCCTGGCATTCAAATCTCAGTTGAGAATGAGCCCATATCCCCTTGGTATATCAGCCACCATAATGTCAATAAATTGACATATTTTGTTGTTTGCAGCCAAACGAATGAGGACATTCTTCATTTCACCCACCACCTTGACTCCTGTGCGATCTAATTACGTTACTTCACGAGGTGTGGAATCTAGCTGTCCATTAATCCTTTTAAAAATATCAAGGGGCATCACATTTACTGCTGCTCCAGAGTCTACTAAGAAATTATGCACATTGTAATTCAACATCTCTAGAGTCAAGAGAAAAGGAGGGGTGTCAAGGTTTTCTTTCCAACCTGGTTCTTGGTCTTCTTTTCCTAGTTGGTTTTGAATAGGTATATCCTTTGTTAGCTCTTGAGTTTCATCAGAGTTTTCCCCACTGACCTCTATCTTTTCCTCTACAGGATCGATAGTCTCAGTGGTTGGTTCTGTCCTCTGGTTGAGGGTATTGTTCTAATGCGCTTTTCCCTCGTCCAGTTTCTTAACATTCTCCTGCAAACTGTTAACCTTAGAAATCATTGTATTGTCTAGGCTCGTGAAAACTTTGTCCTTTCTAGTTATGGATGTGCATTCAGATTTAGGAGTGTCATCTTCAATGTTAAACAGTGAAATACCCTTCCATGAGAACATAGTATCATCCTCTGGTTTGCTTATGATCTGTTTCTCCTTTTCTTCCTCACCACTGTCCCTAGTCAATTCTGGGTCCAACAACTTATTTATTACCAATGTCATTGAATGTAACCATTGAGGACACTTCTTCTCAGAATGAGGTTGTTGATGAAAGGTACAGAAATTATCCCCTCCTATTTTTGTTATGTTTATTGACGCCAAATTAGGAGGTGGGACTTGCCATTGGTTGTTATCTTCCTTTTTTGGATAGTGTGGCTTATTGGTTTTCTGAATGTCCCTCTCCTTTTCCAGATCTACAATTCGGTTGGACATTTTTTGAAGCACTTTCATCATCTCATGATAATCATGTGGTTGATCTTCTCTAGATTTAAACAGCAGTGAGCTTCTTATTACAGTGGTCTTCTCTTCACATGAATCAGGGTAATCCTCTATACTCTCACTTTCTGCCTCTACTCTTTCGACCTCCTCATAAGTTTCCACCAATGTAGGCTTGACTTTCATTTTGGAAAACATGGCCAGCTCAGGACCTAGGGCTGAGGTATAATATTCAATTAAAACTTTGTCTGAAGGTCTGTCCATAGCAGATATTTTTTTTAAGTACAGTGCAAATCTCTGAGTGAAACTATGTACCTTTTCATTCTTCTCTTTTCTTAACAAACCAAGCCATTTCATCAACGAGGCATGTGTCTTCTGAGTTGTGTATCTACTTCTGAAAACCCTTTCAAAGGTGTCCCAATCTGGAATGGAGTTTGCAAGTAGACCAAAGTACCAAGATGCTGCTGCTCCTTTCAGAGTGTGTGGAAAAAGTCTACAAACCACATCTTCATACTCCCCAGCCCTTAGCCCTTCTAATGCTAGGTAGAAGCTTTGAAGGTGATCATCTACAGCGATATTTTCCACAGGGAAAAACTTGGGCAAGAGCTTGTCAAAGGCTTGAGGAAGGTTATGCAAAGGAGGTGTTAAGTTCAGAGGGGACCGAGCTCTCCATGCCAGCAGAGGGTTGGGTTGATTACCAGCCATGAGCAAAGGTAAACAGATAAGCCACTAGGAAAAACAATCATTCAAGGATAGCACCGAAAACTGTGAACACTTGGGTTAGGTTGAAAGCTTCAAACATCTATTGGTAGGATGGTCTCGGGAAAATACGTTCCATGGCCAGCCCTTACTAGCGGCCCTCCTTCTAGCGCCAAAACTGTTGGGGCCTGGAAATTTGCAGGCAACAACAGTAAGGGATTCTCCCCAATCAACGTTCCCAACTATCCCATTGACTATTTGGTATAGGGAATCCGTCCGGTTTTACGGTCCGGCTACCGTAGGTCAAAGTAACAACAAGGGCTTACCGGTTGCGGCCCAGTCCACCAGAAATTGTATTTTTGACTTAAATATGAAATGCAAACATCTAACTACTTATGCAGGGTGGTGAAGGATGCAAGGAGCATTCACAATGTGATGCGCAGGTTCTTACCTCTCGTCTTAGGCTCGCCATGCATATGAATCACACATGCAGGAATGAGATCAAATGACTACCTATCTATATGCCTACCTATTTACCTATCTATCTATCTATATATCCCCAGGGAGCCAGCTTGTAATTAATATGTATGAGTAATGTGGATGTGCACACATAATAAAAGCAATTACAGATAGCTGACATTAACTTTTACACGCATGAACAATGAAAAATATTTCACAACCAGATAGCTAATTGTTTATGATTAGCATACATTAATCATGGTGGTTATTTCATAAAATAAATCAGAAATCATTAAACAAAGACATAGGTCATAAAGTTAGAATGATCTCATGATTCACGGATACAATGCAGAAAAACAAAGTAGTTCATCTTTCGACTATCCATGGCAAAACATTTGAAATCCCACCGATCTTCTTTCAACAAGCAAACTGTAATTTTTATTGCAAAAGGAAGTAGTTCTTCTTACAACAACCTTCCAGTCTTATTGGGGAAAAAATCCCCTCTTGCTTCTACGCTTCCTACTTTTATACAAAAGGTCAAAATGGTTGGGCTGCCCAAAGTGACCTTTGGGCTTCCCAACCTTTTTCTTTCCCAACGCTTCATTTCTCAAAACTTTTAAAAAAATATTAAATTAATAAAAATTTGACCGGTCCTCTATGAGGAGGGTCCTTCTTGGTTTTTAAAGAATTTTTTCCACGCTGCTGCTTCAGCAGCGAGGCCTTCAAAAGCACACGACTCTAGGAACTGGATGTTAATTTCAAACTTGTCAACTTGGTTCCTGATGGCCTCGATCCTTGCTGGGCTCAACCGAAGCTGGTCTTCTAGAATATGTATACTAACGGCTGCGTGGCCCACCTCGTTCTTCAGTACTATGGCATCAATGGATTGAATCTGCTGCGTCCTGACCTCTGCATCTTGATGCCTTTTCTGCAATATGTCCACCAAGGTCTCATGATCCGGGAACTCTTCAAACCTAAGATCAGCCTCTGTGTGGCAGCGGTTGTATGCATTAAGGAACCTTTTAAAATATTCTGAGCATGCTCCCTGTGTCCTTCGGACAACCTTCTTAAAGTCTTCAGCATTGCTGATGGCAAACTCTACTAGGCTGTGATCTCTCCTGAGGGTTTGATGATCTTTGGCTGGTGGTTCTCCTGGAATCTCGGTATCATCTTCTAGTCTTTCCATTCTAGCGTTCAAGACCTTAAGAACATCTTGGGACTTGTCTACGAAATAGGAGGAAGTTTCTATGATCTCCTCTAACCTGCTGTCCATCTGAAGAACTTTGCATCTTTCTTCTTCTAGAGCAGTCTACAGCTGCATCATTTGATCCTTTTGCACTAGGATATATTCTTTAAATGGCTGCAGATCGACTTGTTGTTCCTTTGCTGTCTCCAGTTCAGCAGTCATAGAAGCCAGCTGCTCTTTCAGTTCTTTGGTGTATTCAGTATTGGACACATAGATGATACTCTGCTACGCCTCTAGGTCCTCCACCTTTTCCCTTAATTGTTCCTTCTCATTCTTCAGATCTTGAACTTCCTGTTGCACATTTTCTAGAGCCTCTTGTGCTGTTCCCTTGGCTTGTATCTCCACCTGAAGGACATGGATTTCACCCTTTGTGGATTCCATTTCCCTTAGCACGTGTTCATACTTCCTCTTAAGTCTGCTACCCTCTCCTCTTTCTTGTCTCAGTGTGTCTTTTAGCTGAGCTGTGGTCTTCTTAGCTGAATCTAATTCAATCATCACCTTGTTTATGTTATCAGCGGAGGCATCAATTAGTGCAGCCCCAGCTCTTATCGTGAACATAGGATCTTTGTCTGTCCCTAGCATGACTGTTGTATCTGTGACCATCTTCCTTGATAGATCTTTCGCCTCCACCTTCTTTTTCGTCCTCCTCATTATTCTTTTAGTGGTCCTGTCATAATATACAGTACTGAAATCAGGGACTTCTTCCCCCTTCTTCTGGACGAAAGGCACTATTTGGAGCATAGGGGTTATAGGAGTGCTAGCAGTAGGTACTTGAAGGATTTGCACCTTAGGGTTTTCCTCTTCCTGACTCTGCCCTCTTGGTGTTTCAGAGGCTGATTGTTGTGTTAACTTTATCTTTTCAGCCTCCTGCCCTTGGAGCTCTTCATTTAGTTTTCTCTGTGCTTCTTCGGCAGCTTGCCTAGCTGCCTCTTCTGTTTCTCTAGCTGCTTCTTTTGCTAGTTCAGCTGCTTCCTGGGCAGGTTTCCTTTTCTCTTCTTCTCCCGTCTGCAGCCACTCTACAACCCCATTTTCCAGCCTTTGAGCTTCCTCCCCTATCCTTTTGGCTCCTTCTTCAGCTCTGGCTTATTCAGCTTTGGCCTACTCTGCCCCTTTTCCACATTTGGTGGGGTTCTTTGGTTTGAATCTTCTGCTGAGTGCTGTCATGTTTGGGGCATTCCTGAAGACGGATTCTTCACTATCGAAATGATGGGTGTACTCGAAAAAAACCTTGTGCCTCTTACAGTGCTCAGCTACTTTACCATGAGTGTCATTTCTCCAGAAAGGCATTTCCCCAAAATGGAACTTCCCTAGTTCCTCTATGAATTCGGCAGCTTGTTTCACATTAATGAATTTACAGCTACCCAGCTTGAATGGTAAAGGGGGATATGTAGTCTTCTTGTGTCGGAACAAGAAGTTACCAATTCCGTTAATGAACACTTGCCTGACCTCCTCTTTATGGATTATATAATCCGTTGCATACTTTGGAAGTAGATAAGGTGTCTTCGACCCTCCATACATTCTAAGATACATACCATTGTCTGTCAAGAAGTAATCTCCATGTTCCTCTATCACCTGCATAGCATCTTCCGACATGCAATTACATTCCTTCCGGAAGATAAGCGTGTATAGCGGCATAATGAAATGCTCACAGACCTCTCTGTAATAACTGTGGTACTGATGAGCCCACAGTGGTTTGTAAGCTGCATATACAGGCATTCTTTCCCTATCCTAGACACACTTGAGCCCGGGGAAAGGCTGGTTGCATAGTATGCAGTCTATCAAAATTGAACTCATATAGAATTCAGATTTTTTATGGGCTTCTCCTCCTCCCAAGGCTGCAGCTACACAAGAAGAGAGACTACTTGATACTAGGCTGGCCCTGTTGAAGACTGTTCCTTCTGTCGCCACATGGAATATAAGGGGTATCCACTCAAATTTGAAAAGTCTGCCATTGGCTCTACCAAATATCCTATTTAGCATCAGAGCTATAGATCTGTAACGAGCTTTTAAACTCGTTGTATCATAATCCTCGGTTGTTCTGTGTCGATAGAGCTTTCCCGGCAAGAGCATTCTCCTTAGGGTCTCCACCAAATCCATCCTAAGGTTATCTAGCCAATCATTAGATAGAAAGACTTGAGGTTCTGGCAAGTGGTAAGCTAACGCCACATATCTAGGGCTAAATGCAGTGTAGCCCTGACCTTCGACATTTCCTATAAGCATTGTGTTGTTGTTTGTATGGGGCAGAATCCATCTCATTACATCAGAGCATGGGAACAGCTTTGGTCTGGTAGCCACCTTCATGATGGCGGATTTTTCTATGTTGGCATAAATGGGTTCTTCTTCGAGACCCATGTCAGGGACTTCCCTGCGGGAAATCAGTCTGTATATCTCACCCCATTTATACTCAGGCTCAACACTAGAGACACATTGGGTGTCCTCATATATATATTCTGTCTGTGTGACGACCTCTATTGCTGATTGTTCTTCGACCATAGGGGCCTTCTTTTTTTGCCTTTTGGACATTGTAAGTTCTTCCTGCCATGTATAACATTATGACATTAAGCAATTCGAATTTGCAAACATTGTGCAGCAGTTTATTCTTTCTCAAGTGTATCATGACTATAATGAAATTAAGACATAAGCCCTTCAGGCTGAAGAATTGAACTAGTATGCAATACTATGCAATGTGCTATTATCCTATGTTAATGTGCAAGCAAGAAAAGAAACCAACACATGTATGCACAACCCAGCCATGTCCTGACTATCAGAACTACCAACACGAAATAGACTCAGTCCACTACTGCAATATAATGAGCAATGTCCTTCTGTTGTATGATACTAAAACTTGATCAATCATAATTTGGCTGGCATTAAATCTACATTATTTCCCAGTATGCCATTTTTTCCACGATAACAACTCATAGAGCACAAGTATGAATCTTAAACGTAAGGTGCAAATGTATCTTTCCCAATATCGAACATTTCGACGACATGGCTTTATCAAGGGTAAAAACTGCAATAGCCTATGCTGCTCGAGGGAAGATAATTATATCAGTGTGGCTATACACTGCGGGCATAAACATTA
Organism: Pseudotsuga menziesii; assembly: GCA_001517045.1. NCBI lineage: Eukaryota > Viridiplantae > Streptophyta > Pinopsida > Pinales > Pinaceae > Pseudotsuga > Pseudotsuga menziesii. The sequence continues at coordinate 87,814 of LPNX010764169.1, forward strand.
TTATTATTATTTTTTTGCATACGACGCTTTCATCCAACCCATCTATCTTCAAAACGCAACACTATAGCAGCATAGCCCTCAAACCGCCTAGGGTTTCAAAGAAACAAGACCGACAGACGGCGCAGGACGGCGCGAGCGAGAAAGTTGGGGTTCGACAACCAGGTAAACGGAAAAAAACACCAGTGGAGGAAAACTCAACCGCAAAACTTCTTTAGGTCTTATCATTGTAAGGGAAAAACAGGTGCAGGCAGCACAACGGCTGCCTGCACTGCGCCTTCATTCATTGCGCGTGAGGCGAACAAAACAGGTCGAGGTCAACAATGATTAAAATGTGATTTTTAAAGAAAAATGCCCCCCTTCCCAAAACGCAAAACAACTAACCTAACGGCAAATCTCAATATGTGGGTGCAAAACGCTAGGCAGGCAAGGAAAAAGACTACGGCAAACAAAAACAGCGGTGGACCCTTGTTCGTATGTAAAATGGGGCTTTCCTAAAACATCTAACCGCAGCATAAAAAATCTTGAAAGGAACAAAGCATGGCCAGAATGGCCTACCTGGTAACGACGTGAAGCTGACGGGGCGAGGACGGTTGAGCTTCCAACTGACACCTAGACGTAAACATCGGTACGATAGTCCACGGGGGTAGAGGAATTGACAGCGCAGAGAGGAAAATGACAGCTCAGGCCAAAATAAAATAATACCATATTCCAAACCACCCCTCATATATATAACAAGGTCACACGTGTGACGGGTCGTATCGGGTGGGGAACGAAAGTGAATCGGGCGGCGAGAATCCTAGGCCTTCCGCAACGGCGGATAGTTACCATCCTCAACTCATCCGTTAACGATGAATAAACGCATGAAAAATAACGATGATCGAGCGTCGGCGGGGACTGGGATCGGAGGCCAGCAACTTGGACTCCTCCGCAACGGCAAGCGATGCATAAAAAAACAACGTTCATAACTCACATCGGCCACCCGGAGGCTCTACATCGGAAAACCGAAACTCGAACATGCCTGCAACGGCGGAGGGAATATAAGTTAATGAGCTCCGATACACATGGATCGACGAGAAAACGAAACCTCAGAACCCCGCATGGTTCGCAACGTCGAAGACCAAACAATAACCTATCCGCAACATCGGCCAAGGAGATATTCATCCCCTTCCGACGCAGAACAAAATTCCACCCACAATGGTGAAGAATCGAAAGCCACCCGCAACGGTGAAATACAAAGCAGCAAACCTCCGCAACGGCAAAAAGAAAAACCAATGACTTAACTCCCGATTCAAAATGATTTCGAAGGGTAAGCAAAAAGCAACGATGAGCTTGATTATAGATGGGATCATTCTAAGCATTAACGGAGAAAACAGATCGATTGATAGCAATTCAAAGTGCTATAAAACATTCCAAAAATCCATAGACCAAACCGAGAAAAAAAACCAACTAAATCAAAGTAGAGGAGGGTCCTAAAATTTTTAGAATTTTGGGAAATTGTTGCAGGTGCAACAGATGTTGTGTGATTTGCAATAAACCAAAAATGGTTAAGCACGTTGTGTTGTAGGAATGGATTGGTGCTTAGTACAGTACTCTCTTTGTTATCCCTTGTCATCAGAAACAAGTATTATTGGGGACAAATGGAATATCTAACAGACTAGCATGAGTATGTGGGACATCATCAACTCTGAGGCATCTCCTTCTTAAAGGAAGTTGACCATTTAGAAGAATGGAGAAATATGTACTAGAAGGTTTCAAGGTATCCAGAAGTTCCACTCTTCTGTGAATTCTAGAGAACTTGGGTGGACGGTTCTTCACAATTTAGTGGTTAAGGATAAGCTACATTGCATTGGATTTACAAATAGAGGTTGTGCAGATTATGATGAACTCAAAAAAATTAAGCATTCTATGTTGAACTAACATTTCCATAGATATATAAGCATGGAATTATGTTGAGGGAACTACTCCCTTGTTTCTCCCCTTCAATGGGAACAAGTATTTTTTGGCAACAAATGGAAGATCCAACTAGTAGGAAGGAGTAAGTGGAACATAATATAACTGATAGGTATCTCCTTTGTATGGAAAAATACATGTATGGGAAAAATTTTATGAGGAAACTAATCCATTCCATTTTGGATAAATATATATGAGGAAACTAATCCATTCCATTTGGGAGAAATATAAACTTTTAGATCAGAGTTTATAGCACAAATCTTAGCTAAGATTGACTTTTTTCATAAAGATTTAGCCAAGGAAACCAAAGTGGCCTTCTTGTTTACTCAGGAAGGGGGAAAGCTGTGTGACTTCCCTTTGGCCCCATGATCTATGACTCATCATGTACTTCCCCTTATCTAAGAAAAACAAAATTACAGTTGAATTTTACAATAATATAAATGAAAAGTGGAATTTTTAGGCTGGAAGGTTTTCTTCAATGCTTTAAATATAAAATTCAATGACGAAAATTCAATGAATGAAACCACAATCATCAAGTGTTTCCCTTTCTTCTTCAATAATAAGGCTAAGGAGATCCTTGGAAACATCACCGGCCAAGTACTTGCTCTTTGATCCTATATTCATCTCCACTATCTCTTTGTTTTTTATGCCTACCCTCATTGGGACAATGAGTATTTAAGAAACTATGGTTGAAGTGGCGGGGTTTAATTATTGTCCATCCACCTCACACCAATAGTCAACGAGGGCTTAATCATATGGCATGCTTTAGAGCATATCAATACCCTAGCCCTTCAACTTTTTGGCCAGCAGATCAGTACCCTGCCCCTTCAACTTTTTGGCCAAATACTTGAGAATGGATCTTGACTCTGCTACTCATTACCAAGTAAATACATTTTTATCAAATCTCTTTATAGGGATGGAGAAGAGGTATCAAACTAAAATAAGGGATTAAATCAAAATAAACTTAAATGATGTGGGTGGGTAGGCAAATACCGAATAAGGTGTGACCCCCATCTTGTATAGTGGGTACTACCCCCAAATGGTTGCATCACAACAAAAGAATAATAAAAAAGTGTATATAAACAAAATACTTGATACATTGCTTAAAATATTGGGGTTTCTTGTGATCACTGGTAGGGAGATTGACGAGAACAAGCTCGTATTGAATTAGTTTCTCATTTAAACAACAGAGAACCATAATAGTAGTCATGGAAGCATTATAACCCTACATATTGATCGTCATCATTGAATCTATGTTTCTCTCTTGGAGACTCCTAAACTCTTCAACACAAACTAATAGGCAAGTTGCACAGAATCTTAGAAAACCATTCCATTAGTAAAGGCTCTAGTACCCAGAAACCCATCCAAAAATATGAAAACCAATTTGGAAACCTAAAAGATGGGAGGTCAGATATCCATCTGTTACCAGGAATATTTCAATCAGTGCAGACACAATTTGTTCCCTTAGCCTACATAGTGCAAGTCTATAATAAAAGGACACAACGATGTATCCTCTCCCTAGATGATTGAGCTACTTGAATGTCAAACTCTCCTTACCTTGAGTGTGGGAGGTTGTCCTTATTTTATAGATCCTTGTGTGATCAACTATACCTGCAAAGAACAAAAAAAAAAAGACAAAAGATTAAAGAAACAAGATATATCAGTGATCTATACTAATGATCAAGGAAACTAGCTATAATAAACAATCAATATTAACATGAATCATTTATGGAAAAGGGAAAAATTTTTGTATTAAATATGATAAAAGAAAGATACAACCAAAGCCTTGATATCGAAGCTTTTATTTTGCAATATATTTGCCTCACTCACACACACTACAATCTATGCAACATCTTACTCACAACTACTCTCTCTTTTCCTCCTATACCATACTGGAATCCAACAACATGAGGGTGCTATCTTTATATCCCCTTAACATGGTCCCTGTAGCTTGCTTTTATAGGCCAAAGGAAGTCCAAATGGGTTGAGATATTTTGGGAGGAAGGTATGGAATGATCCCTAGGGGTTAGGAGGTCGCATTCCAGCTTTCCCAAGTAGTTAGGATCATCTTCCACGAGATATTTCTCCTAGAAGCTTCTCGAATCTTCTATTTTTTTCCATTTTTGGACTGTTGACACTCCTTGTGAATATGATATAGGAGTCTACTCTTTGTGGTCATGTGATAGGTTCTGCCTGTGCCTTATGTCAATGGACAAGTGGTGCCAGCCTTGTCTAACACTTGTTCTAGGAAGCAAGGAGTGCCAGACTTCCTAGGACTGAGAAATAACACCCCAAAAGATGTTTTGGCCAAGGAATTAAATGGATTTGAGCATTAGGATAGTTTTTGGGTGTAATAGAATGCCCCCCAAAGTATGAAGCTAGAGGAATGTGAGAGGAATGTGATAGATGAAATGCTTTGCTACATATTGATCACGGTATTAGAGGAAAAAGAGAGGTGAGTGAGTACTTGACGCAAAACCAATCACCAACTACCTGACTCAAACATGGTTGTGGACCAATACACTGGATATCCATGTATAATGACCATGTCATAGATACTGACAATAAACTATAGATCAATGAACAACAATACTCAAATCAAAAGATGGCTATGAAACATACAATGTAGATCCACGTCATCCTGACTCTAAACAATACTCCATCGCAACCTAAGGATAGGCACATATTCAAGTGAATACCTAACCACTAAGGGTCTTCATTCCAATTCCAAACAATATGATTACATCCATGCGAATAGATGTACTGATGTTGAACATGGTAGAAACCACTTGATTACCGTTCATTGATGTATACCATTAACAAGCGTGAGGGATATCATCATTGTTGTGAATGATTCCCAAGGTATCCCAGTGCATTCCTCCAAATGTGAATAAATGAGTTAAGGTTGAACACTCGACGGAATTGTTGGGTCGTGAATTTACCCCTTTTTAATCTACTGTGTTTCACCCTTTCTCCCTATTTGTGTCCCTATTTTGCAATTGAATCCTTATCTTTTCCATACAAACAGGCATGAAGATTCCATGTATAAATCATTATTTCTTATTTCGTTTTATGCTTGGTTTTACTTACAATCATTGATTTTACCTTTCATATGTGTTTATCTGTCCATGATTTAAAAGAAGGGTTCAGAATTACCAGGTGGCTCAACTACAACATCTCATCATATTCAAAATTTAGTACCGCTTGGCGTTAGCCACCTGCTCAATGACCTAGTCAACATTACTGGTGAAGCTCCCCGAGAATATTCTACAATTAGCTAGGCATTTCAGTTCGTGAAACAACTCGAAGTAAAAGTCCATTTATTCTTGAGCTAATCTTATGCAATGAATTGATAACTGTAACTATTCAGATTTAATTTGGCAGCCTAAAGATCGTAGATCTTCATGGCTGCTCGAAATTTATGTAACTGAATAGCTTCACTCTTGTATAAGTACACAGAGACAGGGAGAGCCAAGGGTTCGTAATTTGTAAGATTTTATAGCAGGGTGCATCCATAGAGCTAGGTTACACTTTTTGGCAAGGATATTTCGACAAAAACACAAAAACATACCTTGATCGAGCAATTTTCCAACCCTCGATCGAGGTCTTAACACCTCGATTGAGGGTTTAACAAACGCTCGATCGAGGTTTTCTTAAACCCTCGATCGAGCTTATGCTAAACCCTCGATCAAGGTGTTAGAACCTCGATCGAGGGTTTAGCAGAAGCTCAATCAAGGGTTTAAGAAAACCTCGATCGAGGTCCCTATGCAAAAAAAATATAAAAAGAGGTTTCAGAACTACCTCGATTGAGGTTTTAATAGTAGCTCGATCAACGGTTTATTAGACCCTCAATTGAGGGCTTGATAAACCCTCGATCGAGCTACTGTTAAAAACTCAGTCGAGGGATTTGAATACCCCGATCAAGCTACATACCTCAATCGAGGGCCTCAAAAAAACAGAGAATTATCCCTCTTACAGGAAAATCAATATTTCTCTATGTCTTCCAAGGGTGTAAACCCTTCCAGTCATGGCACATAATTGAGTATAGTTTATACCGAGAGATTCATCAATGAATCCTATATACATTGAAGTATCATGCATGCATTTTGGCATTCATATGGGTTTTTTCTTTTAATTCATTCTAAAACTTACACTTGAAAACTTGACAACAACTTCGAAGCAGCTCAAAGAAAAATCTGCAGGGTAAAAAATACACATCCAAAAATTTCTTTAAAATGCACAGCCCACACATAAGCGCGTCCTCTTCAAAAGGGTATCTTTGGTTTTTCAATTTTTGAAAACAGTGAAAAAAAAGATGGGATGGACACACATGTGTATAAAATGATGTTAAAATCAAATGTGGTCACTTTCGAAAAATAATAAATAATTGTATATTGCGAAATAAATTAATAAAAACATATTAAGACCACAATGCATTTTGTGTAGATCATGCTCATATATATATATATATATATATATATAATTATTAATGTAAGATTGAATTATTGGGGTGGGACACGAGCCACTTATTAACTTCTTCAAATTTTTAAGGTCACACGGTTCATTAAATGTGAAATTTCACACATTTAATGAAATCAGGAAGCCAACATAATAATCTACAATCTATTTTTTTACTGCAAGTCGAAATTGACATGGAATATATGTGTTTTGAGGGCTTCTATATTGCACATGAGTAAAAAATCAGGTTTTCATCGCCAAATTTGGCCAAAAAGTGTTACCCACCTTCATGGAATCACCCAACAAAGGGACTGTAACAGCACCTTTATCAATTTAATAAAAGAATAGAAATTCTCAGCATTTCTATGTTGTAGATTTCATGAGCTTTCGACAACATCTCTGTTCGAAGGCCAGGGCTCGCCTTTGTACAGAGTTTCTGGTAGTTTTAGATGTTTTAGTTTATTTACTTATGTTCAATGTGGAATTTTAGTTTGACATATTTATATAGTTAGCTGCAACTACATTCATTACATAATTGTGTTATCGGGTTTTCTTTGGCTTGCTGTAGCAGTGTGGTGTGACAGTCGACTGTGTAGTTAATTCTTTCTTTTATGCAAAAGTGTGTTGATAGTTGTTACATAATCACTTAGATCTTCTGTGCCGTGTTACTTATATTTCTCAGAGTTTTCCAGATTAGATAGTCATTTTCTTTGACGAATTTGTTGCTTGATTAATAATTAGTGATTGTTCTAGTTTGGTAATATAGAATTCCATTTTCTGTAGGAGTAATTTTATAGATTATAAACCTTAAGATTGATATGATAGAAACAGAAGTTCTTTTCAATTCCTAGATTGATAATTTTATTTGATTCCTTACAAGGAGCTGAGTTGGCTGAGCAATGATTAGAATTAAGTGATTTGCATTTTACTTATCAACAACTGAAAATGTTTATGCATATACTTTGCTAATTTCCTTTGAAATAAGCATACTTCCCTGGGTTGACAATTAAATATTGAACACTCTGTTTGTGAAGAAATTAATAGGTATATAGAGTGCCCAACATTTTTGCGCCGTTGTTAGGTACGGTAATTGATAGACATAGTTAGTAGTTGAATTGGTTCATTTTCTTTAGTAGTTTTTATTCTCGTGGGTACGGGAGCGATATGACATAGTGAAGAGATGTGCATCCTTCAGTAGACCGAACGGGTTCCTTACATGAGGATCATGATGATTTATAATCTTGCATTATTCATAGTTTGCATGAATGCAAGAAGAAATCAATGGCACATTCCCAAAACCCCCCAAAACACTAACTTGGTAGGTGGAAGAGGTCATGGTTGCAGCCCAAGATTAGGAAGAAAGACATTCATTGATGAATTAATTGCTAGGTTTGATTTTTCTACTGGAGCTTGATATCAATGACCATCATCTGTTAGAAGAAGCTTTGTTTCTCCTATGATGGAGACATTCATGTGAACTGTGGAAAGATCAATAGGATATGCGACACCATTTGGTGTCCTTATGGAATGAACTCCAAGAGATAGGGGCAGTTCTGTGTGATTAGGTGGACCATAGGAGGTCTATCGAATCAACTTAAAGGAAATTAAAAAAGAGGATTGGTTGCAGTTTTGACAGAAGTTTCAAGATCACTGAGAATCAAGAAAATCAAGAGGAAGAGATAATCATGAATAACTAATGTCACCATGACGATTGTGAATAAGAAGTAGGGGACAATCATAATGATAATGGTGACTTCCAGCATGAGGAGACCATTTCCACACTCCAATTCCCTATTCGGTAAACATATGGACAAGCCCCTATGAAGAATATTTCACCCTCAATGTTACCTCACTTTCATGGGAAGTCCATAGAGAATCCAGATGAATTCCTCTTTGAGTTCGACATTCTCTATCGAAGCTATGACTATACATCGAGTGAGAAGAAGCTGAAATTATTTCCTCCTACCTTGAAAGATAATGCCTTATGCTGGTTTATGAGTTTGGGTGGCGAAACTGTTGCAACATGGGATCAAATGAAACAGGTATTTTTCAGGAAGTACCAAGAATATTGTAGAATGAAGAATAAGAGAGAAGATTTATTTAATATGGTGCAAAAATACAATGAAAGTTTGGAGGATTTTGTGTAAAGGCTTCTGTATAATGTGCATAGGTCAGGCCGAACAATTATCGGAAGGGATGTCGTCAAGCTCATTTTGTTGCGGGGAATAAGAGAAGATTGTCTAGACATGCTTAATATGTTATGGAAGGGAGACATATCCAAAGAACCTTTTGATCATATTGTGGACTTATGTCAACGATACTTTAGAGGGTATTTGAGAACCAACACAAGGGACTGAGACGTTTTCTCACAAACACAAATGTTAGCTAATGGAGGAGCTACTCGGGAAGATATTGGAAATATCCTCGAGAATTTTAAAACTGACATGATGAGCTCCATCTCTTCATGGCTGGAGGTAATGAGAGAAAAGAAGAAACAAGTGGCTGAAGATCTGGTGCTTGGGTTGTTCTGCCCTAAGTGTAGGAAGAAGAACCCGCTGAGAGAATGTCCACTTGATAAGGTGGAGGTGTGTGGTATTTGCGAATTGGAGAATGATACTAAATATTTCCCCTCACTTCCAAAATCCAAATAAGTCTTACAAGCATCCACTATAGATACAAAGCAGGCATGTTTTATTTTGCAAAAGAAGTCGTGGAAACCTCGGATTCCAGGTATGAATTCTGAGCCTACACTTTTCAATTCCTGGAATAATGTTAATAAGCAATTTCCTCCACAATACTCATATCCTAACACATAGTGGCACCAACCTTCGCAACCTGCAGTACAATATCTGAACCCTTGGACTTCATGGGCACTACATCCAAACAAACAAGCCTCTTGGTCTCCGAGATGGAGAAACCCTTATCCAGGGAACTAGTTTCCCCATAATCAACCATCCTATCTATAGTATCAACAACCACAGCTGCAACTCCCAAATAATGATACACCAATGGGTACACCACTCCATCCTCAACTTCCTGCTCAACCTAACCCCAATCCTAATAATAAGGTTGTGCAACAATTCTAGACTTCCAGCACGCCATCTTATTCCATTTCCCCTCTCTCTTGCAATAATTTACACTTACGATCAGGGAGGGTGGTGGAACCAATAGTCATTGAGTATGTTCCATCCTCTGTGATAGATGAAGGAATGAATCTACAATTTGAAAATTCATTCAGTTCAATGATCCCCATTATTGAAGACATTGAAACACCAGCTGAAACAATGATTGAGATACATGACGAAACATTAGCTGAAACACTTGCAGAGACACGTATTAGGAATCAACCTACATAGTCTTTGAGAGAACCACTATATCTTGAATGATTAACCATGCAAAAGTCCGTGGAACAACCCAGTTTCAACCTCCTAGGAGAGTTGAAAAATATTTATGTAAGAATTCCACTATTACAAGCCCTGGATGATGTACCTATTTATGCCAAAACTATTAGAAACCTAAATGTGAAAAAACCAGGAAGGGAGCCTAAGGATCCTCCTACAGTGCATGTACTGGGGAAGTTATCTGAACTGATGATGGGGAAAATCCCATTGGATAAATACGTTGACCTATGTAACCCCACTATCACAGTATGTATTGGGAAGATCCAAATCTCTAATGTTTTTGTCTACTTGGGAGCTTCAATAAACGTTATGACCATTGATACTTTAAATAAACTGGGACTTACTAATATAAGGCCTACCCCAACCATACTAGAAATGTCTGACATATCCACTACCAAACTAGAAGGAATTGTGGATGACCTAGTAGTCTCTGTTGATTCATGGGAGTACCCTGCAGACTTTTTTTATTTTACATCCTAAGTTGCAGCCGGGGGTACACCCATTGATCTTGGGAAGACCATGGCTGGCTACAGCAGATGCATACATCAACTGTAGATCGGGGTCCATGACAATTTCTGATGGAAGTGCATTGAAAACCTGACTTTATATCCTCCATCCAGACTGATCCTAGATGTTGAAATTCCATTATGGATGGATTTAGAGGAAGAAGAACATATTCAACCTTTATTAACAATTGGGAGAGCCTTGACCTTTAAAACAAAAACTAAAGATGACACCATATGTAATTTCATTAGTGAGCTTACCTCTATCACTAAATGAGCATATCATATCCTGGATAGCACACTAAAAAAACAATAACATGAAGAACTTACAGAAGAATCCTAAATCAATAACATTGAAATAATTCCGGTAATTGATAATTCCAAGAGTGTTCCAGTAGAAACCGACTCAGGGGAAACATTGAATATCAACCATAATCTCAAATCCAATGAACTGGAATGTCTCATTACGCTGCTGAAATAGCATAAGGGGGATTTTGCATGGGAATATACAGACATGAGGGGTATCCCCTTAGAACTGTGTACTCACCATATTTACATTAAGAATGATTCAAAGCCTGTATGCCAACCTCAGCGCATAATGAACCCAAATTTGTGAGATACCGTGAAGAAGGAAATTCCAAAACTTTGAGAGGCAAGTTTTATCTACCCTACTTTAGACACCGAGTGGGATTCCCCACTAGTGATCATACCAAAGAAAAATGGGAAATGGAGAGTCAATGTAGATTACAGAGAAATTAATAAAGAAACATCGAAGGACCACTTCCATTTTCCTTTTATCGATCAGGTGTTAGACACCATGTCTAGAAAATGATTCTTTTATTTCCTGGATGATTTTAGTGGATATAACAAATCTATATTTCACCTGAATACCAAGACGAAGCCGCCTTCACATGTCTTTCGGGAACCTTTGCATATAGGGTGCTTCCTTTTGGGTTGTGTAATGCGTCGGCTACATTTCAGCGGGTTGTAATTGGAATTTTATCTGAAATGGTAGATGATTGCATGGAAGTCTTTATGGATGATTTCACTCCATATGGAAACAGTTTTGATGAAGATTTGGAGAACTTGGAAAAAGTTCTGAAACGCTGTGAATAGACACACCTATCCCTGAGCACTGAAAAGTGTCACATGATGATGAGATAAGTTGTAGTTCTGGGACATTTTATCTTTCCTGTAGGAATCCAAGTAGATCCAGCCAAGATAAAGGTAATTTCAAATATTCTTATTCCTTGGTCAGAGAAATAGATAAGAAGTTTTCTTGGCCATGCTGGTTATTATATGAGATTCATAGAAAATTTTTCCAAATTGGCATCCCCTTTATTTACTTTACTGATGAAAGATACACAATTTTTTTGGAGGGATGCATGCCAGGAAACATTTTCAGAACTGAAGAAAAGGCTATCTACAACACCCACATTGAGAGGGCCTAATTGGGCCCTACCTTTTCATATCTCTTCTAATGCTTCAGATACAGCCATTGGAGCAGTTTTGGGATAGCAAGAAGGTCACATCCCGTACGTTGTCTACTATGTCAGTAAGAATTTGGCTCCTGTTGAACTGAACTATATGGTAACAGAGAAAGGATTCATTTCCATCATTTATGCCATTAATAAATTTAGGCATTATATTACTGGATATTCCACTTTTGTACATACTAACCACTCAGTTATTACATATTTGATGAATAAATCCATTACTAATGCTAGAGTGACTAGGTGGTTATTGTTACTTCAGGAATTTGACAAAACTATTGTTGACCGACTAGGGAAGGAGAATGTGGTTATAGATTTGCTTTCTCGACTGACTAATAACGATGAAGATACACTAGTCAAATATTCCTTTCCTGATGAACATTTATTTTCAATCTCAACCTTTTTCCCATGGTACGCTGGCATTGTTAACTACTTGGTTGTAGGTAGACTTCCATCGCACTTATCTAAATGAGAGAAGAGAAGAATCATACAACAAAGTGTGAGATACTGTTAGATCGAAGGCCACCTCTTCTACACAGGGCCCAATTTGGAAATAAGGCATTGTGTGAGGGAGGATGAGATCCATAGCATTTTGAAAGCATATCATGATGAGCCCTGTGGGGGGAATTTTGTTGATAAAAGAACTGGCCATAAAGAATTAAGGATGGGGTATTTTTTGCCAACTATGTATCAGGATGCGAGGAAATATGTTCATGCATGTGACCATTGCAAAAGAATGGGCCAACCAAACAGATTAGATGAAATGCCACTTCATCCACAGTTAGTTGTTGAACCCTTCGATAGATGGGCTCTGTATTTTGAAGGGCCTATTAATGCTCCTTCAAGACAAAAGGTTTACATTTTGGTTTGCACTTATTATATGACCAAGTGGGTGGATTCTGTGGATTTAGTAAAATCCAATGATCAAGCTGTAATAGATTTTTTATATGCAGAGATCTTCACCCGCTTTGGAGTACCCAGAGATATTGTAACAGACGGGGGACCACAGTTTATGTCTCGTAATATGGAGGCCTTGTTTTAGAAGTATCACATTCAACATTGAGTAACCTCTCCATATCATCCATGGGCCAATGGCCAGGTGGAAAACACAAACAATGTGATTGAGTCAATCCTTACAAAAACAGTGAAGATTCATCACAAGGATTGGGTTGAAAGACTTTCAAAAGCACTATGGGCCTATTGTACAACATGGTGCAATACTACATGATTCTCCCGATATGAAATGGTGTACAAAAAGAGCGATGTTTTCCCGATTTAATTCGAAATTAAAACCCTGAGAACAACCACAAAGGAAAACCTGGACTTAGCTGAGGCTCAGAAGAACCAGTTGAATCAACTATATGAACTAGATGAAAAGCACACCGCTGTTGTACATCACACGACATTAGCGCTCCAAATGGCATGATAGATTCATAAAAAAAGAAGATATTTTGCGAAGGAGATTGGGATTTGTTGTATGATTCATAGTTAAAAAGGAAATTTTAAAGGAAAGATACACATGAGATGGTTGGGACCTTACAGAATAGATAAGGTATTTGATAATGGGACAATTCGTTTGACCACTATTGATGAAAATCAGACACCTCTGTTTACAAATGGTCATCGAATACAACTTTATCATAAACCTATCTCAAAGGATGCATTTATCTCTTAGGTTGTAGCTAATATAGACTATAAATTGGTACATGAACATGATTGTTCCCCTGTTTCTAAAAATTTTAAATTCTACTGCAAATTCCACACATAAATTGTATATAAATAAAATTGTTTGGTTTTCGTTATTCGTTTTTCTTTTTCGATTTTAAGCTATAGTTGGGTGTGTTTTTGAGAATTGTGAACATGAATTTGTGAGAAGGTTCATGTAGGAGAAGCAGTAGCTATGGGCCAAGCAATTGCATAATTATTAACGTTCCTTCTTCATTGATATAACTCCTCGAAAGAACAAGTGAACAAGATCGTAGACCTCTGATGGAAAATTTACCATTTTTCCATATTTTGTCAAGCTTTGTCAAAATGTTTCATAGAGAAAACTCTATCAAACGCTAAATTTTATATCTGCTACAACTTCGCTATTTTTGGCCAATTTTTGCTACAACTCCACTAATTTTTTTGCTATTTTTGGCCAATTTCCGCTACAACTCTGCTAATTTTTTTGGTATTTTTAGCCAAATTCCATTGCAACTCTGCTAATTTTTCTGCTATTTTGGCCAATGTCCATTGCAACTCTTCTAATCTTTCTGCTATTTTTGGTCGAATTCCACTGCAACTCAGGTAATTTTTCCACTATTTTTGTCCAAATTCTACTACAACTTCACTAATTTTTTTGCTATTTTGGCCAAATTTCCCTGCAACTTCGCTATTTTTTCATCGAAGTTGGCCATTTCGTGTTGCAACTCTATCAATTTTTCTGGTAACTTATGTTGTAACTGCACTAGTACTGTGGCTAAAAGTCTCACTGAAATTTCGCCGCATCTTGGGAGGATTTCCAACTGAATCTTATCATGTCATAATGAGATCTGTTATAGTCACTTCATGCGCTCCAAAAATCACTGCTAACAAAAACGTGCTCAACTGACATCTTGTTTGACAATCGATTTATTTTGAAACTGCGTTTGTATAATTATATCCCTTGTGATTATTCAACATCAAAAGGAAATCACTAGAGAATTGACGGCTCAAGTGACGAGGATCAGGTATGCATTTTGATTACTAGTATAATCAAGTGTGAAATGATATAGGAATAATGATTACACCTTTTCAATCCATGACAGTCCTCTGTAACCAGTTAATTCTCTTATTAAAATCATTCTTCCTGCACTTCTAAACAATTGTTGTCCTATCTCTGATAATCTGTAAGACATCCTATTTCTAATTTCACCAAATCTTCAAAACACCCATATGAACCTTTGCTATCCTGTTACTCTATTAGATTGATGCAACTCGAAATTACTGATTCAACCAACTACTACATCTTCCTATCACATCCAGTTAAGGAAACACACTATGGGTCCTTCAGTCCGGTATGAACCCAAAAATTTAGAATCTCTGTATGCAAATAGAGAGCTCTTTGCCATTTTTTGTGAAGCTGGTTGTATTGGTTATTTCCAAAGATTGAATGGGTTCCATCAGGAAGAAAGACTCCAGTTCACTATGAACTTGACTGGAGAATACTTAGAGATCAAGGGGCTGAGAATAGATGCATCAAAATAGTTTGTACCAGAAGCCATAGTAGTGCCTCGGACTGGGAATCGTTGGTTCTTCCCAAAGAGGCACAATTTGATAGCAGTCGAAGAATTTATAGCATTGGGGGAGTAAGTGCAGCAAAGGGGTAGAGGAGTAGCACTGGAGACATTACCAAGACCTTTGCACCAGGTTGTTATCTTCCTAAAAAGGTACATTACATGTGAAGGAAAATATATAGTTGTGTACATTTACGATTTTTTCCTATTGTCTAATTTACACCATGGTATACTTATAAATATGCCATTCTTATATCTTTCACACACTCGGCAAAACATGGCACATTATGTTAAGACCTCTAGACACCCACTCTTTTATATCACAAACCATAGGTTGATTAAATTATTGGTGTAAATATCTTGGTACAAAATAACTTAACATGGGAACAATTCGTTGGAGTTGGGGTGCACCGAGAACCTATAGTAGAACACATTGGGGATAGAGATGTCGAACAGAGCTCCTCAAGTTCAGCTGGGGGGAGGGATGAAGAGTTGGAAGGAGGTGAAGATAAGCAAGAGGAAAATTTAGGGGGAGCTGCAACAACAGATAATCCTATGGAGGAAATGGTTGGAGCAATGTTAGTAATAGAAGATGATGTGCCATTAGTAACTGAGGGAGCAACAACAATAGAAATAGAAGTGGGAACATCTACAGAAGCAACGATAGCAGAATCTAGAGTTGCATATGCGGTAGTAGAAGAAGGAGAAGTTGTAGAAACTGGGGAAACAAGACCTCAAATTATTGATATTGAATCTTCCTCGGAGATAATAGGAACTATAATCGATGAGGAGGAACCATTAGCAGATACTGGAGAATTGTTTTCCTTTATTACACCACATAGAAAGAGGAAAATATCAAGTATTAAGGAGGAATCATCCAGGAGAAGAAGAACAAGGGATTCTTGGATAACAGAAGTGGCGAGCATTGAAATTCCTATTTTACCCATTGAAACACAAGAACCAATGGGAACTTTACCTGTGGAATCCACTGTTACAAAAGAACCTGCTGAAACACAGGGAGAATCATCTAGGAGAAGAAGAACCAGGGTGTCTTGGGCATCAAAAGTGGGGAGTACTGAAATTCCCATTTTAAGACCTAGGTTACCTACTGAAACACAAGAACTAGTGGGAAATTTACCTATGGAATCCACTGCTACACAAAATCTTGTTGAAGGCCATCCCCAGTTAAAAATTTTATAGTATGAAAATGAATTGTTGAAGGAGTATGCATGAGTACTCAGAGAGGAGTTGGAGAGATGGAAGGAAGTGAGATAAAATAAAGCAACACAAAGCTTAGAAACCTTGGAATAAGCTTACAGTCAGTTTGAAATTCCACTTTCCAGACAAGAGAAAGAAGAGTCGTTATGCCCCAAATGTGGGGTTTTATTTGAATTGGCAGGATATAAGGTTGATAAAGTGGATATAATAGCCTGGATATTGGCACATTCAGGACAAGAAAGAAATGAGACACCAAATGAGGAACCAATAAAGGAATCAAGGTTGGAAGTGGATTCTATTCCTGAGTAGGAAGTACAAGAAAATGAGGCATTGTAGCCTCAACACTTAGGAAATATTGAATCGCTTCCTTCTGAAAGTAGTTATAGGGAATTTAACTCACTTCTAGACCAGGAGAAACAGTCAGGTGATCAGAGATTGTGCAGGATGGAGTCCAATAGCCCGAAGATATGGAGATAGAACATGACATTGTTACACAAGAACCAATGTCTTTTAATTTGGTTGTTGAAGCTGCTACATTATAATTGAAGGAATCACACGTTGTTACACAAGAACCAGTGTTTCTAAAAACATTTTTTGAAACAGCAGTTCAAACTGAAACTGCCGAAACTCAAGAGGTAGCAGTTCATAATCAAATTGAAACTGCTGACACTCAAGAAGCAATAGTTCAAACTGAAATTGCTAAAACTCAAGAATTAGCAGTTCAGACTGAGATTGAAACTATTGAAACTCAAGAAGTGGTAGTTCATACTGAGACTCATGAAGCAACAACCCATATTTTAAATGTTCAACCACAAGAAGCAGCAACATCAGTGGAGTTTGCATAATTTCAGGATCCATCCACAGACATAAATAATCAAGAATTGACATAAGAGGTATCATTTTTAAATCTTGATGTAAGTAAATGGAAGCATCATGCAATCCAATTTGATGAAGGAACTATTTCCCTTACTGAGCACAAAAATATCATTCAAGAATTAAGGGAACAATGGGCCGAGGTGATCTTCTTTCTGAAAATTCGATGGGAAAATATGCAGGAGAAATTATAGGAGTTAAGGAAATATGAGTCTATGGAGAAAGACAAAAAACATGTGCTCACCTTAACTCATGAATTATTGAGCTGTAGAGTCCCCTCCCTGTCCTATCCTGTATTTTTATTTGAACATATGAATCTTTTTAAGATTAAGGCTTTAAAATAAGGAAGGCCCTGGCAAGTTGTAACACCTTCTCGGTTCTTGGAAAATTTCACCTAGAGTGAATTTTCTGAGAAGAATTTGTTATGTGAGCTATATCTACATGAGATGGCATGTTTAATGGATACTCAAGCTAATACAATTCCCTATATTGGAGATATTCATTCAATATCATTCACATATTTTTTCACCAATCAGGTGTGTTGGGGAAGTTCCTCACAAACCATTCGGAGAAATGAGGAAAACTCCACTCTATGGATTTGTGGAGCACCTAGAACCCCTGTCCTTCTGATTGTAGGCACAAGAAATATCTTTTGTCTCTAGAGAATTTCAATTAGTTGGATGTCTTTCAACAGAAAATTATCTCCACTTGTGTTGATTTGGTATCTCGGCAGCAGGACATTTCCCTGCAAGGAAGTAGTCAGAGATGGTAATTTTCCCCTGTATCCCTAAGGGCAAAGGACTCATTTTGTTTTAGAAATTTCAAATATTCCCTCTCTAGAGTTCCTCATTATGTCAAATGTATGGAGTCTTGTGGTCTACGTTGGCTGGGTTTGAAGTTTATATTTACTCTTATTTGGTGGCCAGACAAGAGCTACAAGGGCACTTACAGAATGACAAAGAAATCTAAAAGAGACTATTGGGGTTCTTTGATCATGAGTAATGGATTTTTACAACTAGGGGAGGTACCAGAATCTTCATTTAACTTCATAAATTTTCATAGGAAGAGTCTTGAGTCTGATTCAAACTCAGACTAATTCAAATTGTTGCATGAGGAAATGCAATCGAATAGCCAAGGGGAGATGTTCGGTCCTAAATTTACCCCTTTTTACACTACTCTGTTTCACCCTTTCTCCCTATTCTTGTCCCTATTTTGCAGCTGAATCCTTATCTTTTCCATACAAACAAGCATGAAGATTCTAGGTATAAATCATTATTTCTTAATTCCTTTTATGCTTGGTTTTACTTACAAACATGATTTTACCTTTCATTTGTGTTGATCTTTCCATGATTTAAAACAAGGGTTCAAAATCACCAGGTGTCTCAACTACAATAGATCGTATTCATAATTTAGTACCACTTAGCATCGGCTACCTGCTCAATGACCCAATCAACATTACTAGCGAAGGAATCTCAGATACTCCTTCACGCATGCAACTAAAACTCCTTGAGAATCTTCCACAATTAGCTAGGCATGTCAGTTCGTGAAACAGCTCGAAGTAAAAGTCCATTTATTCCTGATCTATTCTTATGCAATTAATTGATAGTTGTAACTGTTATGATTTAATTCGACATCCTAAATATCGTAGATCTTCATGGCTACCCAAAATTTATGTAACTGAATAGCTTCACTCTTGTATAAGTACACAAAGATAGGGAGAGCCAAGGGTTCTCAATTTGTAAGAGTTTATAGGAGAGGGACTATAACTATACCTTTATCAATTTAATAAAGGAGTAGCAATTCTCAACATTTCTCTATTGTAGATTTTGTGAGCTTTCGAAAGCATCTCTGTTCGAAAGCCAAGGCCCTCCTTCTTACAGAGTTGCTGGTAGTTTTATATTTTTTAGTTTATTTACTTCTATTCAGTGTGCAATTTCAATTTGACATATTTATATAGTTAGTTGCAACTGCAGTCATTAATTAATTATGTTATCGGGGTTTCTTTGTCTTGTTGTAGGATTGTGGTGTGACATTCGACTATGTAGTTAATTCTTTCTTTTATGCAGAAGTGTGTTGATAGTTGTTATAGACTCGCTCAGCTCCTGTGTGGAATGTTACTTATCTTTCTCAGAGTCTACCAAATTAGATAGTCATTTTCTTTAATGAACTTGTTGCTTGATTAATAATTAGTGATTGTTATGGTTTGGTAATATAGACTTCCATTTTCTGTAAAACCTTCATATTGATACGATAGGAAACAAAAGTTCTTTTCAATTCCTAGATTGATAATTTTATTTGATTCCTTACAAGGAGTTGATTTGGCTGAGCAGTGATTAGAATTGAGTGATTTGAAATTTACTTATCAACTACTGAAAATGTTTATGCATATACTTTGCTAATTTCCTTTCAAATAAACAAACTTCCCTAGGTTGACAGATAAATATTGAACACTCTTCTTGTTAACAAATTAATAGGTATATAGAGTGCCCAACAGGAAACCTTCAAACAGAGGCCATTGATGAATTCCCATTGTTGAAAGTGGGGAAACCTGCCATTAAAGAATGCAGGCTTCAAGGTACTTGATTCAGTTTCTAAGTCCAATTCCTGGATGATGTGTTGTTGTCGACAGGAAGAAACTCGTCGACAAAGGGGCGTGATGTTTCCCCCATCATAGACAAGAAACATGGAACAAAAGATGATGTTGAATTGATGAAAAAAACCATAGGACTCATTCAAATGTGATTGAATCGAAGGAAGGTAACGACATTGTAGAAGTAGAATGCAGACGAGGTTTCACTTGAACATTGAATGACATGACAAATGACTTGGAAACATTGATTCAATGAGGCAGAGACCAAACATAATGCAAGGACATGACGATGTATTCTTTGAATTGACTCAAAGGAGTTAAATGACTCACAAAAGTGGATCAACTCGGTGACAAACTGAATACCAAACTGGTTGAAATGAAAATGCAGATAGGTTCCATGTTTAAGGGTGGACTATGAGCTTCCATTGATCATACAAATGAAAAATGTTCCCCATTCCCTTAATTTCCCCATCACAAAGGGTGAGTACTTCTTTTTTTTTAAACAATATTGAAAAGGGTAATAAATGCTCGATGTAGCTCTTCAAGTGATGAGTCCATTCTCATACGTTTTATGAACCTTAGAAAGGATGGGTTCATTCGCATAAAGGGTCCTTCATCATTTAATTTTATGAGTCCGAGGAGGGTAAACTCAATTTTCATTTCATGTTTAGAGAGTCTAAAATGACTAAGAAGACTTTGGGGTGGACTTTTTTCATAAATTTAAACCCCGAGGCTCGAAACAGTATAAACTAATGCCCAGGAGAATGCTTCTAATCATGATAAACTAGAGTGTTCATTTTTTGTAAATGAGTCCAATCAGTCCAAAAAAGTGGTAAACTATCACCTACTAGACGATATTTCAAATACTTTTACAAGCATGAAAGAATCAAGCTCACTTGACGATCTTTTCTTGTTTAAAAAGTCTCGAAAAGAGATTAAAGTTTACTTTATAATGGGTTATTATTTTCATAATCCATTTTAATGACTCTGAAAAAACATGATACATCTTCACTAGGTGTTTAACGAGCACATCAAAGGTATTAAAAGCACTCGGTACTTTTTCAACTTAAACTGGAGTGTGAAAAAAGTAAAAAATAAACTTGCTTGTAGCCAAGAAAGTCCAAAAATACCCTAAAATATCCAAAAATGATATTAGAACATGTTCACCTTGGAAACTATAGAAAAACATGAGAAAAAAACCTAAATATTTAATTATTCCATGAATTATTTTGAATAAAAGATTAAAAATAACCTACAAATAGTGGTATAGTAACAATTTTTTCACCATTGTGTTTTTGTTATTGACATTTGAGTAAAACTTGTGCATAGGAAGGGGTTTTGTGGTGGAGATTTTGGGAGTTACAGGCCACCTTTGACTGAACCGTCTAGACCAAGTAATAGCCAAGCCTTAGCTCTTCACTTTCATGGTTCATTTCCTTGATTTAGGTTTTTTTTTGGCATTTTGGAATCGATCTCCAAAGGGAGAGAGCATGCACAACCTGACCTTTTTCTCCCTTTTGGGAGGTGCATCGGAACACCCCTCAAAAGGAGGAAAATCACAGAAGGCACTCTGTCCCTTAGGTGGATAAGCGACATCTCTCTGTTCCATTAGGGAAAAGGTGTTGGCACTAAGGGCCTTCCAAAAAAACAAAGAATCAGCAAGGTTCTAACATTTTGATTCTTGATCTGGAGTCTGGCAAGTGTTTAATGGATGTTCCATTGGTTTTTGAGGAACTTTTCTCCCAAGATGGTTATATGTAAAGAACGGGAGCATGAGCTTGATGACAAGCAAGGGGAAAACGATCCCATGACCATGAGGGGTTTGAGATAATGTGGTATCCTGGAATACTTTAGGGTTCCATGAATGAGAGCTTATGTGTGGTTGTTGGAGTAATTGATCCGAATGTGGAATCCTGACCAACAACATTTGCAGGTTGGGACTCACATATTGACCATAGATGTTGAGGAAATATACTTCTTGACTGGATTATACTAAAGGGGGATTCCAGTGGTACTTACAGGTCCGAGGGGTGGAGAGATGTTAGTAGATGATCTCATAGATGAATACTCTGTGGTGGGGACTAGATCCCAGGGAGGCAAGATCCCTATCAAGCATATTGTAGACCAGACTTTGAGGACTATATCCTTCATGATAGAGAAGGTAGAAGGGAGCAGGGCGGCCAACCAGACCACTCATGCTCACATGCTATATGCAGTGGAGTGTATGGATCCTACCATATTCAACTGGTGTGAGGGGCTCCTAATCAGTCTCAAATATCAGTTGATGAAGTGTCGGAGGGGGGAAGTAAAACAGTTTGTCTATGGGGCAGTAGTGGTGTCCTTCTTCCTTGAGTAGGTGTCATTGATACGACCATAGGTTCCTTTGAATAGGCTATCCTGCAGAGGATCCCAGGATGTTGAGATGGGTCAAGGTCATGGCCTGGCATGGTGGAGGTGGAAGGCCCACCGTCATATATGGTGTAGTATTATTTCGTTGGCTCCAAATCTAACTACTTATTATTGAGGAATATGGCTATGTTCGAGAAGACTTCAAGGGTGACCCCGATCTCCCATTGCTTAAGGGGGATTAATGGGACATTCAATTTAAGAAGAATACCATTCCATGTGTTTTTATTTTATGTTTTATTTAAGTTTTTTGTTCATTTTGAATGATACTAAGACATATACTGTTATTTTTGCAGACATAGGTCCTTCCTATCTAGCACGAACCTCACCCATAGAGATGCAAGGAGAAGTGAGGGAGATAGCTATCATAAATGTAGAGGTTGAAGAAGAGCTTCAAGAGATTGAGGACAATCTTAAGTGGTTGACTATGGCAGTACTTGGCGTTTTGATATGTGACCTTCCTAGGCACTACCAACGCCATACTACAGGAGTATCTAGATTCTTTGAGATGCTACTTCGTCGAGTGCATCGTGTTGTGATGTGATACCATAAGCAAAAGGATTAAACCATAGTGGCTTCCTCATTTTTGTATTGTATTTATACGAAAATCTTAGAATCTTTGGTTTTTACCCTTTTATATGTACTAGAGACTTGATAGCTCTAGATTTTGGGTGAATTTAAAGCTTATGGCTTCAGTTTGTATCTCAATAGTAGTTTATATATAAAAATATTTATTTACAGATGTGTGTATGTGCGATGTATTATGTGTATGAATGGATACTTCTGTATTTATGTGTTTCAATGCATGGAAATAATATTTAAAATTAACTTCAAATCTAAGCAAGATACCAATCCATGACAAAAATTTCTAGTGAATCAGCTACTGTATTTAAATGTCTTGGGATGTGCTGGTAGGAAACATGTTCAAAATACCTTTCCAAAATATAATATCTTTGGAATGTATGAAGAAGTAGGGGGTTCTGGATGGTGTAGACTCGATTTAACTGATGTAAAACTAACTCTGAATCTAAGTAAACCATAATCTGACTCACATTTCTAGTTAGATATTCAGTCAACAAACCAATCACTGCATGGTACTCTGCAATATTGTTTGTAGAATTACCCAAACAAGTTCCTCCAAAGCTCACCAGATCATCAGGAGGAGAGTACAATACCTAGGTTTCCGATGCGAGATTCAAGGTGTAATGACTAGAACCATCCGCAAAGCCTAAATAGGAGTTCATCTACTCATTTTAAACATAACACTACATAAGCAGCTTTTTCTAAGGCACATTTTGCATTCACACCAAATACACACTTCCAAATACACTCAACACTCTATAAACAATAAACAAAAAATCTATGCTAGATGACCTAGGAATAGTATTTTTTAAGGTAGATCCCATTTCAAGGCTCTCATAGGGGTATTCCATAATCCATTAATTTGTATGCTCCTTTCTCCAAGACACGAATGACAATGTATGGTCCATGTCACATGGATTCCAACTTTCCACCCCCCAACTTGTCATGTTTATGGTCTTACATCAAGACTAGATCATCTTCATTGAAGAGGCGAGGTTGAATGGATTTGACATATTGATATTTAATCTGAATTTTATGCACCTTTTTTTCCAAGGTGGCATCTTGACGAGTCTCATCAAGCTTGTTTAAATATAAGGACTTTTCTTCCTTTGGAGTGGTGTTGGGTAGCAATTCTACGACAATATTTAGGGAAGGGATTTCACATTCTATCGAAAGAGTAACCTCCAGCCCATACACTAACTGGAAAGGTGTGAATATAGTGGATGTTTTGATGGTATTCCTATAGGCCCATAAAACATAAAATAGTTGTAAATTCCAGCTAGATTGGGCTTGTCCTACCATCCATTGAAGCATAGTTCTTAGTACTTTATTGATATATTCAACCTAGTCATTGGCCTACGGGTAGTAGGGTGTAGAGTTGTCATGGAGGAAACCTAGTTTAGAACTCAATTTTGACATCATTTTATTATGAAAATGTGAATCATGATCGGTCACAATGGCCTAAGGAACTCTGAATCTAGCGATAATATGGTTGAAAATGAATAGGGCAGTCATTTTTTCGTCTTCGACGTATGTAGGCATAGCCTCATCCCATTTTGTAAAGTAATCCACAGCTACAATGATGTAATCGTGCCCACCAGCTGAGGTAGGCTTGCAGTACATGAAATTGATGCCTCATTTTGTGAATGGACCAACAACTATGATGGGATGCAATGAAAAAAGGTTGGGTACGCTTTTTGGATGTGAAAAGTTGACAGGGTGGAAATTTTTTAACGACCTCCATACAATCCTTAAATATCGAGGGCCAAAAGTACCTAGCGTGTAATATTTTCTAGGAAGTAGCCATCCCAGAAAGATGACCGCCATAATCTCTAGAATGACAGTCATTTAAAACTACTTCAACCTCTTCATCAGTTAAGAAATTCCACAAAATTGCATCAATGCCACAATGGTGCAATGTATCATTAATGATAAGGTAATACTTAGCGTGATGACGAATATGATGACGTTCATCTCAGGTTTCATTGGACTGGATGCGTTGCGTCTGGAGATAGAGAACCAAGTCTCCATACCAGGGGTCATATGTACTAATGAGGAACAATGATTCATCTGGAAATGAATCAAAGGGCTATGTATCCTCAGTAATATAGGGAAGGTCACACATAAGCTCCACGAAGTTGAGAGACTTCTTAAAACTAGATTTCACAAATTCTAACTCAAATTCCTGGAGGATAAAATCTAGTGAGAGTATTTTCACCCAAGGGCTTGACAAGTCAAGATGTAATACATTGGGTTGGAATCTGCATATATCATGGTTGTTTGGAGCAATATGTAATGACAAAATTTCTGGACCACAATGAACATGCCCAAAGCTAATTTCTCCACATGTGAGTACTAGGTTTCAGAGTCCAAAAGACTCTTACTAAGGTAGTAAATCATATGTTCCTAGACATGTTCATCAATTTGAATCGATACCTTGTTGATGGTGGGTAGGGATGCACCCACGTACAAGGAGTATTCCTTGGTATAATTGGGTGGTTGCATGATAAGTGCATACGTAATGGCATGTTTGAAAGTTTTGAATGCATGATGCGCTAGGTCATCCCAAACAAAGGGTGTATCCTTTTCTAATAAACACATGAAGCCGTGGGTTTTCTTAATGTACTTACAGATGAATCGATGTAAAAAAAATTCCTTCCCTTGCAAACTTTGGAGTTCTGTAATGTTCGTAGGAGAGGGTATGTTAGAAAATCTCAGAATTCAAAAACCACTTACCATGGAACCAATATATTTGAAAACTATTCACTTGTCCCATCTAGGCCCAATGTTGTAACTAATAGCTCTGATACCACAATGTCACATCCCCTTCCCTCTACATCAACATATAAGGGAGGAACGTGAATTCAACTTCTCTTTGATACCACAATGTAGCATCCCCAACGCTATGATACCATAATGTACATGAATTCGATGCCCATACACCTCACTGATATGCAGAATAATTTAAAATTTCTCTTTACTATCTCTTTCAACACAATCATGGGTCATATACATCCTTTAACATTCATGCTTAAGGATAAACATCACTATAATACTTGCTCTAGATCTCACAGATCCATTATGTAAGCAGAGAAGTCATTCTGCACTGAACCTGACTTTTTCGCCTTCCCCATTCCACCCTTTCACTGTGGACTTTGGGAATTGGAAACTCCCTGAAATGACCACCTTGTCTTTTGAATTTCCGCCTTCCTACTTCCGCCCTTCCGCCTTCCCCTACGGACCTAGGAAGTCAGAAAATCCATAAAACGATCGTCTTGTCTCTCGAATTTCCAGTTTCCAAATTCCTCCTTTTCGCCTTCCATTGCGGACCTCAAAAATTGGAAAACCTGCCAACGGTCACTTGTCTTTCGACTTTTTTCCTTCTGACTTCCACCTTTCCTCCTCTTGCTGCGGACCTCAAAAATTAGAAAACCCATGAAACGATCACTTTGTCTTTTGACTTCTTTCATCTAAGTTCCGACTTTCCAGGCTTTCACTTTGAACCTCGAAAATCAGAAAAACAACTTTTTTCCTTAACCTTTTTCCCTTTTTCTGCCTGCCGCCTTCAGCCTCCCGCAGGCAGATTCTAGGGTGTGGAAAATACACTTTTACCTTATAATTTCTGACTCTTTTCCTACTTCCAACTTCCTCCTTCCACCTTCCATATGAAGATTCCTGGGTGTAGAAAACCAACATTCTTTCTTGTTCTTTTCTCTAATTTTCCTCCTTTCGACTCCTGACTTCTGCCTCCTGTAAGCGAATCCCAGAGTGCGAAAAAACACACCTTAAATTAAGAGACTCACATTTCTGATCATGTAGCCATGCTTCTATCCTCCATGATCATAAGTAAATGCAGTTGAAAATACAAGGCATATACAAATGCAAATGCAAGGACATTTAATCAACAGTAAACTCTACTTAATTCATTCATAAGCATTCTACATAATTAGTACATTCATAAGAAAATACATTGTACAAATAACACAACAGATAATACTTATCTTGAAGATGAAGTTATCCCGCAACTAGTTATGTCGCTGCAATGTTCCACCCAACCATAGGCCAGTTGTGTTCATTAATCTCTCAACTCAACGGCCACCCCCGAGCTGGGAATCACCTTCACAAGGAACTAGGGAATGCAAGCTCACACATAGCCAGAACACATCAAACACAGTCAAGCCAACCAATAGTTCGGTTTCATAGAATGTCCAACCAATCCAATGCACAATTGGGTTTAACAGACTGCGGGAAAACAAGCCAATACATGGCTGGGTTTATCAGGCTACACAGTCGAGCTAGTAATAGTTGGGTTTATTAGACTACACACATTAAAGCCATCATTCACATTAAGGACCAGCCAAGCCAACTAACAAATGGGTTTAATAGGTTACTCAACCAAGCCATCTCACTATTTGGTTTCATAGGCTATTCTGACAATCCAATTAACAGTTGGGTTTAATAGGCTATCCAGCCAAGGATTACAAGTGGACAAATGCACAAAAAGACACAACCAAGCAATATCAGATTGGGTTTCATGGGCTTCCCATCCAATCCAATATACAATTGGGTTTCACAGGCTGTCAGCTAAGACAATCTACGTTTCAGTTTCACAAGATGTTAAGCCAGTGGAAAGGAAGAATGGATGAGCTAGTGTCTCATTCAAGAGATAGGCACACCTCCACAAGATCTATCTGGCCTGGCATCCACAATACCTACACACCCAACACAAGGAAGCATCCCCTTCTCTTCTACACAGTCCCTTGGGCTATGCCTTCCCTTCCAAGGATCTTCAGGGTGTGCAGAGAAGATTCACCAGCCACTCTTATCTTTTCATGAGGTTCCTCTCTTCACTAGGTTTCACAAGCCCATTCGACGTCTCTTCCACTCCTAAGTCTTGCATATTATTTAGACCCAAACCAGGGTACACATCACATCAAACCATAAGGACACGCATCAACACAAGGCTCCACTCCATAACATGAAAAATTCAGGTTTGCATACCACTCTGTAATGTTCGGGTACACAAGGTACTCCCAAAAGACTGAACACCTTCAGCAACCGCTTCACACAAATAGATCACAGATCAACACACCCATGTTTGTCACATGGTTAAAACCCTCGAGAGGGAAACAGTCCACGACCCCAGCCAAATAGCTACTTGGAGAAATTTATTATGCAAAAGAAAGAAAGTTACATGAGCTTCTCATAATCAATCAACTAGCCAAGGACCCTCTATGCTCTTTAAATAGAGATAATAGACCAATCGGGTGTTAAGCCATGGATCAATGGTAGGTATGATCTAAGAGAAGTTGAACCATCATATCGCTCTATGTCTAGAACATATCGTCACCATTGGATTAGAATATTTACAAATGCATACTAATGCATACTAAAGAAACACACTTTTACCTAATGGATATATTACACAAGTTGATCTTAACTAACTCTTAAGTGTTTAAATATCCTAAAAACCCCCCTTAAGAACAACTTGGGATAGGATTGAAGGATTTACAAAAGCGACACTATTAGGAGAAGGAAGGAGGCATTAGAGCCCATCCCCCCTTAAGGACACATTCCTGAACTCCTAACATAGACCAAAGTTTAGAAAACTTCGCTTCTGTAAGAGACTTGGTGAAGATGTCTGCAACTTGATCATCTATAGGGCAATAGAGCACTTCAATAATACGATCATGAACAAGATTTCTGATGAAGTGCATGTGTAGATCAATGTGTTTGTTGCGCTGAAGTAGAACTGGATCTTTGGCAAGCTTGATGGAACTTTGATTGTCACACCAAAGTGGAATAGGCTGTTGCTGCTCAAATCCAAACTCTGAAATTGTATGTCGAAGCCATAAAGCTTCCTAATTGGCATTAACTATGGCTTGATATTCTGCTTCTGCTGAAGAAAGAGCAAGATCTTGTTGTTTCTTACAATCCCAAGTGACAGGTCCAGATCCCAGACCGAAAACATAACCTGCAGTAGACTTTCGATCATCAGAATCACCAGCCCAATCTGAATCAGTGAAACCAACCAACAAAGGTTTCCCCCTTGTACTGTAATGAATCCCAAACTGAATTGTACCTCGAATATATCAAAGTATTCTTTTTACTACTTTCCGGTGACTTTCATGAGAAGTTTGCATATAACGGGAAACACGACCAACAACAAAGGAAAGGTCAAGACGAGAATGAGTCAAGTATAAAAGAATACCAACAAGCTGATGATACAAGGTGGCATCTACTTCAGGGGAAGTACAAGTTGCAGAAATTTTGACTCCAGACTGGAAGGGAGAAGGGGCTAGTTTACAATCTTCCATGTGGAATCGACGAAGAAGGTCACAAGCATACTTAGACTAGGAAAGAAAGATTCCTTCTTGGTTTGCAAGACTTGGAGACCAAGAAAATAATGCAAATGTCCTAAGTCTAACATTTCAAAAATTTTCTTAAGACTGGATTTCACATGGGTTATAAAGTTAGGGTCACTACCAGTAAGGATAAGATCATCAACATAAAGAACAAGTATGATGAGATGGTTTCCTACTTTCTTGGTATAGACATTGGGGTCAGAATGGAATCTAGAAAAACCAGTGTTAAGGAGAAAGCTGTCTATTTTGGCATACCAAGCTCTAGGAGCTTGCTTAAGGCCATATAAGGATTTATTAAGGAGACAAACAAGGCTAGAGTTATTCTGAACATATCCAGGAGGTTGTTCCATGTAAATTTACTCATGTAAATCACCATGTAAGAAGGCAAACTTGACATCCATTTGATGGACTTCCTAGTTATGTAAGGCTGCAAGGGAAAGAACAAGGTGGATGGAGTTCATTTTTGCTATAGGGGCAAAGGTTTCATTGTAGTCAATCCCTTCAACTTGGGAAAAACCTTTGGCAACTAACCTTGCCTTAAGTCTTTCAACACTTCCATTTGATGCATACTTAGTTCTGTAGACCCATGTACATCTGACAAGTTTTCTTCCTTTTGGAAGAGGAACAAGATCCTAAGTATCGTTCGCCATTAAGGAACGATATTCTTCATCCATAGCTGCATCCCAATCTGGATTTCCTGAAGCTTCTGGAAAAGTTTCTGGATCATGATTCTCGAAAACTTGAGCCAAAAGAGAAGAGGCTCGCTGAAACTGAGAACATGTTCGACGTTGATCTCTAGGATCACCGGCAATATCACCAGTTGCTTCACATGTTGAACGGACCCATCGAGGAAGTATTGGCGTTGGTGCAATTGGAGGAACATGAGCAGGTAGAGGTGGATTTTCATCCTCACTGTCATCATTAGAAACTGGATTTGGAAACCTGTTAAGGAAGCTGGAAGAAGAAGAAGAAGAAGGCACAATCGCTGAATCAGGCTCACAGACCAAAGATGGCACACCCGCCAAGTTAGGCTCATAGGCCAAGAGATTTTCATCAAATTTAACATCTATTCTAATGATTATATCATGAGAATGTGGCTAAAGAAGTCTATAACCTTTTACATCTTCAGAATATCCAACAAATATGCACTTTTCACTTTCAGGCTGCAATGCTTTCCATTTTTCATCCGGAATGTGAGCCCATGCTTCACAACCAAACACACGAAAGTGACTTACATCTGGTTTAATTTTACTCCATGCTTCTTTTGGTGTTATACCTTGTAAAAATTTAGTGGGTGTGCGATTAACTATGTAATTTTCATAATTTATGGCCCCATCCAAATATTGAAGACTTAGTCCCTTAGATTGAATCATACAATTAGCCATTTCTTTTAAAGTGCGGTTCTTTCGTTCAACTACACCATTTTGTTGTGGTGCATATGGAACAGTGTGCTGTTGTTGGATTCCTTGTTCAGTGCAGAAATTAGTGAACTTGTCGTTAACATATTCTCCTCCATTTTCAGATCTTAACTTAATAATTTGATGACCAGATTGTTTTTCAACAAGGTCCTTGTAGGCCAAGAACATGTTAAATACTTCGCTCTTAAGTTTTAGGAAGTAAACCCAAGTGCGTCTGGAGTAGTCATCAATGAAAGTTAAGAAATATTTGAAACTAGAAAATGATGCAGATGGAAGAGGACCACACAAGTCACTATGCACAAGCTCCAAAGGAACCAAGGCGTGCCAAGAGGCACGTTTGTCAAAACTGTCCCGATGATGTTTTCCAAGTACACAACCGAAACAAACACCATCCTTGCAAGACACCATCAGAAGACTAGTCACCATATTGTCTTTACATAGTTGTTGCAATGAGCGATAATTTAAGTGACCAAATCGCTCATGCCAAAGTTTTCTCAAGTTATCACTATGAGCAACAAAAACAGAAGGAAAAGGTAATGACCCAAAGTTTTTAAATTTGTACAACCTGGTAATATCATCAACAGTTCCAGTAGCAAGGACATTTTGAGGATTTTTAAAATCCTTGATTACAACTTGGTGAGGTGTAAACATCACAGTTTTACCTTCACCTGAATGAGTAATTTGATAGACTGATAACAGATTGCAGGAAATTTTTGGAACACATAGTACATCACTGAAATGCCCATTTTCTACTAGAGCTATTCCAGATCCTACAACACTTAGAGATCTATCATCACCAACAAATATTTGTTTGGTGTTACATTCATGCATAGTAGAAAAGATGGCTTGATCATTAGCCATATGATAAGATGCTCCAGAATCAATAAGCCATTCATTTGAAGTAGAAGAAGAAGATACAATATAAGAGTAACCAGAAGCACAAAGTGCATGTCCATGAGAGTTAGATTCTGAAGATGAATCTAGGTTGATGTGGTGCTTCTGCATTCATGCTTCCAAGGCTGCCATCTTCTTGAAACACTTATATTCATCATGATTATCTTTCCCACAAAAATTGCAATGACGCCCAGTCTTCTTTCCTTTTTGCTTGTATCCTTTGTCATTTTTTAAAGAAGGAGCTGATTGAGAAGGTTTGGGACCCTTGTTGCTTTGTTTATTATTGCGAAAACTTTGTTTCTTGGGAGGCTTGGACTTTTCTTTCTGTTGAGACAATAAGGCTTTCCTAGATGTATCTGCATTGTTAATTATTCTAAGATGAATGAGCTTATCTTGCTCTCTAATTAAGGAATCACAAAAGGATTCAAGGCTAGGCTCTTGATAGCTAGCTGCAATCAAGGATTCTTTCATGGAGTAGAATGTAGATACAAAAATAGAATATGCAGGTCCAAGTTTTCAAAAGAATATGATAAATACATTGTTTGTCTTCTTTCTTAATCTTGCATTCTGCACATAATAGTCTAAGAGTTTTATACTTTGATAAATAGTCTTGAATGCATGAAAAATCATTTGGATTCAAGGAAAGCAACTCATTCTCAAGTTGATAACCCTGAATTTCATTGTGTTTACCAAACACAGATTCCAAATTTTCCCAAGCGATATTAGGTTCATCAATTCCAGATATGTGGAATCGCAAATCAGTAGAGATTGACATCCCAATCAATCCATGAGCTTCATCGCATATATTTTCCCATTTAATTTTCTTATCATCATCAGTGGGTTTTGTTTCTTTCCCTGAGGTTATCCTGAAAAGTCCCCTACTTCGCAGAACATCCTCCATATGATATTTCCATGAGAAATAGTTAGAACTTGTAAGTATAATATCACAAGGGGTGGCCATACTGTAAAATAATGGCTGAAAGAACAGAAACTAACTGTTTGGATGCAAAGAGCTCGAAAAAATATGCGGTGTTAAAAAAAAAACAACACTTAAAACTAATTCTGGATGATGAAGTTATGCTTGATCAAAGAGAAAGTTGAAGATGTCCCCAATAGTGACATGGCAGATATTAACTTGACCAACTAAAAAAATAAGCCCCCTCTTCCCAATATCAACCTTTGACAATCACTTTTATAATAAAGTTGCTTTGAAGTGAATAAGTGATGTTCACTTTTACAATAATGTGACTTTTAAATAGTGCGACAATAAATTAAAATACTTAAGTGACTCAATTTTATTTTATTTTATTTATGTGAGATGCACTTTTACAATAAACTTCAAGATAGAAATTGCATGCACTAAAAAGTACTTTAATAAGACTTGAACTCAATACCTATTAAGTAATAAAGCAACTTTAGACCAAGTGAGATAAGTTTAAAAGGTACGTAAAATAATGGAAAGAGGAAGGGGGATTTTTTTTATACTCTTCTCTCTCGTTCTCCATGCTTGCTTTATTTTCCTGCAAATCACAAAAAAAACAAAAACAAAAACAAAAAAAAACTTTTCCACACAATGGGGTTAGATATTAGTTAGCTTACATGGAAAGTCTACATTTTCAAGTTTTTCTCGTTGTTTCTAATTTGTCGTGATTGCACAAGGTGCACGGCAAAGAGCATACGTAGCCGAAAAGACAAGAAAAAAAAACTTTCCCTTACTATTTCTGATTCACTGCGATCACGCAAGGTGCATGGAAAAGAGCATACACAGTCAGGGAAGGCAACAGTCCGAGACTAAAACAAAAAATATCTAATAATAAACTGATAAAATATGAGAGATTTACAAAAAACAAATCCGTCATTGTAACATTATACCTTCAGATTTTTTGAAATGGGTGTTTCTTGAGCAAACAGAAACGGTTTTCAATGAAACAAAAACTATTTCCCAATGGAAATGGCACTTCGGACGCAATGGAATAGCTCCCACAGGTTCCAGATCTTGATCAAAATAAAAATAGAATCTTCATAAAAGCTCTGATACCATGTTTGGGTACACAGGGTACTCCCAAAAGACTGAACACCTTCAGCAACCGCTTCACACAAATAGATCACAGCTCAACACACCAATGATTGTCACATGGTTAAAACCCTCGAGAAGGAAACAGTCCATGGCCCTAGGCAAATAGCTACTTGGAGCAATTTATTATTCAAAAGAAATAAAGTTACATGAGCTTCTCATAATCAATCAACTAGCCAAGGACCCTCTCTACTCTTTAAATAGAGATCATAGACCAATCGAGTGTTAAGCCATCGATCAATGGTAGGTATGATCTAAGAGAAGTTGAATCGTCGGATCACTCTATGTCTAGAACATATCGTGACCGTCAGATTAGAATATTTACAAATGCATACTAATGCATACTAAAGAAACACACTTTTACCTAACAGATATATTACACAAGTTGATCTGAACTAACTCCTAAGTGTCTAAATATTCTAACATGTAACACAAGAGAAACAATGTAGAACAACCCGTTCTACGATTTGGGAGAGTGAACAATGCATAATCGATCAGAAGAATGACGAATAATGGATAATGAACAACACAATGGATCGGAATGATCAAGACACACTGGGCGACTCCAGAAATGATGATATGGAAACACATCCCCATGATTACTTGCTTCAGAAGAATGAATGCAGCTTCCCCAGACTGTAGGCACTAGGTTTGCTCAGACTGCAGGTTGTCTCAGTCACGAATCCGACTACCATGCCTTACTCTTCCCAAGACATTAACTGGCTCAAATGCTCTTCTGGAAGAATTGAATGATTGAGAGCATGGGATGAAAAGGTAGATGAGGGTTTATGGGTTTCCCCATTGACATCTGATCTCATCCTATGGCTCATAGGTTTGACTAACTCCCCTCCCTATTCCTTATGAAATCATGCCCCCATCTCTTACATTGCAATGCATAGCTAGTTGTGGTATTTTATTAAATTGTATATTTACATGATGACTTCAAAATATAATGTGCCTAACTTAGCACTATATCCATCGACACCAACCTTAATCATCGATTCACAAAACACCAAATCAATGGCAGGGCCTTGGCCTTGAGCTCCTTGCCATGATTTCAATACAATATATAGATCATGTACAATTTCAATACCATGGGGTCAAAACTGGGGTGTTACATTTTGTTATACATAAAAGTTCCCCATGGAGTAGTGAATGCAAATTTCTCTCTATCTTCGACATGCATAGCCACCAAGAAAAAAATTTAGGGGTGGAATTTAACCATGGGATAATTTTAGGGGGGTTTTCCAAATATGATTTGTCAATTTCCATTTTTTTCTAAAGTTATTCACCCAAATTCCATGGGATAAAATTATTTTAGTCTTAAAATCGCCAAAATTGTCCCAAAAGTATATAAAATTCTTATAAATTTGAATATTTAAAAAAAAAACAAATAATTTATGTTTGGTATTTTAATAATCGATAAGATTCGCCAAGGTTTCTACACTTAAATAAAATTATGGATCATTAAAATTTTCCTTGATATCCACTTGGTTATATGTTGAGAAACCATCCATCATTGAAATTCTTCTAGCCCCTATCACCTTCTGTAAGATATGATTCATTTTGGGAAGTGGATAATTATCTTTCAGAGAGCATTTGTTTATATTTCTAAAGTCCACAAACAATATTGTCTCTCCATTCTTCTTTCTAACAAGTACCAAATTAGATATCTGTAATGTCGCAAATTTTACATTGGGTCACAATGGCCAAATCACATTTTCCATATTCATGAAAGTTGTCAAAGGGATGCTTAAAGTCAAATAATTGCCAAGGTGGAAAATCACTAGTTTCCTAGCTTGGGGGTGGAAGCTTTGAGATTTGGAATAAGGGGGATAATAAATGATGTTTATACATTAGAAGGGGATAAATATTTAATAATGTAGCTTATTAAATAAATACAAGAGAAAATGGAAGTGACAATGGAGCATGAAGACACATGGAGACTATGGGGCCCACACTAGTTAGAATTCCTATGTTAAATGGTATCTTTCTCTTGCAAATTTGAATATATGGGAAGTATAATGTTTTTGTATGGATTATAATGTTAATATACTTGTCCATATACTTCATAGGTGGAATTTGGAATGAATTGTAACTTACATGGGAGAGGAAGAACCAAATGGGAGTTTCATGGACACTTGGCTAGATTCCCCTTACATTTATGACAGCTATGACACCAATGATGGAGATTCTATGATAGTTATGACACAAGTCAGATATGAAATCTGACATATTGACATAATGACATGTCAAGACTGAATATAGCATCTTAGAGGTCAAATTTTGGAGTTGGAGAAGGCCAAGAGGCTCCTACTCAAATTTGGGAGAAGAGGGAAGGTGAAGAGAGAGGCCACATGGCATAGCATGAGCAGCCACACCAATTCGAATTGGATTTGGTTTATGGATGTATTTATAACCTTAGAATACTAATAATTTTTATAAAATAAATGGATCATCCATGAGAAGAAGCTTTTTCTCATTTGTGAATTGTGAGAGCTAGTGGATGACTAGTTTTCTTTCTTAAGCCAATTTCGAGGTGAAAGATTCTCATCCTAGTTGGTGTTCGGAAAGGCCAATTAGGTATTTCATGGAGCTTTAATGGAGTCTTATTTGCAGGTGTAAGAAACAAGAAATCATGTGGATTATTCTATTGCAGCACTCTCTCTCAACTATTTCCAGTTTTCACACCATATTCATGCCAATGGAGGGATTACGCTTTGGGTGAGCTATTGATCTCTTTGGGGGAAGATTATAATGCCAATTATATTATGTGCTGATTTATATTCTCTTTATTTCATGTTCATAATACCCTCATGTCGAAATACCTAAAATAATTCATGTAAAAATGTTGAACAATGAAGAAATAGTGTCATTTCCCCACTATCTTGTTATGAACCATTGTAATGCTGATGATTTAAAATTGGGAGAGCCTTTAATTGTCCATTTCTGATTGTAACCAGTTAAATATGATATATTATTCATTATCATAAATTTTCAAGTCGAAATTCCCAAGATTTGTATGTCAAAATGACTTTTAATGAGTAAACAATGACCATTTCCAATCCATTTTGATATATGCCATGGTAATGCTTATTATTTTGAATGGAGGAATGTATCTCTGATAAATTTATGATGGATGGACTGTAATTAATGTTTATTTCAATTCTCATGCTCATTACTTAAGCATTGGAATCCATTTTACTCATTTTTATTGCATTGGGAGAAGATTTGGTGCATTTTCCCCAAGGGTCGAAATTGTGACTTGGGAGTTGTTTTGGAAAGAGTCATAACAGCCTGTATAAACTGAACCATCATGCATATAAGAATTTTAAAATGTCCCTTACACACACCCAGTCTCTGTTCAAAAATTCAAGTGACTTTTATATCATTTTTTAGGCCATTTCTGGTAATTACCCAAGGGGAATTGGAACCCCAATTTGCTAGTAAAGACTCCTACTTTGAACAGAGAATTAAACAAGTTTGAAGAAGTAATTGGGAGGTCAAAAAACATACAAGAGAATTATATTTAATTTATATTATAATTCATGTACCTTTAGATAAAATTTGGAATCATTTGGGTCAATTTGGAGGTCTAGACATCAAAACTAGTCAAGAGCCAAAATTGTGAAAAAATTGGGAAATTGAGCATTTTAATAAAAATTCCAAAAAGGGGACATTACAGTGGTATCAGAGCATGATCTTGGCACCTGATGTGGTCTGATATTTATGAGTACAATAATTTAGTGACCACCATTATACATTGAAACCAAAAGTGCTTTTGTTGAAGAGGAAAAAAAAAGTAGGAGAAGAGGACAGTTTTTTGGAAACTATGACTAGGCATGAAAAGAGAACCTCATATGATGGTGAGGAGATAATAAAAAGCATGGAACCTATATTTGAAGACATGACCAAGAATATTATGAAAGGATTTGAATTTTTGGCTATCCAAAGTTGGGAAAAATATATTGATTTTAAGAAAGCAAAGGGGAAAAATGCATCAGTTTGCTTGAAGGAGCAAAAGGAGGAGACACGCGAACCACCTAGTTCTGAAATAGGTGGAGTAGAAGAAGTAGTACATGAAGATGATCAAAATTCACTCCCAAATTACTTTGAAAAATATGAGTAAACGTCACATGATGAGGAATAAGAGTACCTTGAAACTATTGAATATCATTCTGAAACAAATTCTATTATGGACATGGACCAAAGAGAATCTACTGATGGATGCTTGAACTATGAAGGAGTACCTACTGATGGGTTCTCACAACTCTATGTTGGTGACATAGAGATCATATTTAAAAAAAATTCTGCAATCCAAAATTCCATTAAACATGAAAATGAATACCATGTAGCAGTTGAAGAAGAAACAAGATCAACTTCCCCATCACCAATTGAGCTTCATGAAGTTGGTCCAAGAAAGAAGGAAGAAGATGAGGAGGTTCATTTGCAAGAGCCTCATTTTCTTGAAGGGTCCTTAAATATGAATGAAAATAAGATCCAATATTCCCTTAGAATGCTCCATGACACTCAAGCATTGGTATCAAATTCTTGTTGAAGAGCTACTTCCTTGGAGGATCCATCCTTCCTTGAAGACATGGAGAAGATCCAAAGAGAAATGTGCAACATCAAAGGTAATTTCGTGTCTTTGAATTTTGATAGAAAAAATTCCATTGAGCTTATTGAATGGTTACATGAATCCTACTTGAAGAATAATGAAGTTATTTATAATCTCAAAATTCAAAATAAGCAACTTCTTGAAAAGTTGCAAGACACTTGTTTTTCCTCCGATGTTTCAAATTTTCATAAGGTAGATTGCTTGGAGGATTCTCATGACATGATGGATCATGAGAAACATGAAAAATTTTAGGTTCTTGATGTGCTTGAGGATTATAGTGATGAGATCCAATCACTTGTTGTGGTGGAAGAGGAACTTGAGTTGCCTCTTGAAAATGGTTACACACTTTTTGGAGAACTTCATGATTCCACTACATTGAAACCAACCCATGAGGAAATTTTTGCATTTTCTAGGGAGGTGACTAATCCTACCCCTATGGATACTTCAAATTATGACAATTTTTCACTTACTGATCATTTGGGTGAATTGGTTCTTTCTCCTACATCCTACACTTCTAAATTTTGCAGCAGTCATCCTAATGAAGTATGAATGAAAGGTTTCTTTTTGATGGCGTTGTTACCACCTTTCACACACCTAGGTCACATGGCAGAAATCTTCAAGCCACTCGATGTGTCTTTGGGGGCAAGTCTCGAGTCAAGGCTATCACCTTGTTCTTGACTCCTCCGTTTAGGCTCAACTCCTAGCAAAGCCAAGGGGGGTAGACCCTATTAAGTTACTAAGGAAAAATTATTTAGTATGGTGATGTTAAATTGAATGAGTTACTTAGGAGTTTGAAATTTAACATGAAACAACCATAGATGACAAGATACAAAATGAGCGCACGAAAGCACAATGCTGAGACACAATATATATATAGAAAGAAAATAGCCAGTGCCTTAAAATGGAGTCAAAAGATAATCAATGTACTTGCATGTGCTTGGAGTGAATGTTTTGCGATTGCCTCTTAGTATGTTTTAAGTTAAAGTGAAATATGAGTTGATTAAAATTAGGCGAAGGGGTGGACTCCAGATATACCCGAGAGTACTTGGAGTATGTCCAAAACTAAACCTTCACGGCTACCTGCAAGGAATATGTGGGTTGAATGGAGTCTCTGAGGCTATTATTCATAATGCACCCATAGGTGTAACAGATATTGGCACCCCGAGGTCACTTTTCAGGAGTTCCTGCTTCCCTTGGGTATTTTTCCACCGTAAAGGTTTGATCGAGGTGTTGGATTTTCACCTGATGGTTTGTCAATTTTGGAGATTGAATCATAATTATTCTAGTCACTCAAGTGATTTTGATACATCCTGATGAATTGGATGAACTGCAGCCAAGTGCAGAGCATACACACCAGAGTATTGTCAATCTTAGTAAATTTTAAGATAGGTGTTCTTGTTAAAAAGAAAAACCTCCAGGAACCTCTTTCGATCCAAATGGATCTCAATCGGGGAATCAAGGAGGGGTTTATTTTATTATATTTGATGAAATAGTTGATGAAAAAGAAAACAAATATACACAATGTCATTTTTCTAATTAGTCCTACCACGCATCTCTTTCCCCTTTCGGGTCAATCGGGAAGTCGTGGGGTAAGTATTAAAATTACTTTGAAACCTCAGATATGGAATATGGAAATGATTATAAATCAAAGTATATTACCTTGCAGATTATAACTATGCTAGATTAAAAAAAAGATAAACGAAAAGCAAAAAAAAGGACAAGGACGCAAATCCCCCCAGGGGGGATGGTGAATAGGCTCGAAAGAACCTATTCGAAAAGATATTTTGTTTTTATTAGCAGCAGTTTACAATATCAGCAAATTGAAATTGATGCACTTTTTTCCTTGTTATCTGGGATCCAAAGGCTTACAACAAGCTTGTAACAAGCTAAAATCAAAACACGGCGGTGGGGGAAGCTTTTGGGAAGCTCTGGTTCGTCCAAGAGTTGGAAAATGGGAAGAATCTACTTATATTTTTTTGTTAGACCTGATAAAAAATAGTGAGAAATTAGAATCAAATGTGCCCAAACACACTTTAAAAGTGTTTTGGGTCACCACGCTAGTTACCAAAAAAAAACTAAGTAAAAAATTGTTAAAATGGGCTAATCTAGTTTTGCAAAAAGGAACCAAGGAAAGCAAGCTTTCCTTGGGATCTTGGCTTGCTGTTTGGGTAGCCAATGAGATATGCACTTTTCTTGTAGAATTTAAATCTTTGAAGAACAAAAAAAGAAACTACCTTATGAGCAAGCTTTAGATCTATGCTTTAGCTACTTGCAAAAAAGGAAATTCCTACACCTAGATCTATCTTTATGAAATGGCATTCTTTATGAAATTATAGATATAAGCAGCAAGACTCTTATAAACTAAATATAACAATATATATTCAATTCTTAGAACTAGATCTGATCATAAGAGGAAGAGACAGGTAACCGAAGGTTTGATTTTAATAGAAAGGAGGAAGAGAAGGGGAAAGGCCCGTTGTTGGATGGATCTTTAATGGAAACTTGTTAGTGGAATACATAGGGGAAATGCCTTCACAAATTTTTTGGATGTACAGTGGAGTCAAACTAGATCCACATCTCGTTCAATCCTTTCTACCTAAAAGATAAACGCACAATCATGCACGAAACCTCATGAGATCTGGATATATATAAGAAAAAGAGACAAGAATTACATGCAAATAAACTTATTAAACATGTATATTATAGATCTTCAAACGTATATGCTATGAGATATAGAAAAAACAAGTAACCTTACTTGCCCAACTATACTCCTATTGATTCAGTTGAGTCGTTCAAGCCAGAGAGGGTTCAGATGTAGAAATTGAGAGAAAAGATGGCAACATCAATAGTCGTAATACAATGCTTAATCCACACACATGAGAGAATTACACCATTTTTCCTCCAAAGATTATTTATTCCAACAATCAAAAGATTACAACAGTATTACAATATAAAGCCCTTCAATCCAACTCTAACTAGCTTGAAAGAGGCAGCCTGAGCTTTATTTATACAAAAAAAGGAGATCCAGCCTAGGGGGGCACAAATCCCAAGGAGATAGAACACTGTAGTTGAAGCAGATTCCATTAATTCCTGATCTGTGTCTAGTCGAGCTAGATCTTAGTCTCACTGAGTGCAACTGTCAATCGGGGGGGTGATCTGACTGACACCTCAACCTGTTGACTGAATCATCCATCAAAACTCATTCAGATGAGCCCAAAACATGTGGAGGAGAGAGGGTGGGAGAAATTCCCCATAAAGGATGTTGAATTTCAACTCTAGATCTGTCCAAATCACCTCCTTAGTCAAGGATTTGTCAGATCCAGTCAATCTGGTTCAGATCTGACTGATTTCAATCAAATCGGCTAAGAATCTACTGATCTAGGGTTTTGGATTTGCTCCATTATTCATCAATTTATTAATTAAAATAATCAATAATTGATTTTTTGGGTTTTTCTGACTTGAGTGATAGAAAATCACTCAGAACCTAAAGAAAGTGGGTCCATGGGTTTACATGGTGCTCTTGGCTTGAAAATGAGCACCTACATGACTGAAACTGATTATTTGGCCCACTTTTATTACAAAATCAATTTTTCCAATTAAACTATTAAAAAATAGCCTAAGTTTTGGAAAAATTAAATTTTAATAAAAAACACTGAAAAAATTGAAAAATTGAAAAAACCTACGGGGCCTTAGACATGTTCATATGACTCGACCATGATGCCTAGCATGTTTATACATTGACACATAGACTCTAATAACCTCAATAGGCCTAAATGCCAAGCCGACCACCCCAACTTTGGAGGTATGGAGTGAAAAACTCAGAAATTATCAGTCGTTTATTCAACAACCAATAATAACCAAGGGAAAAAACACCCTGGGCTGATCGAATTGAAAAATAAAGTCTAAGAGACCGAGTCTTTTACAAACATTATCATGCTAGAACATTTATTACAAATCCCCCATGGGGTATGAACATGTGATATAGTACAACAAGCACTTCCCAGAAGTACTTCCAAAGGTCTTCTGAAGTCCGAACAATTTATCCTTATCTGGTTCACCAGGCTCACTTGATAAAAAACCACTAAGCACAACTTAGGTGGTAACAGGCGCCACATGAATAGCATGGAAATTCTATTTCTCCTTTTGATGATGGAATTATTGGAGGACATTATTATTCACATTTGCAGCAGCATTCTTTGTTACTTTCTGATGATGCACATCTACATGGATGCACCTGTGATATGCATTTGAGTCACTTGAAGACTCATGGTTTTTATTGCTCAACACTTGGTTCATTTGATTTTGGAGGAACTTCATCCAAAACTAGGGTGAATATACTTATGATAGGAGAAATTTTTTGTTACAAACCACATACATTGTTATATCTTTATGATTCACTCATTCATGGATGTATGGGTAATACTTCTTTGAGTCATTTGAAGTATCCTTGTTTTTGTTGCTCACTATTTGGTTCAAATTTGAGTGGAGATTCTTCATTCACTTCGTGGATGAAAGAATACATGGCTGAATATTTTGATTCATATCACTTCCTTTTGATGAAGCATTATAGGACATGGGATACTCACCTATGTCATTGGAGCATATTTTATTGGTCACTTGAAGCATGTATGTACTTGGAAAATGGTAGTCTATTCACTGGGAGGTATAAGCACTTTCATGATTTCTTGGTGAGGAACCTCCTTGATGTACATTCTTATTATGTTGTTATATACTTTGATGATATATATTATGCACTCATGATGTTTGGAAGAATGCATACAAGAAAATGGGATCCGGGAATTCTCTTTCCAAATTGTATGGGTTGGAGAGAACTCTTAATTGTTGGAGTGCAATGCAAGCAATGGAACCCTGGGATAGTTTTTAGTCCCATTGATTTCAAATTCTTTCGGAAACAATCAGTATGGGAGATGGATTCCCCATTTAATAAGGTGATGTTAATAAGAGTAGTGCAGCAGCAAACATGGTGGCTCCTCTCTGAAATCTTCATGAAATCTAAAAGACTCAAGGTGGGCAGCTCAGTGGCAACTTCAAAGAATCATATAGAAAGCAGGTTCTTCAACAACCATGTTTCAAATTGCTTGAGTACAAGCAATATTGGGAAGGGAGGATTTGTAATGTCCCAAATTTTACATTGGGTCACAATGGCCCGATCACATTTTCCATATTCATGAAATTTGTCAAAGGGATGCTAAAAGTCAAATAATTGCCAAGGTTGAAAATCACTAGTTTCCTAGCTTGGGGGTGGAAGCTTTGAGATTTGGAATAAGGGGGATAATAAATGATGTTTAGACATTAGAAGGGGATAAATATTTAATAATGTATCTTATTAAATAAATACAAGAGAAAATAGAAGTGACAATGGAGCATGAAGACACATGGAGACTATGGGGCCCACACTAGCTAGAATTCCTATGTTAAATTGTATCTTTCTCTTGAAAATTTGAATATATGGGAAGTCTAATGTTTTTTTATGGATTATAATGTTAATATACTTGTCCATATACTTCATATGTGGAATTTGGGATGAATTGTAACTTACATGGGAGAGGAAGAGCCAAATGGGAGTTTCATGGACACTTGGCTAGATTCTCCTCACATTTATGACATCTATAACACCAATGACGGAGATTCTATGACAGTTATGACAAAATTCAGATCTGAAGGCTGACATAATGAAATTTCAAGACTGAATATAGCATCTTAGAGGTTGAATTTGGGAGTTGGATAAGGCCAAGAGGCTCCTACTCAAATTTGGGAGAAGAGGGAAGGTGAAGAGAGAGGCCACACGGCATAGCATGAGCAGCCACACCAATTCGACTTGGATTTGGTTTATGGATGGATTTATAACTTTATAAGACTAATAATTTTTATAAAATAGATGTATCGGCCATGAGAAGAAGCTTTTTCTCATTTATGAATTGTGAGAGCTAGTGGATGACTAGTTTTCTTGCTTAAGCCAATTTCGAGGGTGAAAGATTCCCATCCTAGTTGGTGTTTGGAAAGGCCACTTAGATATTTCATGGAGATTTAATGGAGTCTTATTTTCAGGTGTAATCTACATGAAATCATTTGGATTCTTCTAATGCAACACTCTCTCTCAACTATTTCCAGTTTTCACACCATATTCATGCCAA
This sequence comes from Pseudotsuga menziesii, assembly GCA_001517045.1. Classification (NCBI taxonomy): domain Eukaryota; kingdom Viridiplantae; phylum Streptophyta; class Pinopsida; order Pinales; family Pinaceae; genus Pseudotsuga; species Pseudotsuga menziesii. The sequence continues at coordinate 132,072 of LPNX010764169.1, forward strand.
TGGAGGGATTGCGGTTTGGGTGAGCTATTGATATCTTTGGGGGAAGAATATAATGCCAATTATATTATGTGATGATTTATATTCTCTGTATTTCATGTTCATAATACTCTCATGTCAAAATACCCAAAATAATTCATGTAAAAATGTTGAACAATGAAGAAATAGTGTCATTTCTCCACTATCTTGTTATGAACCATTGTAGTGCTGATGATTCCTAATTGGGAGGGACTTTAATTGTCCATTTCAGATTGTAACCAGTTCAATATTATCTATTATTCATTCTCATAGATTTTCAAGTCGAAATTCCCAAGATTTGTATGTCAAAATGACTTTTAATGAGCAAACAATGACCATTTCCACTCCATTTTGATATATGCCATGGTAATGCTTATTATTTTGAATGAAGGAATGTATATATGATAAATATATGATTAATGGACTGTAATTAATGTGTATTTCAAGTCTCATTTTCATTACTTAATCATTGGAAGCAATTTTACTCATTTTTATTGCATTGGGAGAAGATTTGGTGCATTTTCCCCAAGGGTGAAAATTGTGACTTGGGAGTTGTTTTGGAAAGAGTCATAACGGCATGTATAAAATAAAACATGATGCATATGAAACTTTGAAATTTTCCCTTACACATACCCACACTCTGTTCATAAATTCAAGTGACTTTGATATCATTTGTGAAGCCATTTTCGACAATTACCCAGGGGGAATTGGAGCCCCAATTTGCTAGTAAAGACTCCTACTTTGAACAGAACATTAAACAAGTTTTCAGAAGTGATTGGGAGGTAAAAAAACATAAAATAGCATGATATTTAAGTTATATTATCATTCATGTACCTTCATAGAAAATTTGGAAGCATTTGGGTCAATTTGGAGGTCTAGACATCAAAACTAGTCAAGAGCCAAAATTGTGAAAAAATTGGGAAATTGGGCATTTTAATAAAAATTCCAAAAAGGGGAAATTACAATATCGACTCACAGTATCTAAGGTGGGTAATGATATTTTCACTTACGATCTTCCTTATCTCCCTTTTATGGTAGGAAGCAAGACAAAACCAATTTGTCTCAGCTTTTGTTTGCAAGGTTTAATATTAGGATTCAATGGCATTTTGTGTTGAATGGAGGAGATGTCATATGTTTTAGAGTCTTCATATTTCCATGCAAATACATCTCCATATTACTTAAACAAGACAATATAATTTTTTTTCTACTCATGGGTCAGATGTTTGGATACCTTGACAGTTTTGACCTCTTATGCAGTCCAAATATTGTGATCCTTTGTGTCTTCTTCTTTGGGTTGGATGATTTGTTTAACAAGGATGTAATTTGTGTCAAACAAGTGCTCTAATGGTACAGTTCCTCATGAAATGAAATTATTTTTAATTTGCAATATTTTATGATTTATGAAATTTGCAGTTTTTTATTCTTCTCTATTCTGATCCCTTCTATTCTACTTCTTTTCCAAGTCAATGTTGGTGGAAGAAAACTCTTTAATATTTTCCAAAAACCTTTTTATTTGTTTATCATCCTCAAAGAACTACTACTGTCTGACATTATCAGGAATGTATGGATGATATCTCATCTCCATTTCATGTTTCAATTTTGGGATGGGGGGGGATTTAAATGTGCTAACTACAAAGGCATGGGCATCATCTTGCTAATTTTTTTCTTTTGGAATAGTTTTTATGTTAAAGGCATAGAAGAAAATTTCTATCATTTCCCACACACAAGTTCTATAATATCTCATCCTAGGGTGTTTTGTTTGATACACCTTTCTTATCTGCTAAACGATTAACTTTGGGTCACCATAAACATAAATGTTTGGAATGCCCATTTTTCTTATTATCTCTAATCCTAGGATTAGTGATTCATACTCAACAACATTGTTTGTGGTATCAAATGCAATTTGGTATGACAGAGAGAAGTACTTACTTGTGGGAGGGATTTATAGTATTCCCAATCCAACACCTTCTTTGGAATATGCCTAGTCAAAATACAACTTACATACTCCATGTTTTTTGTCTTGAACAAGGGGACGAGGTTTTCGATTTGCATGGTTGTCTGGACAATATTCATTCAGTGATAGGTTGTAACAACCCATAATTTGTCTATTCCGTATACAGGGTGATTCTCAGGATGAGTCAAGTCGCTAACTACATAATCCAACTTGATTTCTCTATAAAGTCTCTTTGTCTCATCTCCAAACATGTGCACTGTGGCATAAATCATCTCCCACTACATGGTTCCCCCTAGTTTCTTGTCCCACAATATTGAAAGCATCATGCCATAGCTGGCTAGGACATTTGCAAAATCAATATCCATCACAATACCTTTCCTGAAATCTAAGATAAGACTGTCACAACATATTTGATCAACCCACACACTTTCCCTTCCTACAACCAAAGGAGTATAGGTCACGATGGTGTCCGGTGATTTCCATGCTAAGCTTTTCAATCACACTTTTGGGTATCAGGTTATGAGAGGCCCTTGAAACCAACATACAATTGTGCAGGATCTTATCCTGCACATTTAACGTAATATATAAAGGAGGGACAACAACATGTCTTTCCTCTGAGTCGGCTCGAAACATGGCATCAAGCCTTTCATCTTGCACATTATGTGCATTAGGTTGAATCCTTATTTCTACTATATTCATGAAATTCTCAATATGTTTTTGGTAGGAAGGGTTTGGGATAATTCACCAAATGGTATGTGGATATTGATCTTATTTAATTCATGCTAAATATTGAAAGGGATGATATCCTTTCCTATTTCATTTTTCTCAAGAGGGGACTTCTGAAATTCAAGTTGGGGAATGTGAGATGGTGTTTTCATGGACACATATGGATTATTAGTAGACTGAGTGACGGGTTTGGTTGAGACTCTATTAGGGAAGGTTTTCTCCTATATATAGGATGCATCAAACATTGTTGGAATGGGCCAAGGACGTTGGTCATACTTCCTATGTATCTCAACCAATAATGAATCAACCCTAATATTAATGTGCATTTGGCCTTTAATTGTTTTGGGTATCCCATGGTATTAGTATGTGATGAATCTTATTTAAAGGCCTGAAGAACTCCATTGTAAAATGTCTCCAGTGGTTGGTGTTGGAAAAATTCTCCATGGCTTGGAAAAATTGGTGAAGGATAATAACTAATATCTATTGGGTGATGGTTTTATCTATTAAATATCTCTCATGAAAGAATCCCTAGATCATTGGATTTAATGAATATACATTAAAGTGAATCATTGGTAGAAAAAACACACAAAGGGATGGCAAGTGAAGAAGCATTTTTTTAAGAAGTGTGATTGGTTTATATAATTGTATTTGGAGCATGAAGGACGATAGCAATTGAATCAGTAGTTTTTCATAGCATCACATGCTTTGATATGAAATTGTAATATTTTTTATGGAGTTGGATTTAAACATGTGTAAATGGATCTATTTAGGAATTCCCACCCCTTGTTTATTATATCACTAGTGTAAAGTCTAGATGTCTAGATGTGGAAGGTGTAAATATTAGACGTCTAGATGTAGAAGGTGTTGATTGAATTGTGATTGATGCCAACATGGGACTTGTAGTGGCCCCACGGGTAGTAATTCATGCCACCAAGTCCCTCTTGCAGTGCACAAGTATGGATGATCCTAATACCCTCACATCCAGTTCCTTGGAGCACCTTGTGGAGCCCTACATCTAGTTAACAAGGTCCTTTTTCCCACAAGGTTGGATCTTGGAGCCACCACCTTGTTGATGATATTGAATACCCTACTAATGATGATGAATACGCTGGTTATGGTGTTGAATCCCTTGTGGATGATGGAGAATCCCTTTAAGGGTTGAAGAAGCATTAATGACCCATTATGTGGTCATTTATTCTTTAATGGGGTCATGGTACCCTAGGAGAAGGATTGGAAACCCCACAGGAGGTGGCCTGATGTATTTTGACCCATGTAGGTCCTATTATGTAGTTGAGGTGGTTGAATAAGTCCATGAAGCCTCTTTCTTGATAAATAATGCTTTGAAGAAGTCCTTGGACCCACACTTGGTGAATTAATGGTATGTATACCCTTAAAGGAGTTGATGTGGTCATGGGGTCTTGGAATTCTTAGACATGGATGTAAGGCATGAGAAAGGATTGGAACCCACTTATATGGTGGTGTGATGGCACTTAGACACTTGGACACACTTGCTTGCATGTTATGGGTTGATATGGTCATGATGGTTCCCTATGGCACATATGCCTTGGTCTTGAAGCCATGTGCATACCCATGACTATTGATCTTTGTACCCATGAAGAAATGATGAAGATGATGTTTAATCCCACACATGTAATATTGATGATGATGGGATTGAGTTCTTAAAGCTCATGTATATTGCACCTTGATGATGGGGAACTTGGTACTTGATGAATCCCTTGAGACTTGATGCAACTCTTGGTGCTGGCATATCATATTTGATAATGGTGTGGAGCATACCCTCACACATGGTGATCTTGATGGTTTTTGTGGACAAACCCTAGAGGGAAAGGTTGGATCTTTAAGGAAGTGTTCATGAGAAAAAAAATACAAAATACAAAATAATAAAAACACTTTATTTACCTTAAAATCAGCCCCACTTCTAGCTCTTTTGTCAACACCAAAGGATATATAAACACACGCTTGTTCACACCTAAATTGTAACTAACGATGGAGGATTTGTTGATCTTGGAATGAGGTCGTGTAGAAGATTGGACTGAGGTAGTCACAGATCAATTTTTCACAGGGGAAAAAAATGGGTTTCTTTTTGCTAAGTGACATCCCGGTTTTGGACTTGTCTTGGGGTTTTTAGCAACACATAAACAATCCTGAGTTTGTATGGTTACAATAGTCCGAGTTTTGGGGTACTTGAAAGTGATTTTCTTGAAGTGTATACACATATCTGAATTCGACTATTCATCAGCATATGAACAGTCCCGAATTTTGAAGTCATCTACAACAAATACACAGTTCTGAATTTGTTTCTTCCTCAGCATACAATCTGGTTTTGGATATTTCTGTGTCTAAGGTTGAACACACATCCCAAGGGTGAGGTTGAATTCACAATACATAGTCCACAAGCAGTTCAAGTATTGACTTCTTTCAGAGTGTTACCAAGCATACATAATTTGAGGTTGAATTTTGATGCACAGCCCAAGTCTAAGGTGAATACATAGTCACCTTTTTTACATTTCTTGGTGTTCTTGACATACATCGTTCAATCGCATACATAGCCTATGAATGAAATATGCTAAAGGTTAACATCCCTAGAAGGTGACATTGTTGATGAAGTGCTAAGAGTCTAATGAGGTGAATAATGATGAAGTAGTGGATGATGATGAAACCCTAGGGATTTGAATCCCAAGTGTATGAAAGTCATGATATAGAGTTGACAATCCTAGAATTATGTTGAAGATGACAGCCCTAACTAGAGGAAGCATGACAACCCTACTTCTTAGCATGGAGTATGACTAGTCCAAGACTAACAGTCAAAGTTTGACAGTCCTAGCATATGTATGAAGAATGATGAAGCTTGACAACATGATGAAGAAGTTGATGATGATGAAATCTTGACACCTACACTAGTATGGCAGTGATACCTACAATAGATGACACATTGATGACAAGTGGCATGTCAGCAACAAACTTGACACATATGGATTATTGAGTAGAGGTTTATTGAGCAAAGGTTGATTGAGAAAATTTTGATTTACCATAGGTTGATTGAGAAAAGGTTGATTTAGCAGAGGTTGATTGAGAAGAGGTTTATTGAGAAAAGGTTGATTGAGAAGAGGTTGATGATCACAGGTATATGATAGTAGCAGATTGATGATAATCATATCTTGACATCAATCTTGCAAGTTGAGTATTTCATTTGATGATTGGATTCCTCAACTCTTTCTTTGTTGGAGCTAAGAAAACTAGGCTGGTTCCTATCATAAGAGTTGGTGATCTTCTTATCACTTGTTGTTGATTGTAATTGCGAAGATTGAAGTATTCCATTGAAAATAAATAAACTTTACCTTACATATATTATTGTGTCTCTTTATGATGTGATTATTGTGCTTATGGCCCATAGTTGATTTAGTTGATGATGTGATTGATAACATAATGCTCGATAAACTATGATTAACTAATAGAAGGTGAAAAATATTAAATTGCGCACACACTAATTCACCCCCCCTCTCAATGTGACCATTGTGTCCAACAATCAGTATCAAAAAAGGCCTTCCTCATAAGTATTGCAAGATTGAAGGAGATCCATGGAAACACAATGGAATAAAAAGCATATTCATCAAGCAATTATGTTCCCATACTTGATGTGACAGATTATTTCAGTTGGAGGAGCAATATGAAGGCATATCCGAAGAAGTTTGGTGTTTGGGAAATTGTGATCAATCCACCCACTCCATCCAATAAGAAGGGAAAGGAAGCTACACATAAAGAATCAAAGAAGGACAATGCTACAACTTGAAGTTCCTCATGGATGGAATTCCCAACTCAGTAAAAGAAAGTGTAGGGGGGTACACTTCAGCTAAAGACCTTTGGTTCAAGTTCAAAAGCGAGTATCAAAAGGAAAGACGAGACACTGAAAAGACAGATCAGGAATCAGAAGACAAGCCTTCGGAAGAGGTCAATCAAGAAGAAGAAAAGAAAGAAGTGGACTCTAGTAAAGGTATGGATTCTTTTGATTGTAATAGTAGCATGTGTGATGAAATTGAGAAGGTTCTTGCAGAAGATTATGAAGATATGTCAAAAGTTGCACAGGAGATACATCTCACTTTACTGAATATTGATCTCAGAGCCAATTGGGTATTGAACACAGTAAATCTGAACCATAGTGAATTCATAAGGTTCAAAAGGAGAATCTTGGATTCTTTGAATGAATATAAGCAAAATACCATGACAATGAGATTATTGCTTATAAATCTCAAACACAAGGATGAATAGTTGCAGGATCAATTGAAAGAAAATAATGTTTAAGTTGAACAAATAAAGACATAATTGATCGGTTAAGACTCAAAAGGAAGAACAAGAATATCTTGGTGAAGACTCGGAAGAGATTGAAGAAAATAGAAGGACCAATCTTGATTTGAAGACTCGGCTGGAGGAGTCCAAGAGGATAGAAGAAATATTGAAAAATCATTTGAAATAAAAGGAGAAGACAATATGGAGGTAGTTGGTCTCCGGAAGAAAGGTGAAAAGATTGATGAATTTTTCAAGTTCAAGGACAGTTCAGTTTTCCTAGATAAGATCTTGGATTTCCAAATATCTCCATTCGACGAGTCTCGCCTTGGTTACAAGAAGGAAGGAGAAAAATATGAAGATGGCACTTGGTTTCCCAATACTCTAGAAGTAGTTCCATCATCGTCCAAAGTTGGTCCCCATGCACCTGTACATGACAGCAAAAACTTTGGAAGTTCAAGAATGCATCAAGGAGTTAGGCCTATTCCCCGAAACAAGCTCAGAAAAGAAACAACTCCAAGGTGGAACCAAAGTCCCAGGTATGAAAATGGATTTAATGGTTATTGTTTTTCTTGTTCTAACTTTGGTCATAAGTCTATGGATTGTAGAATCTACGGAAGAAGAAGTGTTGGAAGTCCTAATGACAAAGTTAGATGCTAGACATGTAACCAAGATGGACATATTGTTTCTACCTGCCACACATTGATATGCTACACTTGTGGTGGCTTTGGTCACAAATCCCAAGAATGTGCAAGTCAAAGAAGTCAACCGAGGGGGAGTCCTTCATACACATCAGTGAGAAGAACCAGTAAACCTTGGAAGAATCCCAATACAGAAATATTTGAATGTCATAACACAAAGGCCCACAATTAAGGACACTCTTAGGTATGGAGGAATGAAGTTGATCAAAGAAGTGTTGGAAGCTCCAACATCTCAATTAGGTGCTGGACATGCAACCATATTGGTCACATTATTGCATATTGTCGTACTATGAGGTGTTATAGTTCCAGTGGATTTGGGAACAAAGCTCAAGAATGTTGGAATCTATGGAACAATCCATGAGAAGTTTCTTATACATCTCAATAAGGAAAGAAAATGATGATGAAGGAACAAATGGTGAAAAGACAAATACCAAGAAGCAAGTATGGATGAAGAATACTGACAGTTACATATAAGAGAGGTTGATCAGTGCAAAGAGAATGGCTGCCATATGGAAATCCAATATTAAGGGAGCTCAAATACCTTAGCACACCTTGAGTCCATAAGCTTGGAAGATGAACTTAAAGGAGAAAGGATGGATACGCCAAGCATACATATAGGTCCTAGGATCATGCATGTTTACTGGGGAGTAATGATTAGTGATTTTAGATGCATATATCATGTGGACACCCTTTTCCATTGATTCCAAATGGGGAGAGATAAAGATGAAAGGGGAGCATGCTCACAGGGGGAGAATGAGTTGTTGTCATCAATGACAAAAGGGGAGATTGTTGATTGAATTGTCATTGATTCCAACATGGGACTTGCAGTGTCCCTATATGTAGTCATTGATTCCACCAAGTCTCTCCTAGAGTGCACATGTATGGATGATCCCAGTACCTTCGCATCCAATTTCTTGGAGCACCTTGTGGATCCCTACATCCAGTTTACAAGGTTTTATTTCCCACAAGGTTGGATCTTGGAGCCACCACCTTCTTGATGATGATGAATACCCTGTTGTTGATGATGAATACCCTGGTTATGGTGTTGAATCCATTATATATGATGGAGAATCCATTTATAGGTTGAAGAAGCATTAATGACCCATTATGTGGCCATTTATGCTTTGATGGGGTCATGGTACCCTAGGAGAAGGCTTGGCAACCCCACAGGAGGTGGCATGATGGATCTTAACCCCTAGAGGTCCTCTTATGTGGTAGAGGTGGTTGAACAAGTCCACGAAGCCTCTTTATTGATAAATAATCCTTTGAATAAGTCCTTGGACCCACACTTGGTGAATTAATGGTCCTTATACCCTTAAAGGAGATGATGTGGTCATGGGGTCTTGAAACTCTTGGAGATGGGCCTAAGGAATGAGAAAGGATTGGCACCCACTTATATGGTAGTGTGATGGCACTTGGACACTTGGGCACACTTGCTTGCATGTTATGGGTTGATATGGTCATAATGATGCCCTATGGCACATATTCCTTTGTCTTGAGGTCATGGGAATACCCATGACTATTGATCTTTGTACCCATGAAGAAATAATGAAGATGATGTTTGATCCCAAAAATGTAATATTGATGATGATGGGATTGAGTTATTAAAGCATGTGTATATATAACCTTGATGATGGGGACCTTGGTCCTTGATGAATCCCTTGAGACTTGTGCAACTCTTGGTGCTGGAATATCATCCTTGATAATGATGTGAAGCATACCCTCACACATGGTGATCTTAATGGTTTTTGTGGACAAACCCTAAATGGAAAGGTTGTGAAGTGTGCATGACAAAAAAAAATACAAAATACAAAATAATAAAAACACTTTAACGACCTTAAAATCAACCCCACTTCTATCTCTTTTGTCAACACTAATGCATATATAAACACAATCTTGTTCACACTCAAATTGTAACTAACAATGAAGGATTTGTTGAGCTTGTAATAAGGTCGTGTAGAAGAGGGGAACAATGCAGCCATAGATCAAGTTTTCATATGAGAAAAAAAATTTGGGTTTCTTTTTCTAAGTGGCAGTCTGGTTTTGGACTTTTCTTGGGGTTTTTACCAACACACAAACAATACCGAGTTTGTATGCTTAAAATAGTCCAAGATTTGGGGTGCTTGACAGTGATTTGGTTGAAGTATATACAGAGATCTAAATTCGACTCTTCCTCGGCATATAAACGGTCCCAAATTTTGAAGTCATCTACAACAAATACACAGTTCTGAATTTGTTTCTTCCTCAACATACAATCTAGTTTTGTCTATGCTTTATTCTAAGGTTGAACACATACTCCAAGGGTGAGGTTGAATTCACAGTACATAATCCACAAGCAATTCAAGTCTTGACTTGTTTCAGGGTGTTACCAAGCATACACAATTTGAGTTTCAATTTTGATGCACAATTTGGTGTTCTTAACATACAAAGTTCAAGCACATACATAGTCTATGTCAAAACCACAAATTTTCCGAAAATTTTTAAATTTTTAAATCCAGCTAATTAACAAAAAACAGTCAATTAAAATGTTTAGTTAGTTGTATGTGTTATGGAATTCATATCTGAATTATCTATTGGTTATGTTTAGCAATAGAACCGTTCTTTTCAGTTTACTGACTTGTTTTCTTTTTGCAACCACAAGGTGGGCATGTCATGCAAAAATTGGGCTTACTTAGCTTTCGAGATAATGCAGAACGTTTTTCTGTTCTTACAGACTACAGGTAAGAAGTTTGGTTGTAGCTTGTCAAATTTCCAAAGTGTTTAAAAAAAAAAACAAGTACGTCGCAAAAGTAGAAGTTCAGTAGGAAGATAAATGCTAAACAATTTTCAATGCTTACTGAGGTAAATTCAATAACTGTCCATCTTTCTAGTGGGAGTAAATTTATGGTTCTTAAAGATTACTGAACTATTTGATATTTATCATATATTTCAAATGTTTAAAAGACCTCAATTTAACTCTTTACAAAAATAGAGTAGAAAAAGGCAGAGTTATAGAAATTACAGTTTACTTTCCAAGTGCACAATACATTTACATCGTAATGTATAATAGTAAGGGGTTTACGTATTACTATTTCCATTTTCAAATTTTGAAGTTTAAGGGAAATACAACTTTATTTCAAGTTGCACTTTGGGAAAGATATACTCAATCTGAAGCACAAGTTTTAATTACACAAAAACTGTTCTGAAACTAAAGTTTACTTTTAGTCTTACTGTAAACAGGTTTTTATTCTATTCCTTTCATATTAAATAAGAGGGCCTGTCCTTAGTGGCTACTATATTAAAAGAATGCATAACATAATCGTTTAATGGTCTAACATTTATGTTGGTAATTTCTTCAATAAAGAGATTAGAAGCTTATCCCTTATATGTTAAAATTTCTTGGTTAAGAACCTTTATTCTAGGCAAACCATCATCAAAATAATCGTTATTATTTTCTTTAGTATTACTTACCAACTTCTATTCTTAGATAATTATGACAAGACCAAAGGGATTAGCATCGTTAACAGTATACTTACCATGGTCGATTCTATAGCACTCATAATATCAACCATTAGTATATTCTATATTTAAAATATAGATGTTGGGTGAATACTGGTATAAGTATTATTCTTACTTAAACATAGGTATTATGCTTTTCTTCTACAACACTATCACAAAACTTGTTTTATTTAAGATTGTAATTGTTGAATGACAAAAATAGTCATTCACTTGGATGGAAAGGTCATGAATAAGACTATGTCATAACAAGTTAAGGATTTAACTCTAAAGGAAAACTCTTATAAACCTTTAACTCATACATCCCAAGCTTGTATATAAGGTTATGTCATGCACTTATCACCCTTGATGGAGTCTAACCTTTGATCAAATGGTTTATTAGGTAAGAATAACATGTTACGAAGTTCTAAGCTATATTGCTAGCTATACCCATGATGAACATAGAAATTAAACACGATTGTATTACATGAGTGATGATATATCATAATGTATTATAATGAGTTGTTATAGTCTCACGTCGGTGTAAGCTCTATAGTAAAGTTTACGTGTTAACAAATTTCTTATTATTATGCTCCAATGATAGGTTGACTTCGGCTGGGACTATAATATAACCTTCAAGACAGCCAAATGATTGCCAATATTGTTTCTCGTGATTTGCTTGTCGATGACTATGGAAAAATACCCACTGAGAGCAAATAATTTGCATGGAGATGTGTCTTTGTTTTGGCCAAGAATTGTAAGATTTAAAAGGGTCATCCCCAACCCTAGCTCATTGTCTTTCCTTGTCTTTGGGCTTTCGTCCATCTTCTGCGAAATAAGCGACTGCTCTGTCACCTGTGTAGTGCTGCGACTATCTTTGGCTTAATCCTTTCTAGTTAACTTGCCCAAATGCACAATAGTGAAGACCGTGTCATAGGTTACTTGTTCTCCTTTAGATTTTCATTGCTTCATCAGCTTAAACCCGAACCCTTGACTGTAACATCCCTTACCCTTCTCCTTCAGTTTATTAAATCGGGGGTGGTTCCTCCTTTCAAAGTATTGTGGCTTGAGTTTCCCCGTATACTGTGTGTTGTTTAGAAAAGAGTAGCAACACGGCTTTAGGGTTTTTACCTTGTCAGTCCAATAACTGGGGTTCTCTGCTATCAGTGGTTAAAGGAGTGTTGTAACGTTGTTTCCCTTGCAACTGAATGACAGACATCTTACTCGAGCTGGTAGTTGGTCGCTGCATTGCTGGTTAATGGATTTTAAGCGCAGAGGTAAGAATATCATTCGTTTCTTTTATTGTTATTGCACAATTCCTTATTTATAAAAAAAAATTGTTCTCATTTAATATATATTGTATTAACAGTCAGATGCATGATGAACTTGCAGGTATAACCTGTCTCATCCTCTCTACTTAGCGAGTACGAGGTTACAGCGACTTGAAGGTCACGATAAGCCCTGGACTTTTCCATGGCCATCCCATCTTGTTCAAACCCTCATGGAAAGTTAAGGGTTGGTCGCTGCGGCCTGAAAGGCCCTCATGGGTTTTGGTTGTTTTGGTTGTTTGCTTCGCTGTTTTTCATAGTTTTCTTAAGACCCTCGCTTAATGCAGGGCTCTCTGGCTTCGGCCGTGAGTGTACATTTTGTTTTGTATAAAAATACTATGTTTAAAGTAAAAGAACAGACTGTAAATCCTCCCTATGTAAATTTTCAGTACGGCTGTGAGTTATTATTACTGAACTAGATTTTGCAGTTATTACTTTTGTATATTCTGGATGAATAGGGTTTTTGCCCTAATTTTTTACAGTGAAGAAAATAACTCTGTTCATTTTTAAATTACTGTTAAGTTGTACTGCGCTTCTGCAATGTAAGGGTTACTAGACATTTTTATAATATAAAGTTAAGCTCGATAGACGAGCATCCTACCATTCTGTTATTTAATTTCTGCTCAAATATGCATTTGATTTTTACTGTTAATAATATCATTAGGGTTTCTATACCTGGTTTATAAATTGACTTTCTTGTTAATAAGAACTGTAAGTATTGATATATAGTTTATACCCTTTAATGATATAGGGTTTTTATGTTTTCTTTTTTACAATAATTTTAGGTACTCTCAGTATACTTGTAGCACAGACAGTATAATTAGTTCTGGGTTGTGCTTAAAGTAATAAGAACACTACTTTATGTTAAAAATAATAATATTCCTATAATGCATAAAATAAAAAGTATATTATTACTAATATAATAACTATATTATCTTTCTTGAGAGTACTAATGCCTCTATGTTAATATCCTTAGTTTATTTTATAAGCACATCGAAAGATAGCACTTTGTTATTTAATTCCTATGCAATTTATGCTAATACTATCTATGTTCTTTTTGTATTTAGTTTGTCTTATTACTTATGATATTTATTTATATACAAAGAATTTAATTAACTCTATCTAGAGTCTATCTCATAAACATAGATAGTAACATTCATTCACACTTTAAGAAAGATAGATTAACAGCTCTGGAAACTGTTTGAGCTCACCCCAAATAAAAAGGAAGAAAAATAATGAAATGACTACATCACTAAACATACATAAAATCTAGACCAGATTGGTTCAATGGTAGGATTTAATCATTATTTAACTATTCCTACTTTCAGTTTGTTATTAGACATATAATAGTGAAATTATTCTAATCTGGAAGAAAGAAACTATATGGTTTAACAGTAGATAAATCTAGTCTAACCCTACTCTAGAGCGATTATTATACTCTTCTATTTGTTCTTTACAAATAATAGAATTACTGAAAGTAAAATACTGTACAAGGAAATAGTTTTATCTATGAGCACATGCTACTGTCAGTAAAACAAATATTTCTGCTGGTAATAGGTAAAGAAACAATCTACTATTCTACAATATCATCATACCATCTTTATTATAATTTTACCCCTGTGCTGGAGTATGGTCTGGTAAACCCAGATGAGGAAAAACATAGTGGGTTCTTATTTTTCATCAAAAGATTCTATTACTGATAAACTAAAAGCATTTACATCACTAAGCCAGCTAAATATTTATATCATAAACTACAAACATAACATTCAACCATTCACAGTTATTAAAAGAAAGATAGTTAGGTGACAGAACCTGTTTAAACTTAGACAACAACAGCAATGGGAGGTCGTTCCTCCCTACCAACTCCTGGAGAGCGCTCAAACAGCGACTCCTAAGGACCCCCAATCTTGCTCTTGGCTCCCTGGCTGGAACTAGGTGGAGCAATAGTCAAATACCAGTCTTCAAACTTAGTATCAATCCTGAACTTATCAGCAAGTTCTCCCAGCTAACAAGCTGTAATAGACCAAGTTACTACAACAGTCCTCTCAGAACAACTTCCTTACTATTTTTCCCTTTTTTCCCCAATGAATTTTCCTGAATAACATTCCACCTGAATGATTATTCTCTGGAAATAACTGAGCAACCTCGGCTCTATCCATTGGGTACTTTTAAAAGATTGCCTAGGTCTTTTTGGGTTAGTTGTCATTTATTGAGCCACCTGCTCTGATCCCACTTTCTTGGGGGATCATGACCCCAATTATAGGGAAGTTGCCACCTACAACCTAGGAAGTGTTTGAGGATGCTGCCACTTGTCTTTTGCCCTCCACCTAGTTCCTTCCACTAGTTTGACTAGTAACCTCTTATTAATAGCTCTCCCATGCTGTTGTCTCCAATTTTTATTTATTAATAATAAAATATTCAGAATTACATTCCACTTCTTTTGACTCTGCTGAGTCATCAGTTCCTACTTAGCATTAAATCTAACATAATGTCTTAGGAAATATAATTAAAATAATTAACATTATTTACAAAATTGGGGTATGTGACATACACAACCCCTTAAAATGTAACATCTTCCTCGATGTTACATTATTCTTCATCCTCTGCAACCTCCTGGAACAGATATGGGTATGCCTCCTGCATCTTACTTTCCAGTTCCCAAGTAGCCTCATCAGGAATAAGGTGCTTCCATTGCACCTTCACCTATCCAATGGTGCGGTTCCACAGAGTAATTTCCCTCCTCTCGAGGATACAGTCCGGTTCCACCAGAATTTATCCTTCTGGTTCCACCTATACAACATTTAAATCAACCACATGAGTAGCATCATGAACATACTTTTTCAAAAAAGAGATATGAAAAACATTATGCACTTTCAAGTTAGCTGGTAATGCTAGTTGATATGCAACTTGACAAATTCTAGATAAAATTTCAAACGGGCCACAGTAACGTGGTGCTAGCTTTGCACAACTCCCCAATTTTAGAGAGCTTTTCTTTGGTCTTACCTTTATAAATATGTGCTCACCTACCTGGAACTCCTTGGGAGTTCTTTTTAAATCTGCTTGGCTCTTTTGTCGATCCTGGGCCACCTTCAAATTTTCCTGCACTTGCTTCACAATCTCTTCCATTTCTTTTAATAATTCTGGTCCTAACACCAATCTATCTACTGGATTATTCCAGGAGATAGGAGTGTTGCATTTACGTCCATACAAAATTTCAAATGGACTAAACTTAGCTGATGACTGATAGTTATTATTATATGCAAACTCTGCTAGATGCAAGTAGTCTTCCCACTTACCTGGCTGATCATTAACATACATCCTTAACAGATATTCCAACACCTAATTCACTCTTTCAGTCTGTCCATCTGTCTGAGGATGGAAAGAGGTGCTCAAATTCAGTGTTGTGTTTAATCCCTTAAACAAGGACTTCCAGAAATTTCCAATGAATTTAGGATCCCTGTCTGAAATGATAACCTTTGGTACTCCATGTAACCAAAAAATATTCTTTAAGAATATATCAGCTATATTGGCAGCCTTGTAAGTAGTTTTGACAGGAATGAAATGTGCTGCTTCAACTTAACTTGTCAACCACCACCATAATAGAATCATTTTGATTCTGATTTCTGGGCAGTCCAGTAATGAAATCTAAGCTAATCAATTCCCATTTCCAGCTAGGAATGGGTAAAGGTTGCAACAAACCGACTGGATGTTGGTGTTCGGTTTTCACTTGTTGACAGTCCAAACATCTAGCAATGTACTCAGCTACTTCAGATTTCATATTAGGCCAAAAATATTCTTTTCTTAGCATGGTTACAGTCTTTTGGTAACCTGGATGTCTTGAGTAAGGTGTTTTATGGACTTCATCCAGAATCAACAACTTAACCTTAGGCACATTAGGC
The DNA here is from genome assembly GCA_001517045.1 of Pseudotsuga menziesii. NCBI lineage: Eukaryota > Viridiplantae > Streptophyta > Pinopsida > Pinales > Pinaceae > Pseudotsuga > Pseudotsuga menziesii. The sequence continues at coordinate 148,471 of LPNX010764169.1, forward strand.
ACATACAGTTTGTCCTTAAATAATAAAAATCCATCTTTATTTAGACTATGACATTTTATTAAGCTTTCTGTAGGTTTCTCTTTAGCTGTAACTTGTAATTTTTGATAAATTTCATCCATTTTTACCCCTTCAGTAAGCTGTTCATTTAAATCAGAAGCATAAGTGCTGATTGCTGTTGTAAAATTCAGCTTTGTGTTTCTACTTAAAGCATCATCCACCTTATTTTCCTTTCCCTTTATGTGTTGGATTTCAAAATCATATTCACTCAAGAAGGATAACCACCTTGCTTGTCTTGCATTTAAATTAGGATGATCTAAAAGATATTTCAGTCCTTTATTATCAGTCATTAGAATAAACTTTCTGCCTATTAAATGATGTCGCCACATTTTTAAAGCATATATAACAGCTGCAAGTTCTAAATCATAAGTTGCGTAATTCTTTTCATGGTTTTTAACTTCCTGGACTCATAGGCAATAACATGCCCGTCTTGAGTCAGCACATCGCCTAAGCCATCATTACAGGCATCTGTGCATACCACGAAATCCTTATTAGGATCTGCTATTCTTAGAATAGACGCACTTGTTAATAAGGTTTTTAATTTCTTAAAACTTTCTTCACATTTTAAGTTCCAATCAAATTTCTTGCCTTTCTTTTGTAAGGAAGTGATTGGATTAGCTATTTTTGAAAAGCCTTCAATGAATCTCCGGTAATAACCGGTAATTCCCATGAATGACCTAACATCTGTTATGTCTTTTGGAACTGACCAATCTTCAATTGCCCAAATATTTTTAGGATCAACTGAAATCTCTTCCTTAGTCACTGCATGACCTAAGTACTGGATTTTATCCTTAAAGAAGTTGCACTTGCTAAACTTTGCGAAGAACTGTTGCTCTCACAGCTCTTGTAAAACTATCCTTAGGTGTTCCTTATGTTCTTCTTTCGTTTTAGAGTAAATTAAGATGTCATCGATAAACACGACAACAAATTTATCTAAGTATTTATGCATTATATTATTCATTAAGCACATAAAGACAGTTGGGGCATTGGTAAGCCCAAATGGAATTACGACAAACTCGTAGTGTCCGTACCTTGTTCTGAAGGCTGTCTTAAATATATCTTCATCTTTAATTCTTACTTGATTATATCCTGACCTCAGGTCTATCTTTGAGAACACCGTGGCTCCACATAGCTGATTAAACAGATCATCTATACGGGGCAATAGATATCTATTTTTAATAGTCATCTTGTTTAGTTGACGGTAGTCTATGCATAGTTGCATAGTTCTGTCTTTCTTTTTAACAAAGATGATCGGTGCTCCCCAAGGAGACACACTGGGTCGAATGTACTTCTTATCTATTAACTCTTTTAACTGTGATTTTAGCTCATTAAGTTCTAACATATTCATACGATACGGAGCTTTCGAGCTAGGTACCGCACCTGGCACCAGCTCAATAGTGAAATCCAGGTCCCTCCTAGGAGGTAATCCTGGAATTTCTTCTGGAAATACGTCAGTAAATTCGTTTAAAACAGGAATATCTTCTATTTTTAACTTATTTATTTCAGACTTACTTGCCTCATCTGTAATAGTTACAGCATAAGCTTTACACCCTTTTCTAACTACCCTTTTAAGTTGTAAAGCAAAAATCTGCATGACTACAGTTTTCCTAGGAATACCTTTAACCGTTACTGGTTGTTCATTACTATTTACGCACGTAAAGGTTTTATCATAACAGTTTAAAACTACCTTATGCTGTTCTAACCAATCCATGCCAATCAGTAAATCATATGAGCCAAGTGGCAAAACATTAATCTTAACTATAGTTTTAAAATCGTCCATAAGTAAAGCACATTCTTTCACATAACAGGTTACTTTCCTTTTTGCCTCAGTGGCTAATTGAACTAACCAGGAATTATCAAACTTTTCAACATACAATTTACACTTTTCCACTATCTGAGGTGCAATGTAACTAAGAATAGCTCCTGGATCAATTAAAATGGTTACAGGGGTTTGGTTAACCATACCTTCCACTTCCACCATGGAAGTCTGATAGTCAGCTTAGCGGTTCTCCAATGCTGCATCTACTCTAGGCATAGTCCTGGCAAGTTCTCCAACAGTCATTTCCTCCTGCACAGTGTGAATATTACTGATGGACTTTTTTCGATTTGGGCAGACCGAGACATAGTGCTGGCCATTACATTCCCAGCACTTAACAGGCTCCTTTCGTTCAAAACTCTTAGTGAAATTCCCATGGTTATTTGCAGCTTCCTTGCCCTTGAAGTTATTCAAATTATTGGAAGTACCATTTCTATCTCCCTAGAAATTCTTATTGTTAGAATAATTTCTATTCTTATTATTCTTGAAATTCTTCTGGGGTACAAATTCTTTCTTCTTAAACTCAAGCTGATTGTTGTTCTTCTTAGCCTTCCAGTTGGCTAAGACTTCTTTCTTCTTGTTCTGTTCAAAATAGAAATTTTCCTTCTGCAAGGCTTCCTCCAGAGTCTTCGGGTTATCATACTCAATTCTGTCCTTGATGTGATATGGTAGATAGCTAAGAAACCACTGCACTTTAGGTTTCTCGTCTACTAAGTAAGGTACATACCTCAGCAAGCTTAAGAATTTACTGTTCAAATCCTTCATAGTCATCGAACCTAACTTCAATTCGTAAAATTCTTTAGCTCTTTCTTCATAATATTGTTCGGACAAAAATTTCTTCTTGAAGTACCTTTTAAAGGTACTCCAATTAACTTCTTTTTCCTTGATACCCTTGACTCTCTTCAGATCTTGCCACCATATGTCTGCTTTTCCAGAGAGATTATAGATTGCCATTCTTGCCTTCAGCTGATTTGAATAGTTGTATATCTGAAAATACTTCTTCATCACGGATAACCAGGACTCTGCTTCTTCCCCTTTTTCGGTCTCTCCGTTGAAAGTTGGGGGCTTTATCTTCTTAAACTCCCTAGAAATCTCTTCATACGGTCTGTACTTCTTCTTTCTATCATACAACTCGGCCTCACTACTGTCACTAGTAGTGTGGTAGCTTTGTTGTTCTCTGAACCCTTCAAATGATGAACTACTTTCAGCTTTTTCCAGCTTCATCTTTTTAGATCCTTTCTGATGGCTAACCTCCTCAGATTCTGATCTTTTGCTCTGTCCTTCAGTTTGGAACTTTTCCATCAAAATTTGGTTCAACTCTTCCTGAGTCTTCAAAATCCTCTCATTGTCCTTCTTGACTGATTCCAATTTAGTCTTCAAATCCTTTACAGTTTGCAACAGCTCTGAAGAGTGAGCAGTCACCTCTTCTAACCTGGGTTCCCTGGGCAATTGCCTTGTCTCTGTATCTGAAGACTCCTCCTGAGCATATTCTCCTAGCTTCTCCATACCTGCCTGTTAAATTTCAAAAAAAGAAATTTTCTGTTCTTTACATAAAACAGAATATAGGTTAGTACATTATTTTACTATTCTACGGAAACTAGTTGGGCCGCATCCAGGCCTAGTATTTGAACCACGTTCTGATACCACATGTCAAAACCCCAAATTTTCCGAAAAATTTAAAATTTTTAAATACGGCTAATTAACAAAAAACAGTCAATTAAAATGTTTAGTTAGTTGTATGTGTTATGGAATTCATATCTGAATTATCTATTGGTTATGTTTAGCAATAGAACAGTTATTTTCAGTTTACTGACTTGTTTTCTTTTTTGTGACCACAAGGTGGGGCTGTCATGCAAAAACTGGGCTTACTTAGATTTCGAGCTAATGCAGAACGTTTTTCTATTCTTACAGACTACAGGTAAGAAGTTTGGTTTCAGCTTGTCGAATTTCTAAAGTGTTTAAAAAAAAACAAGTACGTTGCAAAAGTAGAAGTTCGGTAGGAAGATAAATGCTAAACAATTTTCAATGCTTACTAAGGTAAATTCAATAACTGTCAATCCTTCTAGTGGGAGTAACTTTATGGTTCTTAAAGATTACTAAACTATTCAATATTTATCATAGATGTCAAGTGTTTAAAAGACCTCAATTTAACTCTTTACAAAAATAGAGTAGAAAAAGGCAAAGTTATAGAAATTACAGTTTACTTTCCAAATGCACAATACATTTACATCGTAATGTATAATAGTAAGTGGTTTACGTATTACTGTTTCCATTTCCAACTTTTGAATTTTAAGGGAAATACGACTTTATTTCAAGCTGCACTTTGGGAAAGATATACTCAATCTGAAGCACAAGTTTTAATTACACAAAAATTGTTCTGAAACTAAAGTTTACTTTTAGTCTTACTGTAAATAGGTTTTTATTCTATTCCTTTCATATTAAATAAGAGGGCATGTCCTTAGTGGCTACTATCTTAAAAGAATGTATAACATAATCGTTTAATGGTCTAACATTTATGTTGATAATTTCTTTAATAAAGAGATTAGAAGCTTATCCCTTGTATGTTAAAATTTCTTGGTTAAGAACCTTTATTCTAGGAAAACCATCATCAAAATAATTGTTATTATTTTCTTTAGTATTACTTACCAACTTCTATTCTTAGATAATTATGACAAGACCAAAGGGATTAGCATCGTTAACAGTATACTTACCATGGTCGATCCTACAGCTCTCATAATATCAACCATTAGTATATTCTATATTTAAAATATAGATGTTGGGTGAATACTGGTATAAGTATTATTCTTACTTAAACATAGGTATTATGCTTTTCTTCTACAACACTATCACAAAAATTGTTTTATTTTAGATTGTAATTCTTGAATGACAAAAATAGTCATTCACCTGGATGGAAAGGTCATGAATAAGACTATGTCATAACAAGTTAAGGATTTAACTCTAAAGGAAAACTCTTATAAACCTTTAACTCATACATCCCAAGCTTGTATATAAGGTTATGTCATGCACTTATCACCCTTGATGGAGTATAATCTTTGATCAAATGGTTTATTAGGTAAGAATAACATGTTACGAAGTTTTAAGCTATATTGCTAGCTATACCCACGATGAACATAGAAATTAAACACGATTGTATTGCATGAGTGATGATATATCATAATGTATTATAATGAGTTGTTATAGTCTCACGCCGGTGTAAGCTCTATAGTATAGTTTACGTGTTAACAAATTTCTTATTATTATGCTCCAATGATAGGTTGACTTTGGCTGGGACTATAGTATAACCTTCGAGACAGCCAAATGATTGCCAATATTATTTCTCATGATTTGCTCGTCGATGACTATGGAGACCGGGAGCAAATAATTTGCATGGAGATGTGTCTTCGTTTTGGCCAAGCATCATAAGATTTAAAAGGGTCATCCCCAACCCTATCTCATTGTCTTTCCTCGCCTTCAGGCTCTCATCAATCTTCTGCAAAATAAGCAGCTACTCTATCACCTGTGTAGTGCTGCGACTGTCTTTGGCTTAATCCTCCCTAGTTAGCTTGCCCAAATGCACAATAGTGAAGACCGTGTCATATGTTACTTGTTCTCCTTTAGATTTTCGTTGCTTCATCAGCTTAAACCCGAACCCTTGACTGTAACAGCCCTTACCCTTATCCCTCAGTTTATCAAATCGGGGGTGGTTCCTCCTTTCAGAGTATTGTGGCTTGAGTTTCCCCGTATACTGTGTGTTGTTTGGAAAAGAGTAGCAGCACGGATTTAGGGTTTTTACCTTGTCATTCCAATAACTGGGGTTCTCTACTGTCAACAGTTAAAGGAGTGTTGTAACATCGTTTCCCTTGCAGCTGAATGACAGACTTCTTACTCGAGCTAGTCGTTGGTCGCTGCATTGCTGGTTAACGGCTTTTAAGTGTAGAGGTAAGAATATCATTCATTTCTTTTATTGTTATTGCACAATTCCTTATTTATAAAAAAAACTATTCTCATTTAATATATATTGTATTAACAGTCAGATGCGTGATGAACTTGCAGGTATAACCTGTCTCATCCCCTCTGCTTAGCGAGTACGAGGTTACGGCGACTTGAAGGTCACAGTAAGCCTTGGACTTTTCCATGCCCATCCCATCTTGTTCAAACCCTCATGGAAAGTTAAGGGTTGGTCATTGTGGCCTGAAAGGCCCTCATGGGTTTCGGTTGTTTTGGTTGTTTGCTTCGTTGTTTTTCATAGTTTTATTAAGACCCTCGCTTACTGCAGGGCTCTCCAGCTTCGGCCGTGAGTGTACATTTTGTTTTCTATAAAAATACTATGTTTAAAGTAAAAGAACGGGCTATAAAGCCTCCCTATGTAAATTTTTAGTACGGCCGTGAGTTATTATTACTGAACTGGATTTTGCAGTTATTACTTTTGTATATTCTGGATGAATAGGGTTTTTAACCTAATTTTTTACAGTGAAGAAAATAACTCCGTTCCTTTTTTAGTTACTGTTAAGTTGTACTGCGCTTCTGCAATGTAAGGGTTACTAGATATTTTTATAATATAAAGTTAAGCTCGATAGACGAGCATCCTGCCATTCTGTTATTTAATTCCTGCTCAAATATGCATTTGATTTTTACTGTTAATAATATCATTAGGGTTTCTGTACCTGGTTTATAAATTGACTTTCTTGTTAATAAGAACTGTAAGTATTGATATATAGTTTATACCCTTTAATGATATAGGGTTTTTATGTTTTCCTTTTCACAATAATTTTAGGTACTGTCAATATACTTGTAGCACAGACAGTATAATTAGTTATGGGTTGTGCTTAAAGTAATAAGAACACTACTTTATGTTAAAAATAATAATATTCCTATAATGCATAAAATAAAAAGTATATTATTACTAATATAATAACTATATTGTATTTCTTGAGAGTACTAATGCCTCTATGTTAATATCCTTAGTTTATTTTATAAGCACATCGAAAGATAGCACTTTGTTATTTAATTCCTGTGCAATTTATGCTAATACTATCTATGTTCTTTTTGTATTTGGTTTGTCTTATTAGTCATGATATTTATTTATATACAAAGAATTTAATTAACTCTATCTAGAGTCTATCTCATAAACATAGATAGTAACATTCATTCACACTTTAAGAAAGATAGATTAACAGCTCTGGAAACTGTTCGAGCTCAGTCCAAATAAAAAGGAAGAAAAATAATGAAATGACTACATCACTAAACATACATAAAATCTAGACCAGATTGGTTCGACAGTAGGATTTAATCATTATTTAACTATTCCTACTTTCAGTTTGTTATTAGACATATAATAGTGAAATTACTCTAATCTGGAAGAAAGAAACTGTATCGTTTAATAGTAGATCAATCTAGTCCAACCCTACTCTAGAGCGATTATTATACTCTTCTATATGTTCTTTACAAATAATAGAATTACTGAAAGTAAAATACTGTACAAGGAAATAGTTTTATCTATGAGCACATGCTACTGTCAGTAAAACAAATATTTCTTCTGATAATAGGTAAAGAAACAATCTACTATTCTACAATCTCATCATACCATATTTATTGTAATTTTACCCCTGTGCTGGAGTACAGTCTGGTAAACCCAGATGAGGAAAAACACAGTGGGTTCTTATTTTTCATCAAAAGATTCTATTACTGATAAACTAAAAGCATTTACATCACTAAGCCAAATAAATCTTTATATCATAAACTACAAACATAACATTCAACCATTCACAGTTATTAAAACCAAGACAGTTAGGTGACAGAACCTGTTTAAACTTGGACAACAACAGCAATGGGAGGCCGTTCCTCCCTACCAACTCCTGGAGAGCGCTCAAATAGCGACTCCTCAGGACCCCAGAGCTTGCTCTAGTCTCCCTGGCTAGAACTAGGTGCAGCAATAGTCAAATACCAGTCTTCAAACTCAGTATCAATCCTGAACTTATCAACAAGTTCTCCTAGCTAACAAGCTGTAATAGACCAAGTTACTGCAGCATTCCTCTCAGAACAACTTCCTTACTGGTTTTCCCTTTTTTCCCCAATGAATTTTCCTGAATAGCATTCCACCTGAATGATTATTCTCTGGAAATAACTGAGCAAACGCAGCTCTATCCATTGGGTACTTTTAAAAGATTGCCTAGGTCTTTTTGGGTTAGTTGTCATTTATTGAGCCACCTGCTCTGATCCCACTTTCTTGGGGGATCATGACCCCAATTATAGGGAAGTTGCCACCTGCAACCTAGGAAGTGTTTGAGGATGCTACCACTTGTCTTTTGCCCTCCACCTAGTTCCTTCCACCAGTTTGACCAGTAACCTCTTATTAATAGCTCTCCCATGCTGTTGTCTCCAATTTTTATTTATTAATAATAAAATATTCAGAATTACATTCCACTTCTTTTGACTCTGCTGAGTCATCAGTTCCTACTTAGCATTAAATCTAACATAATGTCTTAGGAAATATAATTAAAATAATTAATATTATTTACAAAATTGGGGTATGTGACAGTCTATGCATGAAATATGGAAAATCTTAACAACCCTAGAAGGTGACATTGTTGATGAAGAGTTAAAATTATAATGAAATGAATGATGATGAAGTAGTGGATGATGATGAAACCATAGGGATTTTAAGCCCAACTGTATGACAATCATGATATAGAGTTGACAATACTAGAATGATGTTGAAGATGACATCACTAACTAGCTGAAGCATGACAACCCTAGTTCATGAGGTTGTAGAGTGTGACTAGTCCAAGACTTATAGTCATAGGTTGACAATCCTAGCATATGTAAGAAGAATGATGAATCTTGGCAACAGGATGAAGAAGTTGATGATGATGACAATTTGACACTTACAACAGAATGGTAATGATACCTACAACAGATGACACATTGATGACAAGTGGCATGGAATAAACATACTTGACACATGTATTATTGAGCAGAGGTTGATTGAGAAAAGGTTGATTAAGAAAAGGTTGATTGACCAGAGATTGATTGAGCAAAGGTTGATTAAGAAGAGGTTGATTAACCAGATATTGATTGAGCATAGGTTGATTGAGCAAGGCTGATGAGCAGAGGTATATGATTGTAGTAGATTGATGACAATTATATATTGACATCAAGATTTCAAATTGAGTATTGCATTTGAGGATTGGATTCCTCAACCCTGTCTTAGTTGGAGCTAAGAAAACTAGGCTGGGTCCTGTCATAAAATTTGGTGCTCTTCTTATCAGTTGGTGTTGATTCTAATCACGAAGATTGAAGTCTTCCATTGCAAATAAATAAAGTTTACCTTACATATATTCGTGTGTCTCTTTATGATGTGATTATTGTGCTTATGGCTCATAGTTGATTTAGTTGATGTCGTGATTGATAACATATTTCTTGATAAACTCTGATTGATTAATAGAAGGTGAAAATTATTAAATTGCTCACATAATGATTCACCCCCCTCTCAGCGTGACCATCGTGTCCAACGTGTAAAGTATATATGTAGAACTAGGTGATTATTAGGGGGAAATGTTGTACTACTCTATTATAAAATTTGATGTGGTAGACAATATTGATTTAGACAATGATAGGTTTATCATTTGCAAAGGAACACAAGAAATAACCAATAATTCAATTATAGAAGTTTTCTATTGCTACTCTCTTTTTCATGGTGGGTGGAATTGATCGGTATAGATAGGATTCCTTAATAAACTTTCATAGCAGTCTACTAAAAAAGCTTGTCTAGAACTAGGAACAAGAACATGCAAGTCATGATTGATATTACATTAGAAGAACAAGGCTAAGCAAGTACCAAATTTCCCCAAAGATAAATGTATTAATTTTCTTCTATACTAATCTACTCAACTAGACTAAAAGTCATACAAAAAAGTCGTTTCGGCCAACAACATTAACCTCTTTGTCAATAAATTCAAGGTTTAACTATCTCATATAGCCATTTCTTCAAATATTTACCATATGTTGATTCTATTTTTTTAAATACATCTATTTAACCGCATAACATAAAATATAATTAATATATTCCCTTAATAATAATGAAAACATGTTATACATATATTAACATCTCAATATACAACTCATTCAATCCCAATTAGGATTAAATCACAAAATAAAATTTAAGAGAAGAATAAAATTTAAGAAAGAAAGCAATTGTTTCATGGAACCCAACCCAACTTATACTTATCAATTTATTTTACATTTTATAATTTTTTCTCCATAGTTGACTCCAAACATCATTCCTTATCATTTGTGAATGAAATTTTTATTTTCATGGACATTCACCTAGCATTATAATATCCACATAAAATTTACAAGGTTTAGAATGGATTGTTGATTTATCTACAAGCAATGCATTATCTTCGACACTGTTAGTGAAAGATTTAGATAGTTATCATTAATAATTCAAAATACAAACTATATGCATAATCATAACATAATCAACTCTTGCATATAAATCAAACTAATAAAACCAACTTACAATTACAAGATAACCAAATGTACAATTATACCTACTCATAAATTGCTTCCCAATGTTGAATGAATGCTCTAAGACTTATCCATCTTACCTCCATGTGTGATATTCCTTCGGCTCAATGCCACTCCTCCAATGTGGTGCACTCTCAAACAAGTTTTTATTTCAACTCTCTATCTTTAACAGTGGTTTGTTATCCAACTGTCCTCATGCAAAGAAATCCTTTAATATTATGCTACATTTCCTCTTATGCCCAATGATACTCAAAGTGAGTGTCAATGTTGTAATAAAGCTCAAATAATACGTTTCAACATGTGTGCAAGTCCATCGCTAAACTCCATGAATTATGCTCCTCAAAACAAGCATCCTTAAGACAATTTCTAACCTCCATGGGGTATATCACAAAGTCCCAAGATCCAAGGTTTAATTTCCTTCCTCCAAGTTCCTAACACTCCTCCTCCTAGGTAGATACCTCTCCTAATTGAGAAAACAATTTCCCCTTATGTGCACCTAATGGGTTAGTCCTCATGTCATGATTAGGGTAACAACCAACTAGGTAATGGTTCCACGGTAACCCTCTAACCAAGGTCAATAATCCACCTAAACTAACACATCTATATGTACATTAATCATAACCATGGTATTAAAATCCTTAACTCTCTTTCAGATAAAGGGCCTAAAATATAGCACTCCCTCTTTACAAGAAAAGTGTTTTCTGTAACACCCATAAATCCCTCTTAATATTCAAATTGTAACTCTGTTTCCTACAAAAAGTTAAAATAATAATCCTCCATCATGATGGAACACCAGTAAACTTTCCTCCATAACAATCACACCCACTAGTATAGGACCAGACACCTTAGCATACAAGGAATTACTAATCACAAAGGTCTCTCTCTCAAAGCAATCAACCAAGGAATCTATGTCTTAGTCTCTAGATGGTGAACTTTCAAGGAGAATACAACAAAGAAACTTGGTTTACACCACCAATGCAAGATACTCACTCTTCCCTTCTATTAGGGGCTCCAAAATAACAATGTCTATCTATGAAATTGAAGGAACATAATCCTATACCACTTCTTGTTGTTGAAATTTGAAATCAACTTAGAATAAGGATGATATCAATAGTGACCTATCAAAACTCCACCATCCATAAAGTTACCATCATGGGAAAGCATCTCTTTGAACAACATCAGGAAATGTTAAGTACATCCTATACATGTAATTGCATCTCTAACAAACCAATGAAATCAAGTTAGATATATCAAAAGCACATGATAAAATTAGCATTTGTTTCAACTCTTTGATTATAAAATATAAGATCATAGACAAAGTAACAACATCCCATAAAAGGCCATCATCAAACTATGAACATGAACATCCATTTCAAGCACTTGAAAACACTAGCAACTAAAGAAACAACCTCAACAAGGTCACCTCCCTCTTATTGATAGAATATTGAGGGAATTGTATTATCATGGTAAACACCCTATGTCTAATAGACTCCAACGACATTGTCACTAGTTCTCATTACTACTCCCATCAACTACACACTTGGTGTTTTGGGATTATAAGCACCCTAGTGGTCTTTGGGATAACCACCACAGACTGGTAATCTAAAAGATAACCCTAACTATTCAAACACTTTTCTAACAAAACTTCTATTGGAAAATATAAAGAGGGTTCAGACATACAACTTACCAGGAATCCAACATTTCATGTATATCCCAGGCTGTCACTGCTCTAATCTTCTCACCAAATCTTCAAGGTCCAACCTGAAAATGAACAAATATTTCCAAAGAATTAGTTACTGTAGCAGAAATGATTCATATACAGAGTATTGAATAATTCCTCCACATTTAAGTTTAAAAATTGAAACCAGAATTCTCAAATTGGATGGAAAAGAGAGTTCTTTTATTAAATAACAACAAATTAGAGATTGATTTCACTTAAAACATGTTGTGGAATTGTTCTGAAACCGAGATCAAATTCCTTCCACCCATGTCATTCACATAGTAAATCCACTATAACAATGAGAAGTATGCCCATAAGAAACACTCCAACTCTTTGGCATAGTAAAGACTCTCAATGCAAATTGAAAATTATGTTTCAAATATAGGAAAGGGAATTTTGAAAACCAACAACAATGGGGCTTGATCAATCTTCACAAGAGAAGCATGAGGGTACTCTCCAATACACTTGGTCATTTTTGTTTCTCCTATGCCTCTATTGTATTTATGGGGAGGAATTTAGGGAAGTTGGAGGAAGTTATTTACTAGATTGCTTACTAGGGAGAACAATCTTTTCATTTTCAAATATTCTGAAAAGGAATTAAATAAGGCTCTATAAAAATGGGAGCCTTATGGGGGTGGAAAAACTATTTTGAAAAAGAGAGGCATGCAAATTCTTCTCAAAGTCGTGCTAAAACTAAGAAGGATCCTTGGCCTATGAGAAAAACTTAGTATGGGAACCAAAATGGAAAAATGGGGCTAACTAGGGTATCTGATATTAGGTAGGTTATTTTTTTGTACTGGTGCAAAATGCAGATAACTATGGATGATTCACAAACATCCAACAAGTTCGACCCTATGGTAAATCCAAGTAGCGAAAGGTTCAAATGCATCATAACATTGGGGATCCCTAAACCTATATGCAAGGTTCTGAAATTACCTAATCGGATCAAGTAACATGAAGAAAATGATCCATAAGCAACCACGAATCCAACTAAAATTCCCATCTCCAAGAAATAATAGTACCAAGATCATATATAAAAAATATTATAAAAAGAGAGATATCATACAGGTCACTTTCGTAGAAATAATTTCAAATTCAGTATCTTCAACAATATTTATAACCAAGGCAGAGTTTACCAATGAAGACTCATAAGTGCCAAGGCCTAAGTACCTAAAATCAATAAGATCAAACTCATGAGGAAGATCGAAGCTAAAATAAGTAATGGTGTCTACAAGAACAAAATCATCACTGCAGGTGTCAAAAAATATGCTAGAAAAATCAAACTCATCAGGAACATCAACTTGTAACTCAAAGGCAGATTCCAAAGACTAAATCATGCCAATGTTTGAAAATCTATAAATAGACAGATCATGCTCAAAAGGAAAATCAGGGTTGGATTTCATTGAAACTAGGTACAATATAGGGAGATGATCTTTCAAAAGGACGCCAAAATTCAAAGGAACTCCAGACTCTATCATATCCTCTAGGAAAGATCCAGTTGAAATAAGTATATCAACCTAGAGAGAACACATTTCAAGACATTCACTTGGACCAATAGGGTGGAGAGAAGGCTCCAATGCACCCCATTGAGTGGATCACTTAATCAATTTTTGAGACCAAGTCCCCTTGAAGGTAAGCATGAACACAAAGGCTTCTTCTTAGTATAAATTGGAGTAAGGTATATAAGGCCACATAATTAACCCATGGTGGGCTAGTGTCTACCGAAACACTAAGAATTGACAAACGATATACTTGGTCTAAATCTGGGTAATGAGAAGGATATGCAAATGAAATATAATCGATACTAACAATACTTATGTTGTGAGGAAAGTACATCACACGGAAGATATTAAACACCACATCATGCATAGCATAAACATAATCACACACAAGGAACATAGTGAAGTCCAAAGGTTCCTTTATAACCATAAAATTGACTAAGACAGTCTTCCCACCTAAAGTAACAGAAAATTGAGGAAGAAATCCCAAATTTTTACTAGGTCTTCTATGAAAATATAGTGGTTGATGAACAATTAGTGCAAGGTTGGGAGATGCCATAGATTTCCAAGCATGTTTGGATAAAATACTAATAGAGGCTCCATCATATATAGTACAATGAGAAACCATGTAGTATTTAACTTGAACATTCAATTGAAGGTTGCAGTAGAAGGAAGGTGAGGCTCACCTAGACTATTCCAATAAAAGGAAGCAATCCTAGAGCTTAGAGGGGTTTCATTTGAAGCGAACTGAGTGCCCCTTTGTATATAAATTTTTGAAATGGTAGTGAATAAAACTTGACTAGTAGACACATCACTCTCCAAAGGATAAGTGGGATTGACCGAAGATTGCATTGATTCAACAACTTGATGCTTATAACGCTCCAAGGGAAGGATGAGATTGACTAAATATTGCATGGTTCAATCACTTCAACATCAACACTCTCCAAGGGAGGAGTGGAGTCAGTGAAAGGTTGTGCTAACTCAAGCACTTCATCAACTAAGGTTAATAGGATGTTGGGAAATCAAATGTTGTTTAGGAGAAGAATATCCTTGAGACATGACCACACTCTTTGTACATCTACAATAGCAGGGCACAAGTGAGTAAGGTGATCTCCCTTACAAATATTACAAGGGAACTTGGGCTTGTGTCCTATTCATTTTGTTAGGATATTTAGACACTTAGGACTTAGTTAATATCAACCTGTTATAATATATCCGTTAGGAAAAGTGTGCTTCTTTAGTATGCATTAGTACGCATTTGTAAATATCTAATCCAATGGTCACGATATGTTCTAGACAAAGAGTGATCTGACGGTTCATCTTCTCTTAGATCATAACTACCTTTGATCTATGGCTTAGCACTCGATTGATCTATGCTATCTATTTAAAGAGCATGGAGGGTCATTGGCTAGTTGATCGATTATGAGAAGCTCATTTGTAACTTTCTTTCTTTTGCATAATAAACTGCCTCAAGTAGCTATTTGGATGGGTTCGTGGAGGGTTTCCCTTTCGATGGTTTAAACCATGTGAAAACATCGATAGTTGATCTATGATATGTTTGTTGAGTGGATGCTCTGATACCATGTCCGAGTACACGTGATACTTACAATACTTCATGCTTATTCTGGTCTGGTACCTTGTAAATTTTTAATGGGGGTGTGATTAACTATGTAATTTGCACAATTAATGGTTTCATCCCAAAATTGAAGAATTAGTCTCTTAGCTTGAAGCATACAATTAGCCATTTCTTTTAAAGTGTGATTATTTCATTTAGATACACCATTTTGTTGTGGTGTATATGGAACAATGTGTTGTTGTTGGATTCCCTTTTATGTGCAGAAAGTACTGAACTTGTTGTTAACATATTATCCCCCATTATCAAATCCTTACTTAAGAATTTGATGACCATGTTGCTTTTCAACAAGGGCTTTATATTCCAAGAACATGTTAAATACTTCGCTCTTAAGTTTTAGGAAATAAAACCAAGTGCATCTAGAGTAATCATAAATGAAGGTTGTGAAATATTTGAAATATGAAAAGGAATCGGATGGAAGAGGACCACACAATTCACTATGCACAATTGTCAAAGGGGCCAAGGCGTGTCAAGAGGCACATTTTTCAAACTGCCATGATTATTTTTTCTTAGTACACAACTAGAACAAACACCATCCCTGCAAGATAGCATTGGAAGACCTATCACCATATTTTCTTTACACAGTTGTTGCAATGAGAGATAATTTAAATGTCCAAATCACACATGCCAAAGTTTGCTCAAGTCATCACCATGAGCGACAAAAAATGAAGGTGATGACCCAAAGTTGTTAAATTTGTACATCCTCATAATATCATCAACAATTTCGGTAGCTAGGATTTTCTTAGGATCTTTAAAATCCTTAATTACAACTTGGTTAGGTGTAAATGTTAATTTTTTACCTTCACCAGAATGAGTGACTTGAGAGACTGGCAACAAATTGTAGGAAAATCTTGGAATACATAGCACATCACTAAAATTACCATTATCTATTGGGATTGTTCAAGATCCTACAACACCTAGAGATCTATCATCACCAATAAATATGTGTTTGGTGTTGCATTCATGCATAGTAGAAAATATTGCTTGATCCTTATCCATCTGATAAGATTCTCTATAATCAATGAGCTACTCATTTGAAGTAAAAGAAGAAGATGCAGTATAAGAAAAATTAGAAACGCAAAGTGTATGTCCATGATATGTAGAATCTGAAGACAAATCAAGGCTGATGTGGTGCTTCTTCATTGCTACTTCCAAGGCTTCCATCTTCTTGAAACATTTAGGTTCATCATAATTATCTTTTCCACAATAGTTGCAATGACGCTCAACCTTTTTACCTTTCGGCTTAGTTCCTTTGTTATTTTTAAAAGAATGAGCTGACTGAGAGGGTTTGGGACCCTTGTTTGGCTTATTATTGCGAGGATTTTGCTTCTTGGGATGCTTAAACTTTTGTTTCTATTGTGATAATAAGGATTTTTCTAGATGCATTTTCATTGCTAATCATTCCAAGATGTATAAGCTTATCTTTCTCTCTAATCAAGGAATCACAAAAAGACTCAATACAAGGCTCTTTATATCTAGTTGGATCCAAGGATTCTTTCATGGAGTAAAATGAAGATACAAAAACAAAATATGCATGTCCAAGTTTGGAAAGAACATGATTAATGAATTGTTTGTCTTCCCTTTTTATTTTTCATTCTGCACATAAGAGTCTAACAGTTTTGTACTTAGATAAATAATCTTGAATGAAGGAAAAATCACTTGGATTTAAGGAAATCAACTAATTTTTGAGCTGATGACCTCAAATTTCATTGTGTTTACCAAACACAACTTCTCGTTTTTCCCACGCTTTATATGTTTCATCAATTCAAGATAGGTGGAACTGCAAATAAATAGAGATTGACATCCCAATCAATCCACGAGCTTCATCACTCTTATTTTTCCATTTTATTTTCTTATCATCATCAATGGGTTTTGTTTCTTTCCCCAAGGTAATTTGGTAAAGTACCCTACTTCATAGAACATCCTCCATGTGATATTTGCATGAGAAGTAGTTGGAATTGGTAAGTAGAATATCACATGGGGTATCCATATTGAAAAAAGAAGGTATTCAAACCATAAACCAATCATATGGATGCCAAGATGTAAAAAAAACATAATGTTAAAATAAACACTGAAAAATGAATCTGGATGAGGAAGTTATGGTTGATTAAAAAATGGTTGAAGATGACCCCAAGAGAGACGTGGCAGGTAGAAGATTGACCTAACTGAAAAAATACCCCCCCTCTTCCCAATATTAACCTTTTAAATTCACTTAACAATAATGTTGTTTTATGTGAACCACTTATGTAAACTAAGTGAAGTTCAATTTTACAACGATGTTACTTCAAATATTGCATGCAAAATCTAAAAGACTTTAAGTGACTCACTTTTATAATTCAAGTGAGATGCACTTTTACAGTAAAGTAACTTAAAAATAGAAATTGTATGCACTTTTAGAAAAGTAACTAATAAGAAGACTTGAACTCAAGACCTCTTAATGAAAAAATCAATTTTTAACCAAGTGAGCTAATATTAAAAGGTATATAAAAGATGGAAAGGAGAAATTTTTTTTTAGTTGGGATCATCTTCAACCATTTTTCAATTAAGCATAACTTCCTCATCCAGAGTCAGTTTTTATTGTCATTTCTTTAAACATCTTGTTTTTTTTCACTTTTAGGATGCAATGCTTTCCGTTTTTCATCTGGAATGTGAGCCCATGATTCACTACCAAATACACGGAAGTGACTTATATCTGGTTTAATTTTAGTCCACGATTCTTAGGGTGTGATACCTTGTAAAGCTTTAGTGTGGTTGCAACTAACTATGTAATTTGCACAATTTATGGCTTCAACCCAAAATTGAAGACTTAGTATCTTAGCTTGAAGCATACAATTAGCCATTTATTTTTAAGCATGATTCCTTAGTTCATATACACCATTTTGTTGATGTGTATATGTAACAATGTGGTGTTGTTGGACTCCTTATTCTATGCAAAAAGTAGTGAACTTGTTCTTAACATATTCTCTCCCATTATCATATCTTAACTTAAGAATTCGATGACCAGATTCTTTTACAACAAGGGTCTTATAGGAAAAGAACATGTTAAATACTTTGCTCTTAAGTTTTTAAGAAATAAACCCAAGTATGTCTGGAGTAATCATCAATGAAGGTTAATAAATATTTGAAACCTAAAAAGGAAGCAGATGGAAGAGGACCACACATGTCACTATGCACAAGCTCCAAAGGGGTCGAAGCATGCCAAGAGGCACGATTTTCAAGACTGTCCCGATGACGTTTTTCAAGTACACAACTGGAAAAAACACCATACCTGCAAGATACCATCAGAAGACCTTTCACCATATTTTTTTTACATAATTTTTGCAAGAAGCGATAATTTCAATGTCCAAATCACTCATGCCAAAGTTTGCTCAATTCATCACTATGAACAACAAAAATTGAAGATGTAGAAGGTTATATAATTCTTCAGCCACATTCTCATGATATAACTATTATAAGAGATGTTAAATTTTATGAAAATATCTTGGCTTGCAAGCATAACTCGTTATTTGTGCCATCTATGGCCTGCAAGCCTCATTTGATACGTGTGCCTTCTTCTACTCCCAACTTCCTTGAAAACTTTCCAAATCTAGTTTATGATGATGACAGTGAGGATTAAAATCGATCTCTATGTGATCATTTTCCTCCAGTTGCACCAACACAACTGCTTCCTCAATGGGTTCGTTCAACATGTGAAGTGATCTTGCTAGTGATCCTAGAGATCCATGTTGAATGCGTTCTCAGTTCCAACGAGCCTCTTCTCTTTTGGATCAAGTCTTAGAGAATCATGATCTAGATACTTTTGTAGAAGCTTTAGGGAATCCATATTTAAATGTAGTTATGGATGAAGAATATCATTCTTTAATGGAAAATAATACTTGGGATCTTGTACTTATTCCAAAGGAAGAAAACTTGCCAGGTGTAAATGGGTCTACATAACTAAGTATGCCTTAAATGGAAGTGTTGAAAGGCTTAAGGCAAGGTTAGTTTCCAAATGTTTTTCCCAAGTTGAAGGAATAGAATACAATGAAACCTTTGTTCCTGTCGCAAAAAGGAAATCCATCCTCCTTGTTCTTTCCCTTTTAGCCTTACATAAATGGGAGGTCCATCAAATGGATGTCAATTTTGCATTCTTACATGGTGATTTGCAGGAGAAATTTACATCGAACAACCTCCTAGATATGTTCAGAATGACTTTATCCTTGTTTATTATCTTAATAAATCTGTATATAGCCTTAAGAAAGCTCCTCAAGCTTGGTATGCCAAAATGGATAGCTTTCTCCTTGACATTGGCTTTTCTAGATGCCATTTTGACCCCAATCTCTATATCAAGAAAGTAGGAAACAATCTCATCATCCTTTTTCTTTATGTTGATGATATTATTCTTACTGGTAGTGACTCTAATCTTTTAACTCATGTGAAATACAGTATCTAACAAAAAATTGAAATGACAGACTTAGGACATTTGCATTATTTTCTTGGTCTCCAAGTCTTAAAACCAAAGAAGGAATCTTTATTTCTTGGTCAAGTATGCTTGTGACCTTCTTCCTCGCTTTCAGCTGGAAGATTGTAAACCATCCCCTTATCCATTCCAGTCTAGACTCAAAATTTCTTCCACTTGAACTTCTATTGAAGCAGATGCTACCTTGTATTGTCATCTTTTTGGTAGTCTCTTATACTTTATTCATTCCCATCTTGATATTTCTTTTTCCATTGGTCGTGTTTCCCACTATATGCAAACACTCCATGAATTTCACTTGAAGGAAACAAAAAGAATACTTCGATATATTCAGGGTACAATTCAGTTTGGGATTGATTACAATACAAGGGGACTTGTTCATTGATTGGATGCACTGATTCAGATTGGGCCGATGATTTTAATGATCAAAAGTCTACTATAGGTTTTGTTTTTAGTATGGTATCTAGACCTGTCACTTGGGCTCGTAAGAAACAACAAGCTCTTGCTCTTTCTTTAGCAGAAGTAGAATATCGAGCTGCAGTTAATGCTAGTCGAGAAGCTTTATGGATTCAACATATCCTTTCATAGTTTGGATTCGAGCAGCAACAACCTACTCCACTTTGGTGCTAAAATCAATGTCATCCAAGATCACCAAAGATACAGTTCAACATTGATGCAAAAGACACATTGAGCTACATATGCACTTCATCAGAAAGCTTGTTCATGATCACATTCTTGAAGTGCTCTTCTACCCTACAGATGATCAAGTTGCAGACATATTCACCAAGTCTCTTACAATAAGGAATTTTTCTAAAATTAAATCTATGTTAGGAGTTCAAGAACTTGTCATTAAGGGGGGATAGGCTCTAATTCCTCCTTCCTTCTCCTAATAGTGGCACTTTTGTAAATCCTTCAATCCTATCCCAAGTTGTTCTTAAGAGGGGATGTTAGGATATTTAGACACTTAGGAGTTAGTTAAGATCAAATTACTATAATATATCTATTAGGAAAAGTGTGTTTCTTTAGTATGAATTTGTAAATATCTAATCTGAGGATCACGATATGTTCTAGACATAGAGTGATATGACAATTCATATTCTATTAGATCATAACTACCTTTGATCTATGGCTTAACACCTGATTGGTCCATGATATATATTTAAATATCATGGAGGGTCATTGGCTAGTAGATCGATTATGAGAATTTAATTTGTAACTTTCTTTATTTTTCATAATAAATTGCCTCAAGTAGCTATTTGGATGGGGCCCTGAAGTGTTTCCCTTTCAAGGGTTTAAAGCACATGAAAACTCTGGTTTGTTGATATGTGATATGTTTGTGGGAGTGGCTTCTCTAGGTGTTCACTATTTTGGAAATATCTTGTTTACTTGTACACATTTAGGTTTCTAAATAGTGTTAATATGTCCATCATAATTGGCATTGGTTGATTATCTTCCCCCAGCATGACTTGTAATGGTTGATTACTGCTCTCTAGTATGATTTGTAGTGACTGGTGACACGTCACTAGTATGACGTATAAATTTAAGCCTTAAATGTTGGGCACAGTTCCCCCTATAGTGTGGAATTTTACCCCCTGTATGGTGGTATATTACATATTATTGATGTAGGATCAAGTCTATTAGTGGGTCTATTTTTTTTTATTGTACACCTTTGTCTCCTATATATAGGAAGGATATATTTTCAATTGAGTAAGCATTGTATATTGTCATGTCTTGGGTACATACTACATTGTGTAAGGAGGTTCCTCCCTCGAATAGGATTGATATTAATCTATTTCATTCATTATTAAGGAGTGGATTACTTTATTTTTCTCTATTTCTTCTATTTTTATGTTATTTATGGGACTTGGTTGTATAACATTTGGTATGAGAGCTCTTTCCTTGGGATTGACTTTTGCAAAACAAGTCATCTTGCAATTTTAGATACAGCTTTCATTATACAAGGAATAAGAGATATAGGTTAAAAAAAAAACTATAGAACAGACCTAGCTATATCCAGTCCAAAATTCAGATCTTGATTCATTATTGTTTCATAGATATTTGCAGAAAAACCTGGTGTTTTTTACTAGTCCAAAACAGATGTTCCGAGGAAAAGGTCATATATATGGTATTTGAGATCCAAATTGAGTAATAACTATTGCATATCAAAGAATATAGAACATGGTACCTATTTTAAAATTTCCAGCTGCAAAAATGAAATTTTGGACACGTGGAAACTGTAAAATTTTGCTCTTCTAGATAGGCCAAAATAAGAAATTTTGGGATAAATGTAATAACTTTTTGTTGACACATCCAAATTAGGTCAAGAATGTGGTGTCATAAATTGGACACATAAGGATACAACGGGATGAATTTTCATACCTAAAGGATCCAAAATTCCAATTTTACATCAATTTCAAGTCGGCCCTAAAACAATCTTCCAAATAGGGTTCGAAAGAAGGCATTATAAGGAAAATCCTTATATCCATAGTATTTAATATCCACATTGAGTGAGACCTATTGCATCAAAAAGAGGACTGGCCATAGTACCTATGGTATAATTTTTAGAGTTAGATTCAGAATATTGGACACTTGGAATACCATACAGATTCGCGCTTTTGTATAGGCCAAAAATAAGAAGTGTTGGGAGATTTGCAATATAGTTTTATTGGAGCATCCAAATTAGCTCATACCTACTACATTAGAAAGAGGTCACATCAGGAAACCAAAATCCAAAGTTGCAGACCTAGAGGAGCTAAAAATTTAAATTTATCTTAGTCCAGTTAGGCCATAAAACAATCTTCCATTTAAAGAAGGAAAATCTATAGCTCAAGCAGTGGTAGATCGCATAGAAAACCAAAAATCAATCTCCAAATACTGAATATGTATAAAAACAAAATGAAACAATAGGTAGATCAAAATTATAGTCAAAGGATTTTTTAAGAAGGAAAAAACATATGGGAACTTGAATAAATCATTGAAACAATGACCAAACAACTACGAAATCAAGCTATTATTGAGTACCTCATCACGTGGAAGAACTTACCAGCTATAGATTCGACATGGAAATATGATTCCTTCATACAAATGCATCCACAACTACCCACGCGTTCAGGACAAAATTTGTTTGAAGGGGAGGGGCATATTAAGCCCTAAATGTTGGGCATAGTCCCCCCTATAGTGTGGCACTTTACCCCCTATATGGTGGCGTATTACATGTTATTAATGTAGGATTGGTTCTATTAGTGGGTATATTAGTTGTTATTGTACACCTTTTTCTGCTATATATAGGAAGGAGTAAGCATTGTATATTGTCTTGGCTTGGTACACAATACATTGTGTAAGGAGGTTCCTCCCTCGAAGAGGATTACTATTATTCTCTATTATTCATTATTAAGGCATGGATTACTTTCTTTTTCTCTATTTCTGCTATTTTTACATTATTTATGGGTCTTCGTTTCATAACATCTAGAGACTTGTGGCATGTCCTCATCGCGACTAGTAGAGGTTGATGACATACTTTCAGTATGACTTGCAATGACTAAAATATTTCCCTTTGCTTGACCTATAGAGGCTGGTTGTAGGTTTCTAGTATGACTAGTAGTGACTAAATGGGTTCCCCCAACATGACTTGTAGAGATTTTGGTGGCAGGTTTCCCCCAGCATGATTTGTAGAGGCTACAGATCATGGAAATTAAAAATAAATATTGTAAGAGTTGGATTTCCTAAAGAATAAAGAAGTTCAATCCTTCCCATGGATTTTCCCCCATTTGGGGTTTTACCACATATATATGTTGTCTTCTCTCTTATTCTCCTTTCCTCTCTTCCTATTCAATTATTTGGTGCTTATGTCGATAGAAGGTTAGACTATTTAAATTTTGGCTATTGATTTATATGTTAGTAAACTTATTGTTGTATGTTTATGCATAGTTCTTAATAATCTAACATAGTGTCATAGTTGCTTACTATGCTCTACTTCCTTTAATAATTTTTTGTTAATTTTTTACAACCACCAAATTCTTCATGTTTGTCTTGGGTCATCCTTCTCTAGTATATTTTCCATCATATATTGAAAACCATTGAGTTTTTCTCCAGATCTAGGCATTTTTCTACATGTAAGAGAATATTTATTCAAAACCCTAATGTCACCATTTATTTTCCAAAAAAAATCAAGTTTTACTTGGTTTTTTTGTAGATATGAAGTTGAAATACATTGTATCCTAACTTGGTATCAAGGATCTATCTCTCTTGCAACAAATATATTGTTTTAATGTTTCTAGCTATGATTTTAGCGTGTTTATGTCGAGAAGGCTTCGAAATCCGTGGATTTGAAGTTTTAGGGAAATGGTAGACACATACACATTTTTTAGATAGCAAAGGCACATACATATGCACCATTCCTCCACTGCAAGCACATACCCACTTGACCTGTCTTCAATTTTAATGGCAATGTTTCTTTTATTCATTAGCGTCTTGTTTTCTTTGGATTAGGGATAGTTTCTTAGTTGTAATCATCTTTTGTGGAAGATGTTTAACATTTTCAGGAGCATGTATCTCTAGCATCTTATCATGGTGAAAACAAGAAAACAATTAATGCCAAAAGGACTTAGTTGCTTGATGGCTATATTTTCCAATCTATAAGTGATATCAATTTATTTCATCCATATTTTGCTCAATATTTATATGTTGTTTCTAACCCTTGTCTGTGTAAAGGGAAATTTCATATTCTTTGTCCTTCATATATCATGCCATATTTCTTGTCATTGTGGGCTTATCATGTTCATTATATTATTTACTCTTGGAAGTTCTTTGTGCAAATTTGGTCTCTATTTACTTCACTTTCTCCATAGGGGTATTTGTGAAGAGTTGTGGGAAAACTTGGTTATGTCATTCCGTGGTCATTCCTTCCTATCTTAAGTTGTTATCTTTGGTCATTCAACATTTCCCCTCTCTACAAATTATCCTTGACAACAACAAAGTTGATACCTTTTGACACTTTATCCGGGATATTTGAAGTTGTAATTAAAAAAGAATGTAATGTATAACATACCATATAATGTTTCCTTCTTCTGCTTATAATGTAATGAAATGCATGGGAATATTATTCCTGTAAATTCATGCTAATTATCTGCAATCCACCTTTTTTGATGGATAGACCATTTGAACGTCTCATATTTGCAATGTAACCTTCAACATGATTCTTCGGTTGTGAAGACTATTAGTTGGAAATATTTGTTCGAGTACATAGGGTACTCCTAGAAAACTGAACACCTAGAGAAGCCACTCACACAAACAGATCACAAATAAACACACCGATGTTTTGACGTGATTAAAACCCTCAAGAGAGAGAAACAGTCCACATCCCCAGCCAAATAGCTACTTGGAGAAATTTATTATGCAAAATAAATAAAGTTACAAATGAGATTCTCATAATTGATCAACTAGCCAAGGACCCTCCATGCTCTTTAAATAGAGATCATGGACCAATAGGGTGTTAAGCCACGGATCAAGGGTAGGTATGATCTAAGAGAAGTTGAACCATCGAATCACTTTATTTCTAAAACATATCGTGACCATTGGATTAGAATATTTACAAATGCATACTAATGCATACTAAAGAAACACACTTTACCTAACAGATATATTACACAAGTTGATCTTAACTAAATCCTAAGTGTCTAAATATCCCAACATCCCCCCTTAAGAACAACTTGGGATAGGATTGAAGGATTTACAAAAGTGACACTATTAGGAGAAGGAAGGAGGAATTAGAGCCTATCTCCCCTTAATGACAAGTTCATGAACTCCTAACATAGATCAAAGTTTAGAAAACTTCACTTTTGTAAGAGACTTGGTGAAGATGTCTGCAACTTGATCATCTGTAGGGAAAAAGAGCACTTCAAGAACGCGATCATGAACAAGATTCTTTATGAAGTGCATATGTATCTCAATGTGTTTGTTGCGTTGATGTAGAACTAGATCTTTGACAAGCTTGATGGAACTTTGATTGTCACACCAAAGTGGAGTAGGTTGAATCCAAACTCTGATAGGATCTGTTGAAGCCATAAAGCTTCCTGACTAGCATTAACTGCGTCTCGATATTCTGCTTCTACTAAAGAAAGAGAAAGAGATTGTTGTTTCTTACAAGCCCAAGTGACAGGTCCAGATCTCAGACTGAAAACATAACCTACAGTAGACTTTCAATCATCAAGATTTCCAACCCAATCTGAATCAACGAAACCAACCAACAAAGGTTTCCGAGCTTGTACTGTAATGAATCCCAAACTGAATTGTACCTCAAATATATCGAAGTATTATTTTTACTGCTTTCTAGTGAATTTCATGAGGTGTTTGTATATAATGGGCAACATGACCAACGACAAAGGAAAGGTCAGAATGGGAATGAGTCAAGTATAAGAAACTACCAACAAGCTGACGATACAAGGTGGCATCTACTTCAGGGGAAGTACAAGTGGTAGAAAGTTTGACTCCAAATTGGAAGGGAGAAGGGGCTGGTTTACAATCTTCCATGTGAAAACAACGAAGAAGGTCACAAGCATACTTAGATTGGGAAAGAAATATTCCTTCTTTGGTTTGCAAGACTTGGAGACCAAGAAAATGATGCAAATGTCCTAAGTCTGAAATTTCAAAAATTTTCTTAAGACTAGATTCACATGGGTTAAAAGCTTAGGATCACTACCAGTAAGGATAAGATCATAAACACAAATGACAAGTATGATGAGAAGGTTTCCTTATATCTTGGTATGGACATTGTGGTCAGAATGGAATCTAGAAAAACTAGTGTCAAGTAGAAAGCTATCCATTTTGGCATACCAAGCTCTAGGAGCTTGCTTAAGACCATATAAGGATTTCTTAAGGCAATAGACAAGGCTAGAGTTATTCTGAACATATCCAGGAGGTTTTTCCATGTAAATTTCCTCCTGTAAATCACCATGTAAGAATGTAGACTTGACATCCATTTGATGGACTTCCCAGTTATGTAAGGCTACAATGGAAAGAACAAGGTGGATGGAGTTCATTTTTTCGATAGGGGAAAAGGTTTCATTGTAGTCAATCCCTTCAACTTGGGAAAAACCTTTAGAAACTAACCTTGTTTTAAGTCTTTCAACACTTCCATCTAATGCATACTTAGTTCTATAAACCCATTTACATCTAACAAATTTTCTTCCTTTTGGAAGAGGTACAATATCCCAAGTATCGTTCGCCATTAAGGAACGATGTTCTTCATCCATAGCTGCATCCCAATCTGTATTTCCTTAAGCTTCTGTAAAATTTTATGGATCATGATTCCCGAAAACTTGAGCCAAAAGAGAAGAGGCTTGCTGAAACTAAGAACGTGTTCGACGTTGATCTCTAGGATCACCGACAAGATCACCAGTTGCTTCACATGTTGAACAGACCCATTGAGGAAGCAATGGTGCTGGTGCAACTAGAGGAATATGAGTAGGTGGAGGTGGATTTTCATCCTCACTGTCATCATCAAAAACTGGAGTTGGAAATCTGTCAAGGAAGTTGGAAGTAGAAGAAGGCACAATCACCGAATCGGGCTCGCATGCCAAAGATGGCACAACCACCGAGTTAGGATCACAGGCCAAGAGATTTTCATCAAGTTTAACATCTCTTCTAATGATTACATCATTTGAATGTGGTTGAAGAATTATATAACATTTTACATCTTCAGAATATCCAACAGATATGCACTTTTCACTTTTAGGCTGCAATGCTTTCCGTTTTTCATCTGGAATGTTAGCCCATGCTTCACTACCAAACACACAAGCCCAAGTGACAGGTCCAGATCTCAGACTGAAAACATAACCTACAGTAGACTTTCAATCATCAAGATTTCCAACCCAATCTGAATCAACGAAACCAACCAACAAAGGTTTCCGAGCTTGTACTGTAATGAATCCCAAACTGGATTGTACCTCAAATATATCGAAGTATTATTTTTACTGCTTTCCAGTGAATTTCATGAGGTGTTTGTATATAATGGGCAACATGACCAACGACAAAGGAAAGGTCAGAATGGGAATGAGTCAAGTATAAGAAACTACCAACAAGCTGACGATACAAGGTGGCATCTACTTCAGGGGAAGTACAAGTGGTAGAAAGTTTGACTCCAAATTGGAAGGGAGAAGGGGCTGGTTTACAATCTTCCATGGGAAAACAATGAAGAAGGTCACAAGCATACTTAGATTGGGAAAGAAAGATTCCTTCTTTGGTTTGCAAGACTTGGAGACCAAGAAAATGATGCAAATGTCCTAAGTCTGAAATTTCAAAAATTTGCTTAAGACTAGATTCACATGGGTTAAAAGCTTAGGATCACTACCAGTAAGGATAAGATCATAAACACAAATGACAAGTATGATGAGAAGGTTTCCTTATATCTTGGTATGGACATTGTGGTCAGAATGGAATCTAGAAAAACTAGTGTCAAGTAGAAAGCTATCCATTTTGGCATACCAAGCTCTAGGAGCTTGCTTAAGACCATATAAGGATTTCTTAAGGCAATAGACAAGGCTAGATTTATTCTGAACATATCTAGGAGGTTTTTCCATGTAAATTTCCTCCTGTAAATCACCATGTAAGAATGTAGACTTGACATCCATT
The DNA here is from genome assembly GCA_001517045.1 of Pseudotsuga menziesii. NCBI lineage: Eukaryota > Viridiplantae > Streptophyta > Pinopsida > Pinales > Pinaceae > Pseudotsuga > Pseudotsuga menziesii. The sequence goes on from LPNX010764169.1 coordinate 176,809, forward strand.
TGATGGACTTCCCAGTTATGTAAGGCTACAATGGAAAGAACAAGGTGGATGGAGTTCATTTTTTCGATAGGGGAAAAGGTTTCATTGTAGTCAATCCCTTCAACTTGGGAAAAACCTTTAGAAACTAACCTTGTTTTAAGTCTTTCAACACTTCCATCTAATGCATACTTAGTTCTATAAACCCATTTACATCTAACAAATTTTCTTCCTTTTGGAAGAGGTACAATATCCCAAGTATCGTTCGCCATTAAGGAATGATATTCTTCATCCATAGCTGCATCCCAATCTGTATTTCCTTAAGCTTCTGTAAAATTTTATGGATCATGATTCCCGAAAACTTGAGCCAAAAGAGAAGAGGCTTGCTGAAAATAAGAACGTGTTCGACGTTGATCTCTAGGATCACCGACAAGATCACCAGTTGCTTCACATGTTGAACAGACCCATCGAGGAAGCAATGGTGCTGGTGCAACTAGAGGAATATGAGTAGGTGGAGGTGGATTTTCATCCTCACTGTCATCATCAAAAACTGGAGTTGGAAATCTGTCAAGGAAGTTGGAAGTAGAAGAAGGCACAATCACCGAATCGGGCTCGCATGCCAAAGATGGCACAACCACCGAGTTAGGATCACAGGCCAAGAGATTTTCATCAAGTTTAACATCTCTTCTAATGATTACATCATTTGAATGTGGTTGAAGAATTATATAACCTTTTACATCTTCAGAATATCCAACAGATATGCACTTTTCACTTTTAGGCTGCAATGCTTTCCGTTTTTCATCTGGAATGTTAGCCCATGCTTCACTACCAAACACACAGAAGTGAATTACATCTGGTTTAATTTTACTCCATACTTCTTCCGTTGTTATACCTTGTAAAGCTTTAGTGAGGATGCGATTAACTATGTGATTTGCACAATTTATGGCCTCATCCCAAAATTGAAGACTTAGTCCCTTAGATTGGATCATACAATTAGCCATTTCTTTTAAAGTGTGCTTCTTACGTTCAGCTACACCATTTTGTTGTGTTGTATATGGAACAGTGTGTTGTTGTTGGATTCCTTGTTCACTGCAAAAATTAGTGAACTTTTTGTTAACATATTCTCCTCCATTGTCGGATCTTAACTTAATGATTTTGATGACCAGATTGTTTTCCAACAAGGGCCTTGTAGGCCAAGAACATGTTAAATGCTTCACTCTTATGTTTTAGTAAATAAACCCAAGTTCTTCTGGAGTGATCATCAATGAAATTTAAGAAATATTTGAAACCAGAAAAGGAAGCAAATGGAAGAGGACCACACAAGTCACTATGCACAAGCTCCAAGGGAACCGAGGCGTGCCAAGAGGCACGTTTGTCAAAACTATCTCGATGATGTTTTTCAAGTACACAACTAAAATAAACACCATCCTTGCAGGACACCATCGAAAGACCTGTCACCATATTGTCTTTACATAGGTGTTACAATGAGAAATAATTTAAGTGACCAAGTCGCTCATGCCAAAGTTTGCTCAAGTTATCACTATGAGCAACAAAACTGAAGGAAAAGGTGATGACCCAAATTTGTTAAATTTGTACAATCTAGTAATATCATCAACAATTCCGGTAGCTAAAACATGTTCAGGATCTTTAAAATCCTTGATAACAACTTGGTGAGGTGTAAACGTTACAGTTTTACCTTCACCAGAATGAGTGATTTGATAGACTGACAACAAATTACAGGAAATTCTTGGAACACATAGTACATCACTAAAATTACCATTTTATACTGGAACTATTCCATATCCTACAACACTTAAAGATCTATCATCACCAACAAATATTTGTTTGGTGTTACATTCAGGCATAGTAGAAAATATGGTTTGATCCTTAGCCATATGATAAGATGCTCCAAAATCAATGAGACATTCATTTTGAGTAGAATAAGAATATGCGGTATATGAATAACTAGAAGCACAAAGTGCATGTCCATGAGAGGTAGATTTTGAAGACAAATCTAGCCTGATGTGGTGCTTCTTCATTGCTGCTTCCAAGGATGCCATCTTCTTGAAACACTTAGATTCATCATGATTATCTTTCCAGGAATAGTTGCAATGATGCTCAATCTTCTTTCCTTTTGGCTTGGATCTTTTGTCATTTTTAAAAAAAGAAGCTGAATGAGAGGGTTCGAGACCCTTGTTTGGCTTATTATTGCGAAAATTTTGTTTCTTCGGAGGATTGGGATTTTCTTTCTGTTGGGACAATAAGGCTTTCCCAGATGTATCTGCATTGTTAATTATTCCAAGATGAATGAGCTTATCTTACTCTCTAATTAAGGAATCACAAAAGGATTCAAGACTAGGCTCTTGATAGCTAGTTGCAATTAAGGATTCTTTCATGGAGTAAAATGTAGATAAAAAAATAGAATATGCAGGTCCAAGTTTGAAAAGAATATGATAAATGCATTATTTGTCTTCTCTCTTAATCTTGCATTCTTCACATAAGATTCTAAGAGTTTTGTACTTAGATAAATAATCTTGAATGCATGAAAAATCACTTGGATTTAAAAGAAATCAACTCATTCTCAAGTTGATGACCTCGGATTTCATTGTGTTTAGCAAACACAGATTCCAACTTTTTCCAAGCTTTATCAGGTTCATCAATTCCAAATATATGGAATTGCAAATCAGTAGAGACTGAAATCCTAATCAATCCACGAGCTTCGTCACATCTATTTTCCCATCTTATTTTCTTATCATCATCAGTGGGTTTTGTTTCTTTCCCTGAGGTAATTATGAAAAGTCCCCTACTTCGTAGAACATCCTCCATACAAGATTTCCATGAAAAATACTTCGAACTGGTAAGTAGAATATCACAAGGGGAGGCCATACTATAAACTAATGACTGAAAAAATAGAAACCAACTGTCTAGATGTAAAGAGATCGAAAAATCGGGTTGTTTAAAAAAAACGGCACTGAAAACTGATTTTGTATGATGAAGTTATGCTTGATCAAATAAAATGTTGAAGATGTCCCTAATAGTGGCGTGGCAGATATAAAATTGACCAACTAAAAAAAAAAGAAACATGTTCTTCCCAAGATGAACCTTTCACAATCACTTTACAAGAAAGTTGTTTTATGTGAGTCACTTTTGTAAAATAAGTGATTTTCATTTTTACAATAATGTTACTTTAAATAGTGAGGCAATTATTTTATTTTATTTTTAATTAAAGTGAGATGCACTTTTACAATAAAGTAACTTAAAATTAGAAATTGCGTGCACTATTTAAAAAGTAACTTAATAACACTTGAACTCAAAACTTATTAAGGAATAAAGTAACTTTGAACCAAGTGAGCTAAGTTTAAAAGGTACTTAAAAGAAGGGAATGAGGAACAGGGCTTTTTTTTTTACTCTTCTCTCTCGGTCTCTATGCTTGCTTCTTTTTCCTGCAAATCACACCACAAACCAAAAAACAAAAAACTTTTCCACGCTTTTGGGGTTAGATCTTGTTAGCTTACTCGGAAAGTCTACGTTTTCTCTCTATTTCTGATTCGCCACGATCGCACAAGGTGCACGGCAAAGAGCATACGCTGCCGAGAAAAAACCTTTCCCTTTTTGTTTCTAATTCATCGCGATCGTGCAAGGTGCATGACAAAGATCATACACAGACAGAGAAGGCAACAATATGAGACCAAAAAAATATTTAATAATAAAACTGATAAAAATATGAGAGTTTTTTATTTATTTAAAAAAATAAAATAAAAAACCGTCACCATAACATTATACCTTCAGATCTGTCGAAATGGGTGTTTATGGATCATACAGAAATGGTTTTCGATGAAAGCTCTGGACGCAGTGGAACACCTCCCACATGCCACAAATGTACAGAAAATCTAGAACCAGAAACCCTTTCAAAGTTTCAGCAACAACAGTTGAAGATCTATATCACAACCGGAAGTGGCTCTTCATAAACGCTCTGATACCATGTTTGGGTACATAGGGTACTCCCAAAATACTGAACACCTAAAAAACCCCTCACACAAATAGATCACAGATCAACACACCAATGTTTTGACGTGGTTAAAACCCTCGAGAGGGAAACAGTCCACGGCCCCAGCCAAATAGCTACTTTGAGCAATTTATTATGAAAAAGAAAGAAAGTTACAAATGAGCTTCTCATAATCGATCAACTAGCCAAGGACCCTCCATGCTCTTTAAATAGAGATCATGGACCAATCAGGTGTTAAGCCACAGATCAAGGGTAGGTATGATCCAAGAGAAGTTGAACCATCATATCACTTTATGTCTAGAACATATTGTGACCATCGGATTAGAATATTTACAAATTCATACTAATGCATACTAAAGAAACACACTTTACCGAATGGATATATTACACAAGTTGATCTTAACTAATTCCTAAGTGTCTAAATATCCTAACAATATTTTTCGATATATAGACCATTCAGGGTTCTTGTATTCACTATGAGTTCTATTACAAATTTCTTTCACATTTCATCTTGGTTGTGAAGATGTCATGCATGCCACATTTCTGATGTATAGTCCATTAGGGTTCTTGTATTCATGATGAGGTCTATTGTAGAGTTATTACAAACATAAATTGAGTTACGATTGTGATGATTGTTTGCTAGCCACATTTTCCATTGTATTGGCCATTTGAGGTTTATGTACACTATTATGGTGTTCTATAGAGTTCATTATACAACTTGTTTTAGGTGCACTTTCATGATCAGAGAGAATCTATTTTTATCTTCATCAAATGCATGAGGTGAATTGTGTTCATATTTGCATCTTATTGGGAATTCTAGAAGTTGGCATAGAAGGGGGGTGTTAATGTAATGTCATATTCCTCCATTTGTAATATTTCTCCCTAGTCATCATTAAGGGGGAATGTTGGAGTATGTAATGATGACTAATGTTGTGTTGTTGGTTGTATCTATCAAAGAAGGCATAAATTTCTTCATAATTAATCTCTAAATTATAAAAAGGAGTTAGCTCACATACATCATGAAGTAAATTCTATTATTACCAGTTTTTATATAAGAGAAGTGGAAAATGATTTATCCTGCATGTGTTATGGGATGTAAATATTCCATATCTCTAGCTATATAATAGAGGTGAAGGAGACCCTTTTATGGTATCTTGTTGAAACATCAAATACACATTATTGTGTCATTGTGAAATTATGACATGAAGTGAAGATGGAATGGGATGTGTGGTTGTTCAATATTGTAAGTGTTGGAGTTTCCTTAAGAATAAAGAAGTTCAAACATTCTCATGGATGTTTCCCCATTTGGGGTTTTATCACATATATTTTAAATTTGGTGCTTGTGTTTATAGGATATTAGACTAGTTAGATTCTAGTTATTGATTACATGTTAGTAAACTTATTGTTAAATCATTATTGATATTTATCATAATCTAACAAATGCCACAATACTTCAACTCTTAGGGAACACTTTTTTAAGGTGTATACAGAATAATATAATAACAATGTCTTCAATTACTTAATCAATTCAAATATATGTTATGTCAAATCAACATGAAAAATACAGGTTGACATCTATTCATTCAAGAAGATAATATAAGATAAAAAATAAATTTGTAAGTACACATTATTTTGAAGAATGTACATTCCAATTTATCTAAAATATTTAGTACAATTACATACCATAACTTTATAAAAAACTAGTATAGATTAATCTCTTCAAAGCTTATATAGGAAAACCATTGGAAAACCTTATCCACCAACTCTTTCTATCTAGAATCACTCCCAACTGAAGCATGCCACTCCCCCGAATTTTTTCAAAAAACTAGTATAAACATCCACACGTCCTCCTTGGCACATACACTAAGCTCATATCACACATGTTCTCTATACCAAATATGTTATCTTCCTTAAGGTATGTAAACCCTAGACATGTGGCATCACACAGGTGCATGACAAGACAGCTATAGTGCTAGCCTCCAAATTTTCATATCTTTCCTAGGTTTTGTGTCCTAAAACCATGGTCCTAAACTCTTGCATCAACACAAACACCAATACCTATATTAAACATCAATGACATAATAATTGTGTCGTCTTATAAGAAAGGAATCACACCATGCTCAAGCATCATCAATATAGTTCAATGTTGTAAATATCGTGTAGTGGAATGTATCGTTGAGGGTCTGAAAAGAAACTTATCATAAATGTCGAGGAAAATATCGGGAATTATCAGAAAATATCACCAAAAGTAAACTTAGAGCTAAGGAATTATGAAAATATTGGACAAATTATAGAGATGAAATACTCAAGAGAAATCAGAAATATCAGGAGAAATTGGAAATATTTGCAACGCTAAGATAGTCTCTCCATGATCTTTCCATAGCCTCACATCCCACAAAAAAAAGTCTCCAAAATCATGCAATGTGTAAACTACACTCCCCATGTCTTATACTAGGGTAGAAACTCTAGCACTGCATTGAGAGACATTATAGCCATCATCATATACAATGTCATGTTCTTCTCTAGAGATCGCATGCATGCCACAAACCTTATCATCACATAAAAGTAATCTCTCCATGAGCATCCAAGACATTTTTCTCTCTCCTTGTATTCTCTTAGGGTTTTTCATGAACCCTAACATTATGCTTAGAGGGTTTCCTCATTAATCCATCTATATTATTTCTCCCTACAATATTTCTAGAAGGAAATACAAAGTATATAGTACAATGATGATAATTATTACAAGATTTCTCTCCTCCCCTTATATATATAATAGGCGAGGGAGGCTAACATAAAAAAGGGACACAAGTCCATATGAGTAACCAAGGAAACCCCACATGGAGTTCTCTACAATAAATGAGTATGAAAGTGGCTTAGAAGGTCTTATCAAACCCTTAAGATCAAACACCCTCGATGCATGATGCTCCTTTGGCTGAACACCCTTCCTCCATTATGCAGCACTCTCTAACAAGTTGTTAGACCAATACTCCATCTTCCATAGTGGTCTACTATAAATTGTCCTTGTGCAATGTATTTATCCTATAACTATGTGCCCATCTATCCTAAGTATGTGTGCCAATGTGGTCACCAAGATCCAATGCCCCTCCTCAACATATGTGTCTCAGTCCCATAGCAAAGCTGAATGAATAATGCTCCTTAGCATAAGTGTATGACCTCCAAGGTGTATAGGACATGGTTCCAAGCTCCAAGGGCTATGTTCCCAATGCTTCTCCTTCCAAGTAGGTACCTCTCCTAATCAAGCAACTGACTCCTCCATTATGTGCACCTAATGGTCTATTCATCATGCCAATCAGGGTAACAACCTCCTAGATAGAGGAACCATATAAGTGCTCTAACCAAGTTCAAGCATCCACTTAAATTAGGAATCCATATGTCCATGAAGCATTGTCAGAGGGTTCAAGGACCTAGAAGTATTTGAGTAAAGTGAAAACACTTTTAGTCTAATCCCAAAATCTAGTAGTCCCTAGTCTATATAAGTATCCAATCCATGATATTTCCATTTGATGGATGAACCCTGCGACTTCATGGAGGGGTTTTTGAACCCCCCAAGAACCTCAAGAGGAACACCATTCTTGTAGGTTAATTGAGTTACTCCATTTATCCCTCTTAGAGTGGATGAGTCTTCCTCGCCACTTCTGTATTATATCTAAATGGTGGGGATTTTCATCATTCATTTTTTTCCTATTGTGAAAGTCTTAACTTATAAATGATGAATTATGGGGGCATATTCGTGTATATCATTACAAGATTTAAACATTTAGTCCATAACATGGTGACATTCCTGAAAATATGTTTTTAATTCCATAAATGCAATACAAAAATAATACAAATTTCTATGTTTATTCATTATTTGGATTTAAGTTTTAGTATCAATCACAAATCTATTCTTTCAATCAATTAGTTTAACAACATTCCTTTCACTTTGCATTTGCACCCTCTAATTATAACATTGTGCTCTATGTTTGAGATGATGATGGGCAAAGTGTCCACTTGAAACTATATGTAAAAAATAGTCAATTGGTTTAAACCAAAAACCCACTTACAATTTATATTGTTCATAATCATATCATATGAGCCAAAAAAAAATAACATTAAGATGAATGCAAATGACCTTCATACTGAAATTGGTAGCTAAACTTAGGATGAACAAATTTGTGAGTTTACAATACAAATTAGATATCATTCTCTATCTTAATATTATAAAACATATATTTGACCAAATTCCATAGCTTAATTTTTTTCATCCATATTCATATTCAAATATAAAAATAACATTACAAAAATCATTTTTATTTAATTCCTTAATTCTCATATCTAATAAACCTCTAGTAATATAAAAAGATGTAATAAACCTCATTAATCCAAACATCTATGAATATAAAAAGATGTTATAAACCTCATTAATCCAAACTTGTTCTGCATATATTAACATCTCACCATATGAATCCTTATCCAATCCCAATTAACATTAAATCACAAAATAAAATTTAAGAAATTAAAAGAATATAATTTAATAAAGAAAGTAATTGTTCCATGGAAACCAACTTTATACTTCTCAACTTATTTTACAAGTTATAATTAATTTATGATCCCTAATTGACTCTAAGGATAATTCTTTATCATTTATGAAAGATATGTAACTTTTAAACTTGTGCATAGAAGCAAAGCATATAGATTATTTTAAGTAAAACAGAGATCATGCCACAACATTCACACATAAAACACAAAGATTTACCTTAGAAATCCTTAACGAGGAAAACCAACAAAACTTGGAGCAACACCTCCTATTTTATCATTCTCATTACAAATAACTCACAATACAATATAGGTATTCCACAACATCCATTGCCCTAATCTGTTAACTCAGATTAGAAAATAGACCCCAATCCCTTAACCAAGATTAAATTACATATTTTAGAAAATTCCAAAAATAACCAAAAACAACCCAAAAAATTGGCTCGATGCGCTCACAGCGAAAACAACATACCATCTTGTTTCCATGAAGGTGTCGGAGGGATCGTCACACGCATCGCTGACAGGCGCACCTCCCCCCAAAAAGAAAACATGCAAATACTATAACGCATACCCAACAAGATATTGGTATTTTCATGGGAATTTACCCAACATTATAACTTCCACATATAATTTACAATATTTAGAATATATTGTTGATTTAGCTACAAGGAAGATGCTATCTTCAACAGTAGTTAGTGAAATATTTAGATAATTTTCATCAGCAATTCAAAATACAAACTATATGCCTAATCACAACATAATCAAATCTTGCATATAAATGAAACTAATAAAACCAAGCTTGTAATTACAAGATAACGAAATATAACATTATACCTACTCATAAATTTCTTCCTTATGTTGAATGATTAATCTAAGACTTATCCATCTTACCTCCATGTATGATGTTACTTTAGCTTAGCAGCCCCTCCTCCAAGATGACGCACTCTCAAACATGTTTTTAGTCCAACTCTCTCTCTTCCATAGTGGTTTGTTAACCAAGTGTCCTCATGCAAGGCACTCCTCCTCTAATATTGTGCTACATGTCCTCCTATGCCCAATTATACTCAAAGTGTTTGTCAATGCGGTAAACAAGCTCCAATACTCATGATCCTCAACATGTGTGCAATTTCATCATAAACTCCATGAAGTATGCTCCTCAAAACAAGCATCCTTAAGGCAAGTTATAACCTCCATGGTGTATATCACATAGTTCCAAGCTTCAAGATGTAAGTTCCCTCCTTTGAGTGTCCAACACTCTTCCTCCTAGGTAGGTACCTCTCCTAATTGAGAAAATAGTTCCCTTATCATGTGCATCAAATGGATTAGTCCTCATGTTTATTAGGGTAACAATTGACTAGATAATGGTCCCATGGTAGCACTCTAACAAAGGTCAAGCATCCACCTAAACTAAGACATGCATATGTTCACGAAGAATTAACATGGTATTAGATGACTTAACACTACCCTAAAAATATGAAAACATTTTTAGATAAACTCTAAAAGCTAACACCCCCTCTTCACGAGATACGTTTTTTCTATAACACCCATCAACTCCCTTTGAATTTTCGACTTGTAACTCTATTGCCAGCACACAAGTAAAATAATAATCCTCCATCATGATGGAACATCATACTTCCTCTATATTTCTAGACACTATAGCATCCAAGGAATTAATGGTCACAAATGTTTGTTTCTCTCTAAGCAATCAACCAAGGAATATGCATCTTAGTGTCTATATGGTGAACATGTAAGGATAATACAACAAAGTTGTTAGATTTTTATCATTTAAGCTAGCATTATCTTAGGATCTTTAACTGAGAGAATAACAAGCACAGCAATCAAACATAAGAGACAATGAACACAAAGTTTTTCCTCGGGGAAATCATAAAGGAGAAAACCCCGCAACTTCCTCAGAGATAGAATCAGCACCAAAAGCAAAACCCCAAAAATAGTAAGATGATCTCCCAACAGTATTAGTCTCTCTCTCTCTTGTCCCAGCAACTTCTTCTCTCTCAGTTATGCGCTACAACTGAGTGTGAGTGAATGTATGATAAATAGAGAAGCTCCCTCTCTATTTATACTAATTCCTGACTTGACAATAACTCACTAGGGCCGACTTCTCTAGGAGAGTCTAATAACCCCAGGGCCCCACAACTATGGGGACTTTAACCCTTGATCAATAGGAGGGTTACCCACAATGACTTTACATGATTTGTTTACATTATTGAATCTCCTGATAGGAACATCAGGGCATGACATGACTCAAGTACATTATAGACACTTCTCGGAATAAACATCGAGGTACAATACATAAGATATATAAGTGAATACATTCTGAAGTTACAAATACATCAACAAAAGTCACTTGGTTTACACCACCAATGCAAGATACTCACTCTTCTCCTTTATTAGGGGCTCTAAAAGAATAATGTCCATCTATGAAATTGAAGGAACACAACTATTGACCACTTCTTTCTATTGAAATTTGAATCTAGAACAAGGATGATATCAATAGTGTCATGTCAAAACTCCACTATCCCTATATTTATCATCATGGGAAAAAATATCTTGGCACAACATCAACAAATGTTAAGGACATTTAATAAATATAATCACATCTCCAACAAACCAGCACAAGATAAAATTAACATCCATTTCAACTCATGGACTATAAAATATAAGATCAAGGTAAGAGTAAAAACAACCCATAAAAGGGTCACCATCAAACTATGAACCTAAAAATCCCGGTCAAGCAACTCAAAACAATATCAGTTAAAGCAACATCCTCAATAAGGTCACCTCTCTCTTACTGAGAGAATACTTAAGCAAGGGTTTCATCATAGTCAAATCTTTTTCTCTAATAGACATCAACAACCTTGTCACAAGTGCTCATCACTACTCCCATCAATTGCAATCTTGGAATCAATAAATGATTCCACCAACACAGGTACACATGCACAAGATCACAAATAGATTAAAATCACACCAGTTATCACAACCATGATCAATCTCTCTACAAATGTACAATATACAGAACCGATACTATTCATAAGGGGTAGGGATGGAAGCTCCCTCCATATGTAACAGACATTAAATTGAGCAAGGTCGCCATTCTAGTAAATCTTTGAGTCACAACTACCATAGAATGAATCAACCCATCCCAAGTTCCAAAAATCAAGAAATGATAAAATGGTTAAGCATGCCTATAACTAGCATCAATCTAGTCCAAACACTATCATCCATTGGAACAAATCAACCACCTATTGCAAGTCCTTGTAGGCATCACACCCACTGAAATATAGATAGCATAGCAACCATCAATGAAGTAGATCATCTACCTATCTCTAGAATAAATTATCCACTTATCACAAATCCTCTTAGCTGGCATCACACCTACTAAAAATAAATCCATTCCATCCACAAATGATGTACAACACACTTGTATCCAATAGAACAAATCAACAACCTATCCCCACATATCATATGAGAAAACACACTCTCATCACAACCTAAGCATGGATTTCAACCCATTAAACCTTCACAAGTGCAAGTGCTCATATGAAGAACACTAGGGTTTCACTAGCCAATAACCACACTAATACAACAACTAAAATGTTTTTCCTTTAAATTAGTAAGAAGACAATCTTATTCTAATAATCTCTAATACCATGTAGATATTTTGGTAATTGGACAATCAATGCAATTCATAAATTTGACCTCATTTACTTGAGCTAATTGTTATGAAATTTCAATGTTAGGCTTAATCTAAAATATTAAAGTACAATAGTAATATTTCAATACCACGTGAGTGTATTTCAATATTGCAATAAATCAACTCTTAGGGCACACTTTCAAGGCATATGAAAAATCTCAAATGTCTTATTATAGAAGATTACAATAACAAAAAATATTATCCTGTATCTTCTGTTATGTTTTAAATTACTTAACCAATCCAAACATATGTTATACCAAATCAACATGAACAACATGGGTTGAAATCTATTCATTCAAGAGGATATTGTAAGCTAAAAAATAAATTTGCAAGTACACACTATTTTGAAGGATGCACATTCCATCTTTATATAAAAGATATAGTACAAGTACATACCATAACTTTATAAAAAAACTAGCACAAATTAAGCTATCCAACCAATGTATAATAAAAGTAGTGGAAAACCTTAGCCACCAACTCTTCATAGATAGAATCACTCCCAACTAAAACATGCTAGTCCACCAAATTTCCTCAACAAACTAGTATCAACATCAACAAGTCCTCCTTGGAACTCACACTAAGCTTGTTTTACACAAGTTCTCCATACTAGAATTGTTGTCTTCCTTGGGGCTTGTAAACCCTAGACATGTTGCATAACACGAGTACATGAAAAGACAACTATAGTGCTAGCATTTAAAGATGAGTGTGCATCCTAGGTTTTGTGTCCTAAAACCATGGGTCTTCAACTCTCACATCAACATAAACACCAATACCTCTATGGAACATCAATGACATAATAATTGTTTATTCTTCAAAGCAAGGCATCACACCATGATCAAGTCTCATCAAGATATTCTCTTAATTATCTTTTGCTGCCCTCACATCCTACAAGAACAAGGCTCCAAAATCATGCAAAGTGTAAACTCCACTCCCCATGTCTTCTACAAGGGTAGAAACCCTAGCACTAGAGTAAGAGACATAATAACCATCATCTTCCCCAATGTCATGTTCTTCTCTAGATATTACATACATGAATGCCACAAACCCTAGAATCACATAAAGGTAATATCTCCATGAACATCCAAGATGTTTTGTTGGTGCTATAACAAGTCAATTTTGATGAGCAAAACAAAAATATAGATTGTGTGTAGTAGTTTTGTAATAGGTTGAAACAATAACGAATAGGTAATGCATGCCCTCAATGCATTGTAGTAAAAGGCGCAATGTTTTGTTAGATAAGTAATAAGTTAAGGACAGTTAAGGTTGGATAAATGTCATATATTTTGTATACAATAGGGGGAAAAGTTAATTGGGAAAAAGAGATCAATGTTGTTGTAATTGTTATTGAGATTGTTATTAGGGGTAATGCAATCCCTATGTAAGTTATAACGATGAGAGAATAGAGAAAATTAGATAAACCACTTGAAAATATGAATGTCTAAGTGGTCTCTATGGAATAAAGATATTGGGTTGATGGCCTACTTTCTTAACTGTGTTTAAGATTTCTTGTGTGGTCTTTGTGGAATAAAGATATTGGGTTGATAGCCTGCTTTCTTAATTGTGTTTAAGATTTCTTATGTGTTGAATGTAGATTGGTTGTGAGCATTTGATGTTAGATTAATGCATTAGCCTTCATGAAAGTATAAACTATACATTGTTCTAGTAATACTTATGAGTCTCAGGTGAGGCCTTATTCATTCAATGAAGATTGAATATATGCCTATTCTCATGAGGTTATTGTTGGCCCTATGTTATGAACCTCGGGTCCAAAATGTGCCAACACATTTCTCTCTCACTCTCTCTCTATGGCTTATCTTAGGGTTTTTTCTTGAACCCTAACGTTATGTTTATAGGCATTCCTCATGAATCCATCTAGCTTTTTCCCATCTAAGAAACTTTTAAAAGGAAATACAAATAATAGGGTACAATGATGATAATTATTACATGAGTTCTCTCTTCCCTTCATATAGACAATAGGAGAAGGAGGCTAACATGAAAACAAGGACTCACCAACAAGGAAACCACACATGGAGTTTTGTACAATAATGAATAAACAAGTGGTTTAGAAGGTCTTGTGAAACCCCTCATATCAAACACCCTTGATACATGATGCACCTTTGGTTTAACATCCCTCCTCCATGATGACTCACTCTCTAACAAGTAGTTTGTCCAACACTTCCTCTTCCATAGTGGTCTATTATCCAAGTGTCCTCATGCAAAGCACTTCTCCTCTAACTATGTGCCACATGTCCTCCTATGCCCAACACTCCTCAATATGTGTGCCAGTGTGGTCACCAGGATCCAATGCTCCTGAACATATGCATCTAGGCCCATCACAAACCTCCATGAAGAAAGCATTTCAACACAAGTGTCTAACCTCCAAAGTGTGTATAACATGGTTCCAAGATCCAAGGGCTAAGCGCCCATTGCTTCTCTTTCTATGTAGGTACCTAACCTAGTCAAGCAACCAACTCCTCCAATATGTGCACCTAATGGGTTATTCAACATGCCAATTAGGGTAACAAAACAACCTCCTAGATAAAGGAACCATGTAAGTAATCTAACCAAGGTCAAGCATCCACTTAAATTAGCCATCGATATGTCCATAAAGTACTATCAAGAGGCTCGAAGACCTAGTGCTCTTTAAGTAAAATGAAAACACTTTTAATCTAAGCCCAAAAGCCAGTAATCCCTCATCTATATGACTATCCAATCCATGATATTTCCAATTGAAGGATGAACCCTACGACTTCATGAAAGGGTTTTAAAACCCACCCAAGAACCTCGAGAGACACACTTGTGGGTTAAAAGTCAATTACTCAATTTCTTTCTCTTAGAGTTGATGATTCCTCCTCACCCCTTATGTGTTATATCTCATGGTGGGGATTTTATTCATTTAATTTTGTTTTTGTTGTGAAAGCATCATAGCATTTTTACTATCATGGAACAATCATACCTTCTAAATGATGAAGTTTTGGGACATTGTATATGACTACAAGATTGAGACATCTACACCATAAGTTGACATTTATGAAAATAAGTCTTTTAATAAGGTCATATATCCAATAAATAATTTTACAAGTATTTAATAAATTTTATAGGATGGAGTTTGCAAGTAATAAATCTACTTGATGTAATAGGTATAAGCCCAGTATGGGGGAGATCTTGTCACGTGATGTAAAGTTACTAATGTTTGTAACATGTCGGCAAAAAATAATAGTGATAATGAATATTATGGGAGAGATCTTGTAACGTGATGTAACGTTTGTAACATGTCAGCAAAAAATAATAGTGATAGTGAATATTATGGGGGAGATTTTGTAACACAAAATAAAAAATAATATCACTTTCGTAAAGTTATTTTTATTAATAAAAAATAAATTTTATAATAAGCCAAAATAAATGTCGGCCACAAAAACAATGTAATATGGGGGAGATGTTGTAATCTTCCTACCTAACAAAATAATAAAAAAGTAAAAATTTAATTATCTGTAAAAATATGTGGGTCAAGAAAAAGAAAAAAAAATGTTGACCTTGCACATGGTTTTAAAACCATGTGCAAGGCATTCTAAACAACTCATGGTTTTATTGTACATGGTTTAGGAGGCTTTGCACATGGTTTTTAAACCATATGCAAAGCCTCCTAAACAACCCATGGTTTTATTGTACATGGTTTAGGAGGGCCTTGCAAATGGTTTTAAGACCATGTGCAAAGCCTCCTAAACAACCCATGATTGTAGGAGGGCCTTGCATATGGTTTTAAAACCATGTGTGGGGAAATGATGCAATGTTCGTTCCTAACAAAATAAAAAATATTATATGGCGGCCATAAATAAGATTAAATATTAATAATAATAAAAATATATGTGAACCTTAAATAAAAATATGTGTCTTTTGGTTTGAATCAAATCAATGGATACATAAGAAGAGGTTTGCACCTCGAGAGATCTGATCCATCTCGGCACTTGATAGAGCCTAGGATTTGGATCTACGCTGGTTAATAAATCATTGCACCGAAGAGGTTAGGGGAGAGAAGTGTAATTCCTTTGCTCATCTTAGAGTTGACAGGTGTCCTTTATAAATAATAATAAAATATTATTAAAAATAACATGTAAAGTTAAATTAAATTTAAATTATTTAGAATTGCAAATATATAAAACAACATAAATTAGATAAGCTAAAACCATAAACATTGGATTACACATTTCTTAACATTTCCACTCTAAAAGAGGGTTTGCAAGGTTTGCATCTTGAGAGATTTGATCCCTTTCGGTTAGACTCAAATCCGTGAAGAAAATAGGGTATATACATCTCTTAATATCCTTGTCTCAATCCCACAAACAAATACACAAAATTGATGTTTAACTTCGCTCTAACCTTAAAAACAGATTATTATTATTATTGTTATTATTAAACCTTATTAATCTTACCACATCTAAACATGTAAGATGAACAAAAACATATAGAATCATGAAAAAAACCATGAAGATTTCAAATCATGTAGTTCGTATAAAATAATAAATACAGTAAAGAAAACTTCAATTTCTTTATAATTTGAGAAACATACCTATGCATTGTATGTAACGAAGCATCTAGCATCTTGGCAACTACATTTAAATCTGTTCCACTGCTTGCTTCATTAACACAAAATAATAATTAATGTTAAAAGATACTGAAATCTCTCTTATTTGAACAGCAGATTTAGCATTACCTGGGCACCAAGTCACTGATGGAAGCAGTGGCGTTAGATGCAGAAGACACGGGAGTATGAGAAGACACAGGAGTGTGAGAGGACGATGCAGAAGACACAGTTGTGTGAGAGGACGACGCAGAAGATGGGGTTGCAGACGCATGTGACAACTCAGAATTAGTAGACTTTGTGATTTGGGAAACATAAGATTCCACAAAAGCAGGCTTTGTGGGATCCGCTAAGTATGTCACGGAATCACTTGAAAGCATCAAATTGACAGTAGACATCGGTGGACGAAGATGGGGTTCGGCTTGTGTACACAAAAGGCCAACCTGAATGCATCGCAACGGCTCCTTCTCATCGCAAGTTTCAATAATTGCTGGATCAATCAACCGCACAAGATTTCCTGCATCGTATGATCTCCATACCTGCATTATCACAACGGGTTCGTCATTCTGATAAGATATATGCACTGTCGACATATCCACAAGATCGCCAGTTAATTGAAAAAACATGCAGGTCTAGTTAACGTAGATATGCTTAGTTGGGGATACAACAGAAACCGTATCTCACCCATCCTACAAGAATCTGCATTTCAGGGGACAAATTGTAATCCGTGTTCTTTCTTCCTGTGACAAGTTCCAGGAGAAGAATGCCAAAGCTATAGACATCAGTTTTTACAGACAATTGCCCATGCATGGCATACTCTGGGGGCATATACCCGCTGCAACATGCAAAATAGAATGCCAATGTAATGAGATCAAAAATATAAAATTGGGTAATGAGAACTTTTTTTTGCAAAGTAAATTGTAATCATAGATCCTGGAATGTAAAATCTTAATCGAGAATGTAAATCCTTTGGATTAAATTACAATTGCAATAATTTCAATCCTCTTGAAATCAAATCAACAAACGCGTGTGAAAGCGATGATGGTATTGAAATCTTACTAAGTTCCAGCTACTCTTGTGCTGACGTGACTTTCGTCTTCAGGAAAAAGTCTTGCTAATCCGAAATCTGCTATCTTGGGATTCAATTTATTGTCCAACAATACATTGCTTGCTTTAATATCCCGATGAATAATCCGCAGTTGAGAATCCTGGTGAAGATAAAGAAGCCCACGAGCTACTCCCATTATGATGTTGTAACGCTTCCCCCAACCAAGCTGGTTGCGTTTGTTTGGATCTGTATCCGGGCATCCAGAACAGTACTATTTCATTATCTTGACAGAGTAACCGATTAAGTTTGCGGTAAACAGTAATCTTTTTTATTTGCCTACATAAAATGGAAGTCACTCACTCACCGAATAAGATTTTATCAAGGCTCTTATTGGGTAAGTACTCATAAACAAGTAACCTTTCTGGTCCCTCTGCGCAACAGCCTAGTAGATTCACAAGATTTCTATGTTGAATTTTGGCCACAAGTTTCACTTCATTTAGAAATTCTTTCCTCCCTTGCATGGATTTGAAGGACAGTTTTTTCACAGCTATTTCTTTTCCATCCGGGGTAGTTCCCTGAGGGATTCAAAAAAAAAAATCCATATAAAACTTTTGTAAAGTATTTAAGCTTAATTGCCTTCCTGCAATATATTTGTTTTCAAGCTAGTACTCTACACCCAAAACAGTCAAAACAGTCATTGATGCGATGAGAGCAGCCTGCATATTGTTAGAATTTAAGATTGTTAAAGTGACAAACGGTAGCTTTCTTAGAGTACGCAGGGCCATAGCCTCCCTTACCTTGTATACAGCGCCAAAGCCTCCCTCTCCCAGCTTGTTATCATCATGAAAGTTTTTGGTAGCAGCGAGTAATGTTTCCAATGTAAATACTGTTTGTCCATCATGACTGATTAGTTTTCTTTCT
Source organism: Pseudotsuga menziesii (assembly GCA_001517045.1). Classification (NCBI taxonomy): domain Eukaryota; kingdom Viridiplantae; phylum Streptophyta; class Pinopsida; order Pinales; family Pinaceae; genus Pseudotsuga; species Pseudotsuga menziesii. The sequence goes on from LPNX010764169.1 coordinate 195,587, forward strand.
TCCTCATCATCTGTATTATGAAAGTACAAAAAGTTATATAGATTAATATAAAATTAAAATTTGAATTTAATAAAAAAATTAAGTGAAAATGTCACACTCAAAGTTATATAAATAAATATAAAATTTAAATTTGAATTTAATAAAAAAAAATTAAGTGAAGATGTCACAAAAAGTCTGATATATATTAATTAGACAAACAAAAATCTGTAAAGTTGAGTAGAATTGATACAAAATACAAATATAATAACATAACATAACAGGTGTAATTTCAATCTTAAAATTTAAATTGAATTTGCATTTCAAAATTATAAAAAAATTAAGTAAAGATGTCTCAGAGTTATATAGATAAATATAAAATTAAAATTTGAATTTAATAAAAAAACAATTAAGTAAAGAACGTCACACAAAGTCTGATATATATTAATTCGACAAACAAAAATCTGTAAAATTGAGTAGAATTGATACAAAATACAACCGTATATAATAACATAACATAACAGGTGCAATTTCAATCTTAAAATTTAAATTGAATTTGCATTTCAAAATTAAAAAAAAGTTGATATTTATGAATTTGGAGTAATATCTAAAACTGTTTCTACTTGAAAAAGATTTAGATTTAGTCTTCCTTAGATTTAGATTGGGTCTTCCTTGGACATAAAGAAGATTGAAGTTTATCTCTTATAAACCAATAACCCAGTGGCATGGCAATTTTTTGAACCATGATGATGAGTCAACTGATATTTATAGCTCATGATGGGTATCTTTACTATAAGTTATAAAACTGAATTATGCACTGAAGGTTTTCCCAAATCTTCTTTAAAAATATATAAATATATCAATAATAATCATTTTATAAATTTTATAAAAAAAATCATGTTAAAAAGATAATTATGGTTAATAATTTAATCCAAACAGACTGTGCTAACCTGCATACTATTGTATTGTGCATACTATTGTATTGCATAGCATCTGTGATGATTCAGCATATCATATTTCGAGATATATTGTACAAAGCCATAAGGGCTTGGTGACCCATCAAGTCTCTGTTTGTGGGCCTGTGTGTCTAACGGTTTAGTAAATATAAAATTGTATTCAGTCATCTCAGGTTGGGCATAGCCATATCCGCAGCCAGTTTTGATTTAGCTGTAATCATACTCCTTGGTTTGGAAGGGTAAGTGTTAGTTATCAACATTATGCAATATTCATGTGGAAAACATATATCTCTATGTTGTTCATACTCAAATGACTGGATCAAAGTTTCAGGGTATATGAAGATCCTTCATACTTCCATGACTTATCAAAGTTTCAGGGTATAGTTCTTTGTTGTTCATACTTACATGTTTGGATCAAAGTTTCGGCGTATGTGAAGATTCTTCATAATTCCATGAATTGAGAAAAGTTTCAGAGTATAGTTCTTTGGTGTTCATACTTATATGACTGATCAAAGTTTCAGGGTATATGAAGGTTCTTCATACTTCAATGACTTATCAAAGTTTCAGAGTATAGTTTCTTTGTTGTTCATACTAATATGACTGGATCAAAGTTTCAGGGTATACGAAGGTTCTTCATACTTCCAGGACTTGATCAAAGTTTCAGAGTACAGTTCTTTGTTGTTCATACTTATATGACTGGATCAAAGTTTCAGGGTGTATGAAGGTTCTTGATACTTCCATGACTTGATCAAAGTTTCAGATTATAGTTTCTTTGTTGTTCATACTTATATAACTGGATCAAAGTTTCAGGGTATACGAAGGTTCTTCATACTTCCAGGACTTGATCAAAGTTTCAGAGTACAGTTCTTTGTTGTTCATACTTATATGACTGATCAAAGTTTCAGGGTATATGAAGGTTCTTCATACTTCCATGACTTGATCAAAGTTTCAGAGTATAGTTTCTTTGTTGTCCATACTTACATCACTGGATCAAAGCTTCAGGGTATATCAAGGTTCTTCATACTTCCATGACTTGATCAAAGAGTTCTTTGCTGTTCATACTTATATGGCTGGATATAAGTTTCTTCATACTTCCTTGACTTGATCAAAGAGAGTATAGTTCTTTCAGGATATAATTGCTTTATGAATTTAGATCCAATCAAACAAATCCAATCAAAATCCATAGAAATTAATAAAATCCAATCAAGCTTAAATCTTTTGTTATTCTAAATTCTGAAAATTTCAACACCATTTAAAATAAATCCTAATCATCTAAATGAATCACTCAGAGAAACATTCTTCAAATCCATCACACTTGTGTATGTAAAGGTGTAATAAATGTGTATTGAACAGGGTACTGGCAGATACCCATCTAAGTCCGGGTATAATCATATGCAAAGTGCAGAGGTGATCAAACCCCGGGTTTAGATGGGTATGAGGAGCTACCTTTCAATAACATGCAATGCATGCCTATGAGTTCATATAATCAAGTGGCAGCAAGCAATACCTTCGTATCCGCTTCCAAATATGGCAGACTTCAGTCTTCTCCTAGTTGCAAAGAGGCATACTATTAACAGCAGAACCAAGCCACCCACAACACCTAAAATTATGGGTGTTCTTTTGTGTGAAGACTTGATCTGTGTACTGTCAGCTGGTCTTTCCCCAGGGGGTGCAGGGGGTGGTGGTGGAAGCATAGTCGAATTATAAAAAGGATATATTTCATAACGAAGAATGCAGGTTTGACTCCAATACTGAGCGCTTGCAGTCGTATCAGATGTGAATATTTTATTGATGGAGTATGACAGACATGTCGAGCAGTCGCGAGTAGACAGATCTCTGGTGCACTGGACCAGACCGTAAATCGTCTGATTCAACGAGTCTAGAGCTGTACCGTAAGCAGATCGTTTCGTTTTAGCTGCTGCTTCACTTGACAAATTCTGTAACAGATTCTGAGCAGACCCTAGAAAGTCAGTCGGTATAAAGACACCCGCGTCCCCGCCGAAGCCCGCAGCGTAATTAGACCCTAAATCTGTGTCCAGTTTGCCGATGAAACTAGAGTTTGCATAACGTAAGAAGCAGTGAAAAGGCCAGATACTAGCGACCATGGCATTCCCACAACCTTGTTGAATGTTAGTCATTGCCAATTGTGAACAAATGTAGCATTCGTCGACTGTCAGGTCTTCTCTGCATTGGAAGAGGCCATATATCCTGTTAGGACTTTGGCCATACGTAGAGATGTTAAACCCAGTTCGGTTTGCCCCTTCAATAAGACTATTAAACACTATCTGTAGATTGCTCACAAATGGACTGCCTTCTGTATAGTTAAAGCTATGGTCGCATCTAGTAGTGGGCGTCTCTGTGACTGCGTTGCAAATCTGTCCTTGAAAAGCAATATTGATAAAGATCGGAAGAACAATAATAAAGCCGAATAGCAGAAGAGTTTGGCCGATCAGAAGAGAGCGTGCAGAATCCCTTCCATGGAACTTCATATTAGTCAGGACTCTGATAACCTGTGCATAGACAGACCTAAAGTGCCACAAAAATTTATTATAATGCGCTCTCATGTCGTTAATCAAGGAAATGTTTTGTGTAAATCAATACATTTAATCATAAAGTCATTAAGTTGCATTAGTGTGTTTAATTTTTAAAATGTGGTTTATTATTGGTTAAAGGACTATTCCACATAAAATATCAAGATCTACTATTCAAACATGATTCAAGGTATGACTATCTTACATCATCAATGCATCATCAATGCATTCATTATAAAGGGCTTTACAAAAGCATACCAAACATTATATAGGGGTTCACAACAGCAACATGTCACTTACACGAATTAAACCTAGGTGAAGACCATAACAATCATTTCTACCAACCACCCAAGGTACATCCAATAAACAACAATAGTGATTACTTGTCAACACACTTTTCACTATCATTGATTAATCTTATTTAACACTCACTCAAACAACCTTGAAATTCAAACCTAACAATTAAAATTATATCTAAACTTAATTTAAATATCAAAATTAATAATTAATTAATTAACTTTTATAATTATTAAATTTATTAAACAAATAATAAACCAAACTTAATTTTACTTTTCTGTAACAATGATATTTATCTAACTTATAAATTTAGTGCTATTCCAAACTCGATAACCATTTAGAACTACCTCATCAGAGTTCAAAATTGAACCCTTCATAGCCCTTCCTAGAAGTGTAAAGTTAAAATTTCCTTTTAAAAAAAATTTAAAATTTGAATTTTACCCTTCCAATAAAGAAGGGCATAATTTATATCAACATTTCAAAAGAAGTGCGACACTTAAATTATCCATCCATATAAATTTCTCAAGATGTTGAAATTCCTATGCTATAAAGTTCAACTCATCATTCAAAATATTGGAAATATGATAAATTATAATCACTCATGCCATGCACTCACTGCTTAGTTGTGCAACATGGCTAGTAATAATTGATGACTCGAGGAACTAGCCATCGAGATGTGACTCTGACTCCCAAGTCACTTGGGGTTGCAATCTAAAGTGTGACAATGTGGAGAAAAAAAAACATTATTTTTGGTTTACGAGTATAGGACAGTCAGAGGTCGGGACTCAGACTCTCAACTCTCCAATTCTATGCTTCAGTGTCTCCCTAACTTCTGTTTCCTCTAGAAGATTATGCAGAGCTAAGCTGTCGACTTGGTTGTCGTGAATTTACAGGTATGTATAGCATTTTGCACTTGTGTAACATTTTATATGTGGATAAAAGTTAAATGTGTTGCTTGTTGGATTTCCTTTTGGTTGTATAAATATAAGGGTTTAAAATTTCTCCATCCAAAATGTTGTTTGAAATTTGTAATGTATTATGTGACTGTGTGTCCTCCAGACTAAGTCTCGAATACTCAATAGATGTAACTTTAAAAAACCCAATATTTAAATGAAATCAAAACCAAAATAGTGTATACCTAGGACCACAACTTTGTTCGGGTGGAGGAGCAAGAAGAAAGAGCCTTGTATTTGAGTTCCAAATATGTCAATGTTATTTATCTGTCGTGAATTGTAAACATTAGGTTGAAAGAAAAAACAATATTTGAATACAAGTGTTTGAATTATTCCAATTTCCTTAATGAAATCCAAAGGTTGAAAGGATAAAATATTTAACAACCGACACTGTAAATGTTGTAGACTCCAACCCCTTCGTTTTCCTATCATCCTTTTAATAATGGAAATAAGAAGTACAAATTGTCTACCAATATATCTAAACAAGGGAATCCCTCGACGAACGTTCATGAATGAGGGACTCGGAGTGCAGTGAGCTAGAAAAGAACATGATTTCAACATCCTCATTATCACAAGCCTCTCAAATGTGTGTTTAGGATTCGTCTTTCTTATTGACTATGGCAGACACTAGAAACCCAACTTGTAGTGATATTTGATGGAGAATTTTAAATTCTTCCTTATAGTGGACTAATAAATAATTAACCTTTTTGATAGGGCTGATAAACTTGATATAGATTGGAGGGACTATACATAATCTACTTAAAATCGGGGCTTTTGTTTGATCGCTTCGATTTGGGGTATAAACTCGATATACATTGGAGGGACTATCCATAATCCACCTAAAATTGGGGGTTTTGTTTGATCACTTTGAATTGAGCATCTAGGGAGGACATGATTCAATTCTAAAAATAACCGTTGAATTTAGGGTATTACATTTTGGGTTTTTTCTTTTAGGTAGGCCCAATCACACTTGACCAATAGAGCCACCATCAAGTGGAATCAATCCTCCATTCACTGAGGTCCTTCCAAATTCCAATGCCTTATTTTTTCAATGACCTAACAACTGAGTATTTCATCGGCCCGACAGAGTTGTCCCTTATCTAAGTTCAAAAAATATATTCTCCAAGGACCAGGAGCGTAGAGACTGCTTTAGATATGTATGGACTCTCATTAGCTAAAATAATAATGATTTTGTATCCGTGCATGTGTTTCCATATTTGTATGAGATCTTTCTCCATGACATGAATGGCGGAATATGTCTCAACGGTTTCTAATGTGAATCATGTGAGGTCCATACAAATGTGAATTATAGGTTTCCACACAATAATCGAGTGTGCAATATAGTCATCTCTTGTGGGCTCTTTGAGGTTAAATAAATAGTTGTTGCTCCTAAAACATTTAGGTGTTGGCAATGTTTTTCTTTTTATTTCTGATTTACAATTAGTTTGTGTGCATCTAAAATCCATAAACCATAATAGAACAAAAAAAGATCAAAAGTTTAAAATACTTGATATTTGTTGGAGAATTTGAAGTGTTTCCGTAAAATTACTAGGATAAGATGTCAATATTGGAGAGACTTGTTTTTTTATTTATTTCCCATTTCTAGGATTTATATAATTAAGGGTATAGAAGGCATTTAGTTTATAAGGATATCCCCTACATTAGGGAGTCCACATCGATAAGAATGTGCAATGTATGCATTGGATGTAAACCATTTCAATTTGTATTGACTTTGGTTCTTTCTTTGTGCTCCCTCCCTTACTAAAATCTACCTACTCACCTACTCTTGCATATGTCATGGACATATAGATTTGTTCTTGAATAGATAGACTGAACCATTATAGGTACTATGGGCATTCCAACTCAATTTCATTACATTATAGGAACTACATGCGCTGAAATAAATATATAGGGAGAGGAGAGTTTGTTATTACATAAGTAAGATTTAACTTGTCTTTCATGGTGCATTTCACCTAGAGGGGTATATCTCCCTCTTACTATTGTGACTAGTCTCAATGACTATTCCTTTGGGGTACGCACTTATTGCTTCAAAATGATTTTATTTTCATTTCCAATTTCCAATAAGTTTGTGTGCATTTGAAATTGACCATAAACTATAGACAAAAAAATTTACCTTTGAATATGAAAATAATAAAAGAGATGAATTGCTTTAAAACAAAAAAATTGTTTTTTTACCATAATTGAAATGATTTACATTGTTCAAAGTGATTCCTCTCTTCAATTATTGCACTGCTCTTTAATTAAACCCAGGTTGAATTTATTAAAAAAAGATTAGATAGCAATACAAGATTAAGTTGTAGTTGATTAATCTTAACATTTTATTTATTTTTATTAGAATTATGTCTTTTAGGTTATACTGGAGTAAATGAGATATGATAATTTAGGCTACTTTTTTACATCAAATATTTCCTAGGTTATGGCCAATAACTCACTAATTATTAAAAATTTCTCTTAAATTATTCTTTTATATAAAAATTTGTAGTATTTCTAGGTTAGAATTAGATATTACATTTAGTTCTATATTTTATAAAAAAATAGGTTAAGTAATTCACAATTTATTCATTAAGAAAAATATTTGATATTAATAAATTTAATTTAGACTTATATTCTATTCTAAGTCTAGAATCATTTTAGCAATTTAGGGTGTTTGTTTTAATCACAAATTAGACTTCCTTATTATCTAGCTTAACATTTGTAGGGATTGGGTTTGGTCTTAGTTATATAATGGACATTATCTATTTCCTAGTTTTCTCTTGAAATGTGTTGTTAAAGATATATTAATAAATCTTTATTTGTTATTGAACTTGACTCATTGCCGACGATTACCTTGCATACCACTCCTCAAACCTATCAAACCAGAATTTAAGAGAAGAGATTGTAAATATGTTTTTTTGTCAAAATGACATTTTTGAATCATGTAAGGTTCACAAAGAGATTACAGTATATAATAGGGCCTTGTTTTTTGGCTAACCTTTTTACATAAATTTAAGATGGAATTTTGAAAAGATAATTGTTGAAGCCCTCTCAAACTCCTTCTAGTGTGAGATCTAGATACTAGTAAGATCCACATTGAAGTTTGAAGGATACTTTTTCAATGTGTTTGAATAATAAGTATATGCACTGAGTTTTGAAAAAAGAAATGGGAATCCCTATCAATCCCTCTCATTTGACATCTAGATGTTAATAGACTCAAGACTAAAGTTTGAAGGATAAATTTTCAAGTGTTCTAATACTTAGGTTTACTATGGTGAAGACAATGCTTAGGGATTAGGTGGAGTTTGAAATTGAATGGCTAGTTACTCATTAATTGGGTCCATATGGACAAACATATAAATTAGCTTTGTGATGGTATTTGTAACTTTTTTTGGACGTTAATGAAAACGTGGATTGGAAAAAAATTCATGTAATGTAAAATGTCATGGAAAAGTTATTCTTCTATTTTTTTAACTTTTATGTTCTTTCTTTAAACCATTGGTTATGGTAATGATCAAGTGGTCACAACAAGGATCAACAATTTTAAATCTCATAGGGATGTACAATGTTAGAATTATAATAGTTTTAGGAATATACCTTGGCACTAGACAAAAATCATCTTTTTAGTTTTTATTATTAATGTTAGGGATGTGAAGATTGATCTCTTCTAGCCTTATAGTATAGCACTTATAGTAGTGGATCTCTTCTAGCCTTATAGTATAGCACTTATAGTAGTGGATCTCTTCTCAAAACAATTCTAGACACAAATAAGCTTTGTTACCTCATGAGGCTACTTTCATCCCCAATTTCATATTATGCATTCAGATAAGGTTGTTAGTAGTTCTCCACTACTCCAATCACTTTGGCATGATAGGAAAAAAACATTTCCCCTCACAAAATAAATAGGCTAAAAAAATGCAATACAAAAAACCAATACTCCTAATGGTTCTCTCTATGTTCACATTAATTAACAAAACAAGTGCACCAATCTCTTTCTAAATGGTCTTTTTTCCAATCTCATCTTTGATTATGGGTACATTTTTGTCACTCTCAACCTTTATTTTAGTCTCTCCTCCTCTAATCTAACTATTGGACGTGATAAATCCCACATAAAAAGAATTTGGACGTGATAAATCATCATATACATAATTTACCTCACTAATTCTATGTAAACGTTGAATCACTTGGGATTTCTTCTTATTATCATTTTTTTTCTATACACTGTTTTTAATAAATAATGAAATTTTGTTATACAATTTGGATTTCAAATAAAAAAAATGATTTATTTTTACATGTCAACATTGAAGGGTTCAATTTCTCACAGCCCTTCAAAGTGAAATGGTACCCTGTCCTTCAAATTTGATCCCCAACATTAACCATTTATAACTACCAATTAAACGTACAATAAAATATATTAACCTGATCGTCATGTGAGAGGAAGTGGTAAAAAAATCAGAGTCATCATGAAAAGGTAAGAGGATATTTTAGATCGTACAATTGGATTCAGCCTTTTTTAAGTACTTCTGTCCTATTGATATTGTCCAAACTTTACAACTTACATTTACAATTACATCGACTCTTTCAAATTATTAATTTAAGACAAAATATACCAGGAAAAAATATCATTCATAGCATGTTTATACACCGTCAAAGTCATAATTTTAGCTATCAAAGTCATAATTTTAGCCAGAAGGACAATTCTAGATTTTGGACTTTTGAAATATAATCTTTGATCACATGTATATTTTTTATTATTGTTACAATTCTAGATTTTGGACTTTTGAAATATAATCTTTGATCACATGTATATTTTTTATTATTGTTAAAATATTATTTTTAACACAATAAATATCTTTGTCCTATTTAAATTGTCCAATTGAAATAAATTGTTAACCAAAATTTACAAAGACAAAACTTTTGAAAACAAAAAAATTCATAGCAACAGTCAAGTCAAATAAGTGTACAGAATTCTTCTAATATCTTTTGAAAACAAAAAAACTTCATAGAGCAACAGTCAAGTCAAATAAGTGTACAGAATTCTTCTAATATGATTTTCTTTGAAAGAAGGCTATCTGGTGGAGGACTGTTTTTATTTTTTCAAGCTCTGGAAAAAGTCAAGTCAAATAAGTGTACAGAATTATTCTAATATGATTTTCTTTGAAAGAAGGCTATCTGGTGGAGGGCTGTTTTTATTTTTTCAAGCTTTGGGAAAAGTCAAGTCAAATAAGTGTACAGAATTCTTCTAATATGATTTTCTTTGAAAGAAGGCTATCTGGTGGAGGGCTGTTTTAATTTTTTCAAGCTTTGGAAAAAGTCAAGTCAAATAAGTGTACAGAATTCTTCTAATATGATTTTCTTTCAAAGAAGATTATCTGGTGGAGGACTGTTTTTATCTTCAGAAGGTCTTGAATTTTTTTCAGGCTATTTTGATCTCATCCTATTTTGGTTTTAGGTGCTTTTTGGCGGATGTCTTGGATTGGCCCTTTTTGGTTACTGTTTAGTTCTGTTTTTTTTGTCTTGGATTTATGATGTTTCAGGTTTTATTTCTGTTTATGATACTTGACTATCTGGCTCCCTGACATTGTCTCTATGTTCTGTTAGTCTATATATATGGTAAATCCATGCCTTGGACTGCCTCTTTTTGGTTATTGTTTAGCTCTGGTTTTTTTGTCTTGGTTTATTATACTCCATCATGTTTCAAGCTCTATTTCTGTTATTGATACTTCACTATTTGACTTAGTGACATTGTCTCTATGTTCAGTTAATCTCTATATGGTAAATCCAGTATGTTTATTACATATAATCAATAAAGTATAATTTATAAAAAAAAAAACTTGGAAAATTCTTTACCAAACTTGAAAATTTCCTGCTATTGCTGGCTGGCCTGCTAAGTGAATATTAATCACCTTATTTCTGAGTTCGTACGTTTTAGTTTATAGCCTTTTCACTTCAACAAACTTGAAAATTTTTCTAACCCCGTGACTTCTGAGTTCGTACATCTAAGTTTATAGCCTTTTCAGTTCAATCCTTTTCTGTCAAGTTCACAACCTGCCGGGCCGGACTTGAAATTTTATCGACGCCTGTAGCTTTCAAGTGAATCATGTTTGCTGGTTTTGACTTCGATTTTCATTTTGTGAAGATTCCCTTATCGCGTGCAGGATCATTTGCCTTTTTTTTGTTTTCTGTTATTCACAACCTAACAAAGTGATCATTTAGACTTTCCGGAACTGTTATGCCGAAATTTGGTGATATTTTTTTTTAATTTCGAATTTTTTTTGTTGCTGTTGTTGAATTGTGATTTCAAATTCCGAACTGAATTCGAGGTTTTTGAAAACCTTAAACGCTGTTAATAAGAATTAAAAAAAATTATGCCGAATTCTATCAAATTCTTGCCGGAAAAAACCGTAGACAATGGGTGAAAACATAGCGCATTTGGACTCCGCGTTAATTTTGACGAATTTGATTTTAATTGTTAGACAATTTTGAGTGAAAAGCATTTTGCTGAAGACTATTCAATGTTGTGGTCTCAATTTCACTTCGACTTTTCTTTTAAGAAATATAAGTATTTTTCAAAATGGTCTTAGGTAATAATAATTATTATTATTTAAATGTGAATTAATAAAAATAAATATTAAAAATAAAAGTTAAAGTTCAGGCCGTAACGGCCAGTCAAAGGGCTCTCAGCCCATCCCTTGATCCATTGTGAAGTGGTATGTGAATTTTGCCTTTCAAGTCTTTTATTATTGTCATTTTAATAAGAAATTGAACATTTAAATTTAAGTGCCATTAAAAAGACTTAGACTAAAATTGCCGGTCAACAATTTTATTCAATTCTGTTTGTCTACATGGATGACACGGATAACAGGGCCACGGTACTAACTCCCAGCTCCATTATCCACGGATGACAGAACCACCGTACTAACTCCCAGCTCCAAATCCAAGCTATCCACAAGTGCAAAATGCATTGATGGGCCTAAGCGACCCTACATGGTGAAGTGTTCACAGTTCAAGTTTTTTTGGATGTAAATTTGGAGATTGGGACATTTTCAGACTGATTTGGAATCCGGATGGTTAACTCGCCTTTAATGCGTCATAAACAACAATCAAATTTACATTTAAACGTTCACCCATAGCATTAAATTATTTCACATCAATCACTGTAGGCAGCGGTGGTGGGCACTGGCAACTTGCAAGCCAAGCTTTGGTGGTCGATTTGCGGTCTCGGTATTCAATCTGCAAATTGAATAGTCGGTCCTATCTGGGCTTTCAATGCATCTGCTATTTCCCTTCTTCGGATATTGCGGGTAGTTTTTTCTTCACCACGGTTTTCGGCTCGCCTTTTTTTTTCTTGTTTGGCTTGGCGGTGGTGGCCCCTCCACAGGTATGTTCTTGTGGCCTTTCTGGTGTTGGGTCTGATAGGTTAGGATTTTCTTTTGCTGAACAGATGTTTTCAGAGCCTTCCCTGAACAGCAACCATGCCTATTGTTAATGTGAATGGATTGATCTTTCATATTCATTGAATTGGTTGTTCAGTTGGACTCTAGCTTCTCTGGTTGCATGCTAATCGGTATATTTGAAAGTACATTGCCGGCTTCAATCCGCAGTGCCTTTAGTGTTTGATACATGGCTTCAACTTTGTGTACTATAATTTTCGGTTGTCTTTTGCTGCTTGGTTTAGACCCAGGTTAATTGTATGCAAAATTCTCTAGGTTGATTCTGCTCCTTTAAGATCTTTGATCGCTGAGTGGTTCAGTGTGTTTGCTTTGTGGAAGTTGTGTTCATATTCCGGGAGCTTGGAAAAGTTGCCTTGATTTTTAGTGGCAAATATGGTCTTGGTTCTTCTTTCCCTCTGATTTCTTATGTGTGAAGCATTTGCCACCAATTCCTGCAGGTACTCGCCTTTTACTGGCATAGAATATTACTTTGGCATATGAGGATAAAAATAAATGTAGACGTGTTTGTTATTCCATAGGTTTTGTTCTGTCCATTTATTTTGATGGTTATAAAATAAAATAAACAGTTGTCCATTGGTATGGATGGTATAGAAATTCAATGAGTCAAACTTACCTCTGTAACTTGCCTTATAATTCTCGTAGTTAAGATGTGCCTTTGGTTGCAATCACGAAAGCATTCACATTCATATGATTTCTTTTTCTGAAAGATATAATATCTTGGTTGGATTAGAATTATTGTTGTGTGCCCATATTTAGTAACTAGATGGTGGACATTTTGCAAATGCGTCAGATATTAGTAACTAGGCAGTCAAAATTTTGCAAATACCTCATATATTAGTAATTAGAGATTGAACATTTTGCAATTGCCTCAGATATTCACACACTAGATCACCAAAGTGGTGATTGTTTCTGTTAAAGCCAATATATGTGGAAGATATAACCAGAGTATCACCATAAATCTCTTTTTCCTCTTCCAACTATGTGTGAAGCTCTTTAGTTAATTATGTTCCATATTTGCTGGAACGTTGGTCTTGTTGTTTGCTCTGTTTTTTTGGTAACATATTTCTACACAATAGAGATACATGATTTAGGATAAGATCATTTAGGTTTATGGCTTGCACACACTCATATTTGACCTGTTCCAACATGTAAGAAAAGTTGGACCTGTTCCAACATGTAAGAAAAGTTGGCCATATGCATTGATGTTTCACAGACATGGTGCATGCATTCATGCATTGAATTTTTCATAGAACCCATAATAATAATAAAAACATCTTCCATGACTTAGCATGCGAGGAAAAAAAACTTGTCCTATTGATAAAGGATTCAGTATAAACATGGGTAGTAGTGAGCACTCAGAGCAGCCGGCTGGCTTTGACAGTTCATTCTCAATTTTCAAAGTTGAATATTGCAAATCAGTGTGGAGCCTACAATGTTGTAGCCTATATTCTCTTAGGCTATACTCTGTAACCTGATTTAGAATTTTTAAGCTGTCATTGGCATGGATGGCCTTCTCAGAAAGTGCTCAGTTCTCTGAATCTTCTGTGAAAGCTCTGCTGCATTAAACTAGGAGAAGGATTGGATTCTGGAGGTCAGGTATGTACTGTGTGCTTTACTCTTAATTTATATTTGAAAAACCTTAAAATATATGATGTATGTTGCGTCAACGAGCCTTTGTTCTATACTGGAGTTATTGTATTATGTTCCTCTTTCAAATTAGTCTATTGTCTAAAGGACATTGGTGCACTGTGAGATATCAAATCATTTTGTTTCACATAAAAGCAATCAATCTAAATCCAAATCAATATCAACTTGTAACACAATCCTGCAATGCTGTAACACAATCCGAATCCACGTCCATATCCGAGATCTTGTCCTCTGCACACACAATCAAAAGATTCGGCATCAAAGTCTTCAAACTCAAGTTCACCCAAATAATATTTTGGGTAAAATGTAGGAGAGAAACAACTAAAGGGTATTCAACTTACCATACACCACACATTTTCATAAAGCACCCTCAAGCATGGTGGAACTATGAAAGCACTTTTGGAGTAATATAAAAAACAATGAGCACATACTATACTATAAAGAAATTTTGAAGTTGATTTGCTACCCAAATAAACATGTCAATGTCTGTGTAATAGATGATTTCTGCTTGAGTTAGCTAAGTTAATCCATTGCAATACATTTGAAGGCCACATATGAATAATTAAATGTTAGGTATAACTCCCGATTCAATGTTACTCCATTGCAAATGCATTCTTTTATACATTACATGTGATGGTTGTGTTTCACCTTCCGCCCAACCTTTTCGACTTCCTAACTATTCAGATTTCTTTATTTATTTACAATATATAATCCCTACAGATTATATTCTAACAATCCCCCTCTTAATCCGAAGGGGTGTTCGTAAGTCCGAGCATGTTTCTGAATCTTTCAAACTTTTCTCGTCCAAGCGCTTTGGTGAAGATGTCTGCAATTTGATCATTTGTGGAACAATGTCGAAGATGGAATGTCTTGGCCTCTACATGATGTCGAATCAAATGATACTTTGTGTTGATGTGTTTGGTTCGATCATGGAATCTAGGATTCTTAGCCAGCTTGATTGTAGAAGTATTGTCAACCAATAATGGTGTGGAGTCCTCTTGTTTTTCTTGCAAATCTTCAAGTATCTTCCTGAGCCATACTATTTCTTTCATTGCTTTAGCTGCAGCCACATATTCTGCTTCTGTTGTTGAATCTACCAGAACTTACTGTTTGCGTGATCTCCATGAGACAGCTGCTGATCCAAGACTCATAGTGTATCCAGAAGTTGATACTCCTGTCTCCTTATCACCATCAAAATCTGAGTC
>LPNX010764169.1:212179-230056 GCA_001517045.1 Pseudotsuga menziesii
TTTTTGTCTTTAAACAGTAAATCCAGCACATTCTTGGGTAGTCATCAACAAATGTCATAAAATACTTATTCCCATTTGCTGAAGGAGTTGGCATTGGGCCACATAAATCAGAATGTTCTAATTCTAATTTCCTACTTGCTCTGAAATTAGATTCATGGAATGGCAGCTTACTATGTTTCCCTAATATACATGCATCACATTTGTTCTTCTCTTTAGGAATGGTGGGCAAACCAAATACACCATTCTTTCTCAACAAACGAAGACTGTTATAATTTAGATGACCAAATCTTGCATGCCACAATGAACTAGATGACAAATTACCTTCTCCATACTGAGAGAGGTAGGCATAGTTCTGAACTCTTGCAGATGAACCCTTGAGTTTTTAGCAGCTTCCCATCTTCGTATCCAGTCATGATGACTTGGTTGTCAGAGGACTTTCTTATTTCTACGATTCCATCAAACATGTGGATGGAATGGCCTCGCTGTCGAATCTCCACCAAGGACAGCAGGATTCTCTGCAACTCTGGAAGATAAAGAACATTCTTCAACAAGAAATCAGGGAATCCAGGCATCTTCAGTCGAATGGTGCCCATTCCCTTTGGTTTAAGACTTGACTTATCTGCAAAGTAAACTATGCCATCTATTGTTTCATTTAATTCTTCAAAACAGTATTTTCTAAATGTCATGTGTGATGTTGCACCAGTATCAAGCAGCCAACAATCTTTGTAAGATGAAAGTGAAGTCATTTCATTAATTCCAAGATTATAATGTGTAACAATACAATGAGCAGAATCAGAAGATTTACTAGCATCTTGATTTTTATTACCATCTTTCTTCTGGTTATGCTTGTCTTTGATGGAGTCCCACGAAGCCCAGCACTGATCTGATGTGTGTCCAATCTTTCCACAACACTTGCACTTTGATCTTTTTCTGGAGTTGCTTCTGCCCCCTCTGCCTCTCTTGCCAGTGAGAGTGGCACCAACTCCAGATGCTATAGATTGCATCTTTTGCAACAGTTAGTGTAATTTACAAAGAGAAATAGAAAAAATAATAACCTTGCAGGTCTACAGTCTCTGCCAAGGTGATTTACAATCTCAACTTCAGGTTTTAAAGTGATACAATGACAATATCGCAGCTTCAGGAAAATGGAAGTAATTTACAACAAACACCAACAGTATTCTGCTGTATCTATCACTCAAGCTCAAAGCACAGCTTCAAATCGAAAGGAGAAAACCCAGCACTCACATACATTCTAACTCAAAGCTTTAATAAAGCAGTCATGGGCATCTTCAATACACATCAACAATATGAAAATACTAGTCACAACTCTTACAAACTCGAACCACCAGAGGCCACTCGCATGAGAAATTTTGCAGACTACTTCACTCTTCAATGCAAAAGATTAGGGCAAAAATTAGGGTTTTTGTATTTTAATGAACAAAAACGTTTTACCTCCACTGATAGGTATTAGAGTAGTCTTCAAGTCATGGCAGTCTTCAAGTAGCAGCAATACCACTGATAGGTATTATGCAGTCTTCAACGCACGCAGTGGTTCAACGCAGAGGTCATAACAACCATTTGATATGCAGCCAGAAGGCATCTATTCCAGAAATTGCAGCCTCTTCATTTGTCACGAATGCAGAATGAGACTGAAAAAATGTTGTGCAGCGAACCAGTCTTCACAAGATACTCATCAGCAAGAGATATCAACGTAACGAAGAGAATAGTCTTCACAAGATACTCATCAGCAAGAGATATCAACGCAACTCCACTGAGATATCAACGCAATGAAGAGAACAGTCTTCACAATGCATGATAGAACTCAATAAAAACAAGATTTATGATGGTAACATCACAGAACTTGTTGAGAGTGACGGGAATACAGGAAACTGGAGATCACAATGGCGTGAGGGGAGTGGTGAATTGCAGGTGAGCTGAGTGGAATTTTAGCATAGAAGACGTGGTGCCCAGCAGTGACAACAACAACAAATCATTTAATGGAGGAGAAGTCTCCATGCAGCAGTGCCTTCACGTAGGCTCCACGCTATTACAGCATAAAACTAGGGCAAAGACTCCACGCAGCAGTGCCTTCATGCAGGCTCCACGCTATTACAGCATAAAACTAGGGCAAAGACTCCACGCAGCAGTGCCTTCACGCAGGCTCCACGCTGTTACAGCGTTCAACGTAGTTCAACATGCTCCACGCAGTTGATGAAGGCGTGAGTATCCACCAACGATCTCCATCTTCAAAAAATTGCAGAAGCATATCACAGCTTCAATGGGTCACAACAATCTTCACAACAATCTTCACGTCGGGTTCACCAGACTTTAAAATAATCACCAGATTTTAAGTTTCACGCAGAATAATACTCATCACCAGACTTCTAGCGGGATTAGGGTTGAAACCTTGAAATTGTAGAGGAATAAACTCAGCTGCTCGCAGGGGAAGATGAATACAAACAACCAGAGATGAAGAGAGGAATTTGGGCAGCATGTAGGTTTGAGAGATATGTAACGCACACAATGAATGCACTGGCAGGAGAAATGCATGTGACTGGCAGACTGATGGAGTAGGCAAAATTCCAGGACTGTAATGCAGCAGGCAGGAGTTATGGGAAATAGCCAAGCTCTGATACCACTTGTTAGGTATAACTCCCGATTCAATGTTATTCCATTGCAAATGCATTCTTTTATACATTACATGTGACGGTTGTGTTTCACCTTCCGCCCAGCCTTTTCGGCTTCCTAACTATTCAGATTTATTTATTTATTTACAATATATAATCCCTACGGATTATATTCTAACATTAAATACTATGATTTGTGTTGTGTTTGGTCTAATTCTGCTAGTAACTCCCCAATGGATCAACCAAGAATAATAATAAGTAGCCAAAATCAATGACCATGAGCTATTTCTATTTTCAAAGCACCAAATCCAAGTATTATACTTTGTTGTGGTTGTGTGAATTCTACTAATGCACTCCTTGATTGGTCAACCACAAAGACATCAGGTTGCTAAAATTAATGTCCATCAGCTATGACTATTTTCACAGCACTAATTCCGGCAAACTTTGGCTTTGTGCTGCCATATTTTTCATGCATGTAACAGGCCTACTCAAGAGAGCCATGTATTTCTTTTTAAATTTGCTTTAATTTTGCCACTCTCTACTGTTTCCATCTATTTTTTGTGCACTCATCACATTCCAGCTATTCCATCACAAATGTTTATTTCCCACTGTTGTCCACAATGTCTTCACAATGTCTTCATACTGCTTATCGCATATATTAATGTCATCTTGATGGCGTTTTCAACAGTAGTTTTAACACCTTCTTATGGAAGTTTTTATACTATCCTTCAACAGTAGTTTTAGCACCTTCTTAAGGAAGCTTTTTTGAGTATATAAACAACACTTGCAAATTTTAGCATTATAGTGTCACCACAAACATCCCTTCAACTAGCATATTTACGGTCTTTGCCCAATCACATGTACACATTTGCATTTCTCAGTGACTGCTTCACATGGCCTAAAATATGTGGAATTTCTTCACTGTATAGTCTTTACAAATGTTGTATACATTTGTCTGTTTTATTTTATTAGCTGGATACATTTGCCTATTTTATTTTTATTGATGATATGTTATCCCCAATTAGTATTGTTTAATGTTTTTTTTTTTCATTTTTTTAGACTTTAAAAAGATTAAATGGACTGAGAAAGGTTCCACTTGCAATGTCGATAAAAATATTGAAAATATTGAAAGGTTCCATGCAAAGCTATTTTTGGCATCTAGGAAATGTCTTGGAATGTATTTCCAACTGCTAGGTGGTTTTGAAACATAGATCTTTCTCGGGTTGTGGTTTTGAAACCAGAGATTTTTCTTGGGTTGACTAGAAATGGTTTATAGGATTCATTGCTTGTCATATAAATAATGTGAATTAATAGCTTATTCTATAGAATCCAAATGGGTCTGCAACTAATGCTTATTTGTGAATCCAAGAATAGGTGGTTTAGGTAATTTTTTAAGGATTGGTGTGGGTTTATTTCTGAATTGAATTATTTTTACACCTTTGATTATTTCTGAATTGAATTATTTTTATACTTTTTATTGAATACAGGGATAAATTATTTAGAAATGTCACGTCTTGGTTGCCCTAAGAAAGATAAAAAACAAATTTCTCTTGCTGATGCATTTGGTATTCCTCAATGCTCTAATCAACCAATGCACCATGCAAATGAATTTGATGATTTGCCACTTGAAGGCCATGAATCAGATAGTGCAGAACATCTTGAAGAGGAGACAACATCAAAGAAGACCAAAAGAACATTCAATTCCAAATGGAAAACAAGATTTCCATGGGCTTACGTTATTAAAGATCTTAATGGTGTTCAAAGAATTAAATGTTCATGGTGTGTAAAATTCAAAAGAGAAACTACATTTGCTAAAGATGGTAGTACTACTCTTCAAGTCAGTGGTCTAAGTGTCCATGCAAAATCAGAGGCTCATAAATTTGCCGTGCAACTTTTAGATGGAGAAAGAAAACGGAGTACTCTTCCAATTACTAAACATGTAGAGCTAATGGTAGACGCTGAGAAAAAGAGAATTATATCAGTAATTGAGAACATGTATTTTGTTGCAATACATAACTTACCCTTAGAATTATATAAGTCAATATGTGAATTGAATAAGTATAAAAACACTCCTCACATGCCTTTAACAGATGAATACTCAGCATATACAAACACATCATCTAGAAAAGAGTTTTTACAAGCTGCGAAAAGTATATTGGAAAAAATTAAAAGTTGAAATTTCCAACAACCCATTTTATTCAATTTCGGTTGATGAAAGTACTGATCGGACTATGGTGCAGCATTTAATCATTTACATTACCTATTTAACAAATGATGGAAGAGGCCAATGTGTTACAAAATTCATACAATTGCTTCAAATTAGAGATGGCACTTCATAGTCTATGTATGATGCTGTTACATCTCTTTTAGTTGAAATGGATCTATCCTTGACAAAACTAGTTGGATTTGGGTCTGATGGGGCTTCCGCAATGAGGGGTAATCATGAAGGTTTATCTACTAAGATCCGTCGACATGCTCCTCATTTAGTAGATATCCACTACATAGCTCATCGAGAAGCATTAGCAGCAAATGATGCTTCATCTTATTTTCCAGAGTTGCAAGATATTGGCAAGTTTGCAAATAAAGTTTATTCATGGCTTGGAAAGTTTGCCAAAAGACATGGAGAATTGAAGGAGCTCATGGATTCATTTCAAATCACAAGGTTAGAAGTGTTACAAATTCATCACATTAGGTGGTTGTCTAGAGGCAAGGTTATGGAAAGACTTGTGAAGCTCATGCCTGCTTTGTTAAGAGACTGGGAGTTAGAGGAGAAAAAAATGTATGAGCTGGCTACATTATTTCAAGTGCAATTTTGCATTCATTTACTTGTAGATGTGCTTATTGAGTTAAATAAGCTGAATCAAAAGTTCCAAGAAGATCATGTTGATATTACATCCATTGGAACTACTTTGGATGTTACCATTAGCTTGCTTCATAAGCAATTTTTAAGAGGCACATTTGGGGCAGGTACATTGCACATGTAATCATTTTTAAGTAAAACACAACAAGGAACTCTTGAGTTTGCAGATTGCACAGGTATGATACATGTACATGTATTGAGGTTTGAAAGATTTCCCAAGTCACAAAGATTAAGGACATTGGATGATTGCATTATGTTGGGAAAAAGTTTTGTAATGAAGGTGATCAACTCTCTAAATGCAAGGTTCACAAATTTACCTATATTTAATGCAGCTAAGTTTTTTAGTCCTCGTAATTACTATGAAGATATGGATGATAGAGACTATCAAACAAGAAGATGGTTAGTATGCTTATGCAAGAAATTCAGTGTTGGAGACTCACCTATTGTGGACAATGTTAAATGTTTTAGTGGAATGGATGAATTTACTTGTACTATTTATAGGTCATATCCAAAAAAACATATGTTTGGAGCATGGGACCTATGTGGAGTGGAACATGAGTGGTTTGAAGGATTTCCATGTTTAATGCAGCTATGGAAAATTATTCTTGTTATTCCAGCTAGCACAGCAGTATGTGAAAGAGGCTTCTCAAAATTAAGTCAGATAAAAAATGATGATAGATCAAGACTTTCTTTAGAAACATTGGATATGTTATTGTTTCTTTCTCTCTCTGCACCTCATGCTCTGAATGAGGTAGATTGGAATGGTATTTATGACGTATGGAAACAGACAAAAGCTAGAAAGCCTCTTCCACTAGGAAAATAGATTCATATCTAGCGTGATTTAGAATATAGTTTTGAACAATGTGATTCATAGTATAATATATAGTTGCTCCGATGTAATCCATCATTTCCTTTTGATGGTTAATTTTTGAAGACAATTCTACAGCTAGTCTTTTGTCATTGTAGTTGGGCAGATACAACTGTGGATCAATGATTTTCTTCTTACCTGAGTATAGATTATATTATAGTGACATGACTGGTAGTTTACATGTTATTTATGTTTTCTCAGGGATTCAACTCTCTCATCGAATCCACATATATATTGTAGCTCTTTGTTTGGAGTCTGGAGATGGGGTGGATTGCAGCTATAACATTTCCTTTGTATTGATGTGTTGAATATATATGACATAGTATTCCAGTTTGGATGCTGGATGGGTTACATAATATTTCATAAGTTTTGTTCCAGACTTCATTTTTTTAAGGAAAACTGTAATATCTCTATTATCTATAAGTATGACAGAAGTATATTGATGCAAGATTATCTCCTTATTATGCAAGTATATTGATGCAAGATTATCTCCTTAATTCATTCAGCAGCCAAGCAATCAACATGATACCTTCTTTGTATTAAAGACCATAAAATTCAAATATGGAAGAGACTTGTCATAAATTTTGATAGCATTTTTATATTTTGCAAAAATTGCTATATATAAATATATAAAAAAAATTAAAAAGATTATTATTATGGTAAGTCTTTCTAATAATTAAAATCTGTTAATCTATCTATACCCCTTGAAAGTTAAATATCTATGATGCTACACTGTCCCAAATTGACTATAAGAGCTAATAGCCATTTTCAAAGTATTGGACAGACTTATCATAAAGGTTGGTGACAGCTTTATGTTTTGCAAAATTACAAACAAAAAACTATAGGGCAAGTATGTCTAATGATTAAAATATGTCAATTGTATGCCCCTTGGAATTAAAAATCTCTAATGCCATAGGGTAGGTAGAATTTTGTTGAAGATTCTCCAAATTTTTGAAGGGCATCAAGCCAGGAGATCAGCAAAGAAAATTCCAAGGATTTCTCATAAATGTGAATTCAAAACTCTAAAGAATTGGAGAGGTCCTAGGATTACAAATCCTGGAAATTCCCACTAGGTATGTAGGATTTCCTCTTCATGAATTTATACAAAAAGTAATGAATTGGGCACCAATCATTGATCAACTCAGAAGCAAGTTTAGACGAACAGATTTCATTTAATCCGTAGCTAGCAGAGTTACTCTTATCCAATCAATTCTCTCAATCATACCATTGTATCAAAGGATGTACTGTGCTGTAATTCCAAAAAGAAAATGACCACAATTAAGGATGGCTACATCCTAAGAACTGGAGAAAGGATGTACTGTGCTGGAATTCCAAAGAGAAAATGAGCACCATTAAGGATGGCTACATCCTATGAACTGGTGAGAGAAGACATATAAAAATCCCAAATCTGGAAAAACTTAAAGGTGTAGCTTCTGACAACATGGGTTACATTGTATCCAATCTTGTGACAACATGGGTTATACCAAGTTAACTGGCCATGAAGCTTGCTGTCCCGGGGTAGGTAGAAGGTTCAAGTCTTGTGGATCATGACATTTATATGTGTTCCTACATTTGTACCTGTGTCGGCCATGAAGCTTGTTGTCCCATCTGGTTTCTCACTGGAGGGACTGAAAGTGACCATTGTTAACCCACTGCTCATAGTGGGTTCTATTATGTTGACAATTGATTACTTTTTAAATGCCACTTTTGTAGTCACAGTGAGCCCATCACTCGCTGTAGCGATGTGGGGTTTGAAATCTGTAATATGACTTCACTTCGCAGAAGTTTGCACTCCTGAAAATAGTAATTAATTGATCCTCCATGCCATGGCAACCACTGGCCAACTCTATGCAAGTAGGCAGGTAAGACATAAAGCCTCGGCTTCAACATTTCGAGACAACTGAATCTTTCCAAAAATATTGACTTAGAAAATTGTGATGATCGTTGAATTGAATTAAATAGTTCTCTCAATTATCGTGCCAGTCCTAGTTACCCCACCAAACAGAAAAGGAACAGAGTAACGCCCTTAAGCCTCATTGGCAGCCATGGTTGCGCTTGTGTTTTCCATTAATCCAGAGTCAACAAACTGTTCCCACTTGTAGGTGTCACAAGTTTTATTTTCAAATTTTTTTGTGTCATAAATTTAATTGAAATGCATTATCTTTTTAGCACATTTTTTAATGAAGTGTGCAATTAATGTGTTATTGCCATTTGAAATGAGAGTTTTTTTAGAAACCCTTCATCATAGAAGGGCAGTATGAGTAAATAACTTTCTATATGAAATTAATACCATCCCTTCAAATTTGATCCCTGATGATGATGATGATGATGATGGTAGTTATATGGTTTAAGATTTCAAAAGGGAAAAAAATACTTAATTTTTTTAAAATTTTATCTATTTACTCAAAAATATTTAAGGAAGCATTCTTAATCATCATAATTATGATCAATTAAAATCTTATCTATTCTCTAACAATGGAGCCAGGCATGTTCAATTTATCACAATCCTATGACAGTTGAGAGATAAATTGAAATACGATTAAAAGAATACGTTGCATAGAAAAAAATACAAACAACTTGAAAATGCTCGTAACGATTCAATGAAAAGGATTCGGAAGTCCAAATCGTCTCTACAACAAAACAGTTTCTGAAAATGCCGGTTATGATCAGTTGGACCGGGATCTATATAGCTGCCAAAACTTCTCTCCTAAATGACTTTCTTTAAGAAATAGTATAACTATCCTCACCCAAAATCTGACAACAGGGTAAAATGACATGAATAAGAGCTTTACAAGAACGATCTTTAAAAAACTTTCAGCCTCCCAAATCTGAGGATCTTTCCTTTAAAGAAGACATTATAAAAAATGAAACCGTCAAGTGGACCTAACTCCCTCTTTGAAATAATATCAGCTACCCCGTTATAAATTCTGAAAATGTGCTGAAATGAGAGGAATGAGAAGTGATCCATCCAAATCTTTGTATTTTCCAGCCAATGAAGCAGCACTGTAGAATGAAGCTGAGCATTACCGTAGGTCGAGTTAACCAATACCTGATAGTCCCCAAGGAGTTGCAAAGCAGTCAGGCCCCAACTTCTGGCTAGATAGAGAAATCCTCATAATGCCACCAGTTTTTCCCTAGCATTGGAACCAAATTCAACTTTCAACCAACCCTTTAGAGTAGTATCCCTTCCCAGCTTAATAAACAAACTTGCTCCCCAAAGACCCTTTGAGGCTGCTCCATCAAAGAAACCAACAGGATAATCAAAGGGAAGAGTAGGGAGCAAATTTACCTTCGGAGAGCCTTTTGTCGATAGGCTGATCCACTCAGCAATGGATGAGATAATCCTCAGGAGAATGGTTTCAATCGACAATTTCTACAAAGCAAAAGTGGCCCTATTTCTGGCCTTCCACACTTCCAAGAGAACAATGAAAGGAAGTTTTTTGGTCTTCGAATCTCCTCTTGAACCAGCCTTTCCAATTCTCCTCAAGGGAGATGCAATCCCATCTAAAGTTGAGCTGGAAGTGGTTCATAAGATGAGCCCAAATCTCTTTAAAAAAATTACAACTTCCAAATAGATGTGCAACAGTCTCTAGATCAGAGCAACATAAAATGCATCTACCCGATCCAAAGTAACCTCTTTTCTGAAGGTTGTCCCAGATTAAAACTTTATTATTCAAGCATAATGAGACGGACAATTTTATCTTCAAAGGGGGATGGCTTTTCCATAGCCAATTGGTCCACCATTCAACTTTGTTAGAGAGTTCATCAATAAAAAGGGATCTATAAGCTAGAGAGGCAGACACCGAGCCATCCATGGAATCATAAACCCAAATCAATTTATCAGCATCAGTTCCCAACATAATGTTTCCTTGATTGAGAAAATAGACATACCTGTCCAAGTCCGATGCCAGTTCACCAGAGAGTCCCAACAAGGAGGAATGAGCCCATTTGAAGTTTCCAAGGTTTTCCTGCACTGGTTTCAAGAAAAATATCTTCCTTTGGTGGAGAGCTTTAATAAGTTCCTTCTTCAAAACATAGTCACCACCGAGGCCACAAATAGGATCTATGCAGAGGTAGATTTGAACTTCCCTCCCAAATTTCTAACAAATATCTTTCAAAATCAGCGGTAGACAATGAGAAAAACTTCTCCATACGACCGATCTAGAAGACTTTTGAGTAATAGTTCCCCTTAACCAATAAACCGGATCCATTCCTTTTAAGTATTTGGCTTTAATCAAATTCTCCCATAACCTAGAACATAACAAACAATGCCACAATGATTTAGCACGGAGGGAGAGATTAAAATTTTCTAAATGTTTAATGCCCCAGCCTCCCAATCCACAAGGCTTAGAAAGACACTACCAGGCAACCAAATGAATGCATCGACAAGATCAAGACAAGTCTTTCGCCCAGAGAGAGATGCTGGAAGGTCCAATTACGGATTTTCCTTTGAAACCTTTTAAGCATCCATTCCCAGTCCTTTTTGTTGTAACCATCCGGTTTCATATGGAATCCTGGATAGTTGAAGCCCTCTTCCAGCTCTAAAGATTGATAGTGAAAAAGATTGACAAGGAGATCTTTTGACAATATATATCTGCTGAGATAATAAATAGTAGATTTGTTCTGACACAGCCATACTTGACGCCTTGCAAAATAGCTATAGAATATCATGAAGGATGGACCATTCATTCATTGAACCTATGCCCACGATGAAGACATCGTCGACGAAGAGAAGTTGTGATATGTAGACTTCCCTTGCTATCTTGATCCCGATGAATCTTTTTTGTGATTTTGCATGCCAAATGAGTAGACTAAGCCCCTCCATCGCAAGAATAAATAGATAGGGGGAAAATGGGCACCCCTGTCTAATGCCCCTGCTTCCAGTAAAGTATTCAGTCGAGGCTCCATTGATCAAAACCACAAAGCGCATAGAAGAAATATAGGCCATGATCCATTCTACAATATCGACAGACAACCCAATTTGAATAAGAATGAGCTTAGGATACGACCAGTCCAGTCTATCGAAGGATTTTTGGAGTCTAATTTGAGGAAAGGTGCAGTTTGGTTGTGACTCTTCACTGAGTGAAGACATTCTTCGACAATCCCCACCGCATCCGTGATCTGCCTACCCGGTAGAAAGGCAAATTTCTCTTCAAAAATGGTTTTACTCAGACAAGGCTTCACTCTATATAACAAATATTGTGAAAGTTCCCTCTAGAAAGTGATTTTCATCTTTAACCCTCTTAGTATCACAAAGTTTACATATTCTTTCATCCAAGATGTTTTAGGAATTGTCCAGCACCCTATTTCATTATGAAGTTTGGAAGAGTTTTTTTGTATATTAGCAATATTGTTTCAGTATGGAGTTTGTGAGAGTTTGCTAGTATTTCAACAATGTTGATTTTTTTTTATAATAATTGATCACCTCCTTGTAATATCTTAACATTTTCTTACCCCTTATCCACTAATTATTATCCCATAGTGACCTCTTCATCATCTTGTGAATGCTTTAGCATTAAGGTGTAGGACCTTCCTCCCAACCATAGGCTATGCCAAGCCATATATTACTTTGACAGACCACAACCATATATTACGTTTACAGGCCACCCCATGAGTTGGGCCTATTAATCCACAAGGGCTAAGTGTTCTTCTCAACTATCCACAACTCAATATTATTCATAGCTCAACTCTCATGTTGCCCCTTACTGCCTTCCACAACTTCCCCAATCCTCAATTTTCATTCCCCATTAACCTGCACAAAGCCAGGAACAAACTCCCTTCTATGAGCTAACAGTCCCTTGGGAAGCCTTCAGTTCCCTACTGACACTCCAACACAGACTGGACATGAAGTCTCCAAATTGGGACTCTACTAAGGCACACAGCTGCAGGCAAGCTCCTTAATGAACCCTCTTTGATGGAAGACGTGCTTGCATGAACGAGTCGAATCCCCTTCACAAACTAAGCTTTCACTCTTTTATGTGCATTGCTTTTGGTTGTCATGTGTCTTAACCAAGACATGACCTTAATCAATGTTTAGGATTTGGATTAATAACTAAGGATAAGGTAAAAAAACTAATCCCACCATGGTAATCTTTCCCCTTAGACCCCTAGTACTCCCCCTCTTGTGGAGTCCTAACCCCCCATCTCATATTCATCCTTCATTTGCAATCGTCAAAGATTGTATATTAATATTAGACATGTACATAATTACAATGTTTTGGTCATATTGACCATTTGTTCTTGGCTTCCAACCTTTAGATCAAAATATACACTTACGGGGTCAAACTAGGGTATTACACCTACCCTAACCCCTTTATATTATCATGTATAAAGGCCCATTCTACAGTTAGTGGATAGTTACTTAATGAAAAATGACCATCTTTGTTAAATAAATGCCCCTAGGGGGTGGGCCCTCATTAATAGGGAGACCACAAGTAGTTAGGACTTTGGCTATTGAAACAATATATAGAATAGTAAGATATGTAATGCTTAGTCAAGATATCAAAATTAGCTTATCTAAGTGATACATAATAAGTATACACCATTTTTCTTATTAAAACTACTATTTGATTTTTTATTTCTTTTTTATACTCATATTTGAAAATATTTTTTGCTTTTATTTATTCTAAAGGAACCTCATGAGAATGTTGAAATTTTGAAAAAAATAATGAAAAGAGTATTATTTGAAGGAGTGTTGAGAACGTTTAAGTGACGGTATTAATAAGAAAGCCTGGAATTTTGAAAAAAATAATGAAAGGGGTATTGTATGAAGGATATTAATAGATTTTTTTTAATCGAATTTCTTAAAGAAGTAGAGACACTTTCATCGATGATATTAATATAATATTTGAAACTGTAAGTTTATTTGAATTTTTCAAAAAGAAGTTAAGTTGTAAGTTTATTTGAATTTTTCAAAAAGAAGTTAAGTGGTAATTAATGTAGTTGTAATGATTTTATATTTTTCTATTTATATAATATATAAATAATTGTGAAATAACATATTATACTATTATTTGATTGGAATCCCATATCATTTTCATTGGAAGAATTGTGTTTGATAGGAACGGGGTCATGGATAATGACCATGAATGTTAAGAAAAACTAAAAGCCTTTCCTTGTATTAAGACCATAGTACATTGTTACTAAGAGTTGTACATGGAAAAGAGTATGATGAATCTCTTTACATCTAATACTTCTTTGCCTAGTGGTTTTGTGAATCCCTTTGCTTTTAGTATTCTTTATCAAGCAGTTTTGTTACATAAAACATACATTAATCATTTTCTTAAATTATGTTATGTGAAGTATTTGTTAAACTTCACATAGTAATATTATGATTTAATATCATTTTAAAATGCTCTCTCTCATAATGAATTATTGGTAAACTTTGTTGGAATGCTAATGAGAATAAGTTTTGTGGGTCATTTTTGAAATACTATGGTGTTATTGTGATTATTAATAATGATTATTTCAATTGTGGTTGTGATAGTATTCTTCTAAGACTATGACTTTCACTCTGGAATTTTTTGTGGTTTAAATATTCATACTTTTGCTTCTGTTTCTTAGAATTTGTGTTTTTTACTGAGAATTGGGTCTATGACAGTAATATGCTTACAGATTTCAGTTTATATGCTCGTTGTTTCCTTTTGTTATAGCTTTCTATGTAGAGGTTAATATCTTGTGTACTCCTTTACCTAATTTTAAGCTTCTAGTTTTGCTATTAGCTAGGATAGATTGTATACGTTAAATTATGCATTCTGCATCTAAATTAAATTATCTCTTGCATCTTGCATCATATAACAAAGAAAATAAGTAAGTTGTAACTTTTTACATACTTTCTAAAGGAACTTTGAAGGGATGGAAAGAATACTGAAATCTCAGTAAGCTAAACAACAAGAAGGAAATTCCATGAGTAGTGAGCATATAGATAATAAAATATTGAGAAATTTCTTAACATGAGAGTGAATTCATAAAAATCCTTAATAAGAAGTTCATAAAGACCCAAGAAAATAAATATAAACTAAACACCATCATGTTGCAAAATATATCAGGATAGGAAGTCAAATCTAGTAGGGACATATAATAAGTAATACTAGTAAAAAAGTCCTTTGAAGAAAAGTCTCATAAGTATACTTGATACAATAGATAAGAAAAAATTGAGAGGCAGAATCATCCATCCCAATGTAGGTAGAGATCAATTGCAAAAAAACATGGAGATCCTTTTCACAAACCATTAAAGTATTAGGGGCATGGAGAAGAACATTTACTAAGAAATTTCACTCATCGGAAAAAATGTTAAGAATGCTCATAATCCATAGGAATTTATAATAGTAAATGGTAGAAAAATAAATGACCCCTTATGTTATCATAGATGAGCAACATATGGACCATCAATTAGTAATGGTGGAAGCTGAGAAAAGACACTACTAAATAATTTGAATTGGTGTAATTATTTTTGAGGTGTTGATAGATTGAGATATGTGAGATGAGTGTTGATTAAACATAAAATAATACGAATTAGACATTGAATTTGTGGGATACCTAGTGTATCATAATTGTCATATTAAGCCATGATATGGTTAGAGATGTTAATATTACAAAAGAAAAAGGACATGTGAAGAATGACCGATTATGTTAAGTGACAGGATACATAACTAAACATGTATAATTGGGGGGATTAATGGCAATCATACATGTATGTGTGTAATGATTACCCCTTTTGATCAATTAAAAAAATCTGGTTGAGGTATACTTAAAACATATTTCCATACATTGATTATATGCTTGAAAAGCATTTATATTGAAAGCATGAAATGTTAAACAACTGCCAGCTCAAAACTAAAAAGAATGAATTTCACAAGTTCATAAGTGAGTATCATGAATGAATCATGGTAATAAGAATACAATGAGTGGACGCATTGAATATGTGAAAATATGTTGTTAAGCAAATTATGTAGATGAATCTTAATTTTAGGACTAATTCATTGAATAATAATACAATTATGAAGAAATGTACATATAATTCCCAACACATAATTGCAATCGAAATGATTGAAAATTGGAATAATTGTGAGTTGATTTACTTTGCCAATGGATCAATTATATGTACTAATAATTCATTTGGATATCTTTAATAAATTTGCATATAGAAGAACTTGGATATTCCAATGACAATAAGATCATAACAAAGATGAAGGTCCTACAGTTACAAGAATTCAAACATGATGAGGAAAAGACTCATAATCATGAAATTAGGTTTTAGTAAGAAACATATTGGAAACGAGATAGAATGACAACATATTATAGATATCTTATATTTCAATCGAGCCATAATATATAGTCATCATAAAAAACGACTAGACAAAATATAAAACCGAGTTAAATAATTTTAAAATTTTAAACATAGAAAATCACATGGTAGTAAGACATTTGATATTGAGACATATAACACTAAGACTTGTGAAATGAGACACATGATAGCACTATAATATAAGTTCCACGGAGAAAACCACTAGGGATTCCATGGTTGTAATACCTCTTGATAGACTTCTCTGCACACACACATGCACCCGAAAGAGGACATTTGAGGGAACTAGTGGTGGAGTGAAAGTACTATCTCCTTGTTATGTGTAGTGTGAATGTGAAGTGCATAATATTGAAGAATCTTTATGCATATTGTTATGAGCCTTGTATTTGGTAGGTGTGGAAGAAACTTCTAAGTGAAGTTGAATACTTTCCCTACATAAACTAGGGATTTCTTAGAGTATCTGAAGGATTAGTGAAAGGAGCAGCCTTATATGATGTAAAAGATAAGATATGAAAAATTTAAGGAGAAATGACAATTATACATAAGATAGGTATTTGACTGATAAACACACACACACACACATATATGATTTTAACATATTTGTTTGTGTGATGAAAGAAATATGTATATACCGAAAAGGAAAAATAGGCATAACAGAAGAAGGTAAGAGATTGTTGCAGGTCAGTAATAAAGAAGAACACCTGGGATGATGTTACTTTAAGGGAGAGGGGATGTAATACCCTAGGTTATTACCCCTTAACATGAAAAGTAGTTTTTGGTTAGCTAGATTAGTGTTTTGATTTAAACATCGATATGCTATTTTAAAGTGAAGCACCACTAAGTGAAGTTGAATATTTTCCCTAGATAAACTAGTTAAGATGGATTTCTTAGAGGAGTAACTGGAGGATCAATGAAAGGAGTAACCTTATATATATATATATATATATATATATATATATATATGTTTGTGTTATCAAATGTAATGATGGTGAATGATGGCATGTTACATATATCTCATATTTCAATTGAGACATAATATATATCCATCATAAAAATAGAATAGACAGAATATCAAACCTAGCCAAATACTTTTAAAAATTTAAACATATGAAAATATAGAAAATCGCATGGAAGTAAAATATTTGATATTGATACATATTACACTAGTACTTCCGAACTGAGACACATGACCTGAGGACACATGACATACCTATAATCTAAGTTCCATTGAGCAAACCATTTGGGATTCCATGGTTGCAAGACCTTTGGATAGACTTCTTTACACACACACACACATGCACCCGGAAGAGGGCATATGAGGGAGCTATTGGTGCAGTCAAAGAAGTATTATCTTCTTGTTGTGTGTGGTGTGAATGTGAAGTACATAATATTGAAGAATATTTATGCATATTGTTATGAGCATTGTATTCGGTAGGTGTGGAATAAACTTCTAAGTGAAGTCGAAGACTTTCCCTACATAAACTAGTTAAGAGGGATTTCTTAGAGTAACTAAAGTATCAATGAAAGGAGTCGCCTTGTATTGTGTAGAAGATACACTATGACAACTTTAAGGAGAAAGGACAATGATACATAAGATATATACTTGACTGATAAGAATGCACACACACACACAAACATAGTTAGTTAGTTAGTTAGTTAGTTTATAAATATGATTTTAACATATTTGTTTATGTGATGAATGAAATAGGTATATACTGAAAAAAGATAAAATTAGGCATAACAGAATAAGGTAAGAGACTGTTGCAGGTTAGTAATAACGAAGAACACCAAGGACAATGTTACTTTAAGGGGGAGGGGATGTAATATCCAAGGATATTACCCCTTGAAGTTAAAAGTAGTTTTTGGTTAGCTAGATTAGTGTTTTGATTTGAACACCGATCTGATATTTGAAAGTGAAGCAACGCTAAGTGAAGTTGAAGACTTTCGCTACATAAACTAGTTAAGAGGGATTTATTAGAGTAATTGAATGATTAGTAAAGGAGTAACCTTGTATTCTGTATAAGATAAGCTTTGACAATTTAAGGATAAAGGACAAATATACATAAGATATGCATATGACTGATAACCATATTTTTTATGTGTGTGTGTGTGTGTGTGTGTGTGATTTTAACATATTTGTGTGTGTTATGAATGAAATAGGCATTTATTGAAAAATATAAAATAGTCATAACAAGAGAAGGTAAGAGATTGTTACAGG
>LPNX010764169.1:230273-260927 GCA_001517045.1 Pseudotsuga menziesii
GGAGGGAACCCGATTATAGTATTGTGACCAGGTAATGGTCATATGTAACAACAACCAAACAAAAAATCTAAACATGGTTTTGGTCGACCAACCTTTGTACAAGAGTAACATTTTGATCAAAATATCAAAATGAAACATCATGAGGTAAAACATAAATAGAGAGAAGGAGTGATAGAAGAAGAGAAATAGGCTAATCCTTTATCATCGAGGTCTCTGCCTCTTCCTCACCGGATCTACTAGTCATTTTTTTCCTTTGATTCGCAATCCATATCCTTGTTAGATCCATGCATTTAGTGGAAAGGAGGCTTAGAGAGATGCAGGATATACGTCATATGAACCAGATCTCATTTTGCATCTTCCTTAAGCATGATGATAGTGAGATTAACCATGTCTCCAAATGTCTTTGACTCACGCATAGCTCTGGATAGGATGAATTTGAACCTCCAATAATGATCCGTTACAATGTCAATAACTAGCCTGAGCTTAAACTCTCCAAAATTTTTCTCTTCCATCACAAAAACCACATTGTTGATATGGGAAGGAGTTTCGTTGAGAAAGAGGGACTTCTAGTCAGTGTTGTGCTCAACATGGGTAGAGATTTCAGCATCTATTGACTGGGACAACAGTAGAAGAGGTGAGCCAGATTAACCAAATAAGACTCCAGGAAGAGAGGAGAAACAACCAAAGAAGAGGGATCACAAGGAGTGCTGAGAGGAGACACCAAGAAAAAATGAATATTTCAAGGCCGAGGGGAAAAATGATAACTAAACCTGCACATGTGTGATCTATAGGATGGAAAAAAAGGTACCAGAGAGACACGCTCCAAGGCATGAAGGAATGGCTCTCCATTGCATTTTTTGAGTAAAAATATGAAACCATATCCATACTGTTAAGACATCCTGCGTGTAAATTCATCGGGTACTTCATAAGAACGGAATTAGGAAGAAAAGGGATTGCCACTTGTAGTGGCTAATGTCTGGTCACCATTAATCTATCCTTCAATGATTCTTTGATCACCCACATCCGGGATGACAAGATATGTATAAGTAAGAGTTTTCCATGTCCCTTTAAGTGTTGGGTCAAGAATGTCCTCCCAACAAAGCAACTAGATGCCTCAGTTGTTATATACTCTATGATTAACACTAGAATCAGTAAGATTATTGTATTTCCTTCTCATGTGATGGAAGACTATTGCCTGGTTGGAAAAAAGCAGTGATTCTAAGGTTCCCAACCCACTTTCCAATCTCTAGGTTTTGTTACTTTGCTTCCCTTTGAGCCTGATTGAATCATGTTTTCCATATTGATGATGAGGAGAGAATCGCCATCAAGAATGAGAGAAGTGCAACTTTGAATGAGAGCCCATTTGAGGCCTACAAGAAGGCCATCCAATTCTACAACCTTGTTGGTGAAATAACCTAAGGGGCCTGAGAAGACACCTAATATTTTACCTTGTGAGTTTTTAACTACACCTATGAAACCAGCAGGGCCTGGGTTTCTCTTCAAAGCGCCATCAAAATTAATTTTAAAGATACCACGAGGAGGAGGGGATTAGAGATTTAGAGAGGCTTGATTAATAGTTTTTTATTTGTGAATGCCAATGAATTCTGGAATAGAAGAGACACCCTATTCATGAATAATTTGCAATTCTTTGGCATTGGAATCGAGGTCATTTTATCCCCACAAATTTAGGCAAAGAGTTTTGAGGATGTGCATATGTAGGATGAACCAAACATATTCTTCCTTCCTTGATCCATTTTCAAAGATCCTATTGTTTATTTCTATCCAAATTTCTCATCCAACAAATCATGGGCGGAGCTCCCATATTTTGTTGAGGAGTGGGATTTTAAAGGGATTATGGGTCCAATTGGCTACCGATAGATCTAGACGCCCCTTCATTGTGGCTGATTTCTAGAATATGTCTTCCCCTTTTTTCTATACCTTATCAACAAATTCGCATTCATTGGAAAGGAGAAGCTTGATGGATTCTCCTTCTTTCTTGCACATACACCACTAGGCTGGACCTGAGTAGCCTCTTTTTAATCTATTTTCCCAGGTTAGGATGCGTCTTTGAAGTAAGAGCCATAGAAAGGAGGATACTTTGGGCTAGAGGTTGGCCTTCCATAATTTCCTCCATTTTTCTTCTTGGTGCACATTTAAAGTGTTGGAAAGGAGTAGGGTTGTGTCTTTCAAATTGAAGGTGCCTATTTGATAGAATCCCCACCTAATATTGTCACAGCCATTGTGCATATAGATTTGCCAAGTTTGAATAATATCCTAGAACACTTGGATGTATTCCTCTGGGTTGAGCTCCTACCAAGAGGAAAATTCTTTCTATCTTCTGAAATGTCCTTCTATTTCCCCCTCTGTCCACATATCTTGAACTTTTGTTTTCTATTGGGGTAAGAGATTCTTTGAAAGAATAGGGGCTCTATATTTTTCCATCAAAGTGACTTGCTTATTCCAAGAGTCTAGAAAAAGTATGTTGATTTTCCATTTCAAATATGCCAAAAGATGAAATGATGAATAAGAGATAAGTTAGCTTGGGTGGATTTCCATATGTAGGAGCCTTTCACATTTTCAGAGAATCGAATAAGATTTTGCTTGGCCTAGTTGGGAGCATATTTCGCATGCCATAAAAGATCCCAAGTCTATGAGGAATGAGAGAGCCATCTCCACCATAT
This sequence comes from Pseudotsuga menziesii, assembly GCA_001517045.1. Classification (NCBI taxonomy): domain Eukaryota; kingdom Viridiplantae; phylum Streptophyta; class Pinopsida; order Pinales; family Pinaceae; genus Pseudotsuga; species Pseudotsuga menziesii. Next base: position 232,955 of record LPNX010764169.1, read on the forward strand.
TTTAGTATTAAAAATTTGGTTGTTGGTTTCATGATCTCTAAGGCCTAATCCTCCTACAAGATTGTGAGAGAGGACTGAATTCTAATCTAGAAGAGACCATTTTTGTGATTGGTTGATCCTCCCTATTGGAAGGTGCATTGCATAGAGTGGATTTTTTTAGGATCATTTTAGGAGCAACAAGAACTGAGAAGATATACATGGGAATATCTTACAAAACAACTTTGACAAGAGTAAGGAAACTAGAAAGATTGAGGGTTCTAAAGGTCCAATAACTTAGTTTCTTTTTCATTTTGTCTAGAAGTTCTTTACAGGACACTTGTTTAACAATAGAATCTGCTAAGGGGGCAGTAAGGTATTTGGTGGGAAGGGATCCTTCTGTAAACTTAATAATTATAAGTATTTTGTGCTTGGTAATTTTCCAGGTATTGAAAAAATAGTTATGATATTTTTCTTTGTTGATGTCCAACCCACTAGCAGTGAAACAAATTTGGAGGCTCTCTCTGAAAGCCTTGGATTCCTGCACAAAGGATCACCCCATTAACATGGTGTCATCTACAAAATGATTATGGGTTTGAGGAGTCATACCTAGATGAAGAGATAAATCTTTAATTTCAAGATTTTGATTTATGGCTTTAAGAAGACGCCCTAGTCCTTTAGCCACTAGAACAAAAAGAAAGGGGGAAATTGGATCTCCTTGTCTAAAGCCTCTGGAAGGATGGGAAGTGCTTGAAGGAGTTCCATTTATTATAATAGATAATAAAGAAGAAGATATGAGGTTTAGGATCCATTTAACCCAATTAGATCAAAAAACAAAAGCAAGCAACATATTTTTCAAAAAACGCCAATTCAGCTTGTCAAAGGATTTAGAGAGGTCTAGTTCGATTAGCATTATTGGCTTCTTGGTGATTTTTAGAGAGTGAATGATTTCATGAGAGAGGAGGATACCATCAATTATTTTCCTTCCCTCTACATATCCCAATTCCTTCGTAGATATTAACTAGGTTAAGAGAGGCTTAAGCATGTTTGCAATGGATTTGGTGATGATTTTGAAGATAACATTACAAAGGGCGGTAGGTTTGAACATACCTGGACAGTCAACCCCATTTTCCTTAGGAATTAGAGAGAGGAAAGTCGAGTTAAATTATTTTAGAACCTTCCCTAACTTTATTGAGTCGTCTACAATTTCCATAACTTAGTCTTTGACAGTGTCCTAGCAAGCATGCACAAAATTGGTAGTGAATCCATCCGAGCCAGGGGATTTATCATTTTTTATTTGTTTGAATGCATATTCCATTTCATCAATCTAAAAGGGTCTAAGAAACAAATCATTTTGTTCTTGAGAAACCAAAATTGGAATGTGCCTAAGAATTTCATCCATGTCTTCATTTCCATTCAGGTTTGGTTCTTCCATCAAATATTTGAAGTGACTTGTGAGAACTTTTCCTATTTCAGTGTGAGTTTATACTTATGATCCATTTTCATTTTTTAGGTAGATGATTTTATTTGCTTGTCTATGTTGAATGGTGACATGAAAGAAAAAAGAATAATTTCACTCACCCTCCTTTAACCACAGGTTTGTAGACTTTGATTTCCAGAGGGTTTCTTATTGAGTTTCTCTTTTATCCAGTTCTTCCATAAGTTTTTTCTCTTCCTCCTTGAGAGAGTCTGAGTATCCCTCTTTCATTATCATTCTTTGAAGATCTTCGAGCTGGGATTCTACTCATTGTTTTTCGAGGTTAGTATTGCCAAAATGATATTTGTTCTAGATCTTGACCTTTTCTTTGATGTATTTGGAATTTTGTTGAATTTAAACATTAAGGATCCCTCAGGGGATTGAAAGTATTTCCACCATTGTTTCATGAGAGATTGAAATTTCAAGTGATAGAGCCATAATTTTTCAAATTTGAAAGGCCTCCTTAAGTGTTCTTCCACTCAGCTCTAGTTAGACATATTGACCAATGATCTGAGCCAGCTGAAGGAAGCATGAGGGTTGATATGTCTGCATATCTAATGAGAATGGTTTCTGAAACCATAAAGCGATCAAGGAAAGAATTAATGTATCTATCTCTAGAACGTTTATTACTCCAGGTGTAGATGTTGTCATTTATGCTGATATCCACTAGATACAAGGTGTCAATTAATTCATCAAAGGAATAATTAGAGGTGTTCAAGGTGCACATAACTCCTTTTTTCTCATCAATATTGCAGATTAGATTAAAATATCCACCTAAGATATAGTGTATTTGACCAACCCATAGATTCAAAATTTTAATAGAATCAAAGAAGTCTTTTTTGGGAGAAAGAGAGAAGGGCCCATAGACATTGGAGAGAATTCCTCTGGTGCTTGTGCCTATTACATGAAATTCAACGGAAATGGAAAATTTAATGGCTAAGAATCCTGATAAGTTTACCTCAAGGGGGTTCCAGATGACACCTAGTTCTCTTGTAGATCCATTAGCATCAATGTCTATGGCTTCATTGCCTTTCTAAATTTTGGCTCCCATTTCCTTAAAACTTTCTTCAGATCATTTTGTTTCCTGAATAAACATAACCGATGGTTTTTTCGAAGCAACTTTCTCCCTCAAAAAACAATTTTTTTGGGAGTGATGTAACCTTTAATGTTCCAAGAGACGTGTTTCATAGAGCAGACTTGAGAGAAGTAGAAAATGTCACCTCTATAGTGGGAAATTGGCCTGAAGCTACCAATTTTTCCCCTATTTCCTTAACACATTGTTGATTACTTCTTCTTCCCCGCCTCTCATTCCCATTCTTCTTTATCACTTCATGGATTTTTTCATTAGGATTTTCTGAGACAACTCCCAAGGATTTAGATCTTCTTTATTTGATGATGGCCTCTTTAAGCAAGACCCCTTGCTGAGAGTGAATAATCCCTTTATCTATATCTTGCACCACCTTCTCCAGGCCATCAAGATCTAGATATCCTATATCCATGTCGTCAGTATCGTCTCCCATTATTTCAACATCCTCTTCTTCCTCAGGAGGATTTGAGATGATTTGGTCGTTCTTTTCAGTATCTAATCCTTTATTCTGTTCCTGGTGATTTCCCTCTTCATTTTCTAAATTTTCCCTGTGTTTGCTTAGATTGAAGCACATAAAATTTATTGGAAAATTGGGATTTTTTTGTTTATACCATGTTCAAAGTTTCTCTTCGCAAAACATTTCCTACTGGAAAGTTTTGTGAAACCCTCCACATCTTTTGTCTCTTTGAAAGTTTTGTGAAACCCTCCACATCTTTTGTCTCTTTTCCTTTCTACGAAGCCACTGGAGAGTTTTCTGTACAATGTCAGAATAGATTCCCGTGCTCATGGCAATGCCTACATCGAAAAGGGATTTTCTCATAATCTAGAGGTTGGAACCAATATTCATCTTCCCAGTAGAGATTTACGACTTCAGAGAGATAGTTCGTTATGTTCATATAAATACAAATCCTGGAATTAACAAGTATATGCCATTTTCTTGGTCTGCTTTGATATTTTGATAAATTCCCCAATAGTATTACCCAAGTCTTCAAGGATATTTTCACGCTAGTATTTTGAAGGGAGAGAATATAGCCTTATCTAGATTGGGACGAATGATAGGTCTCTTTCCACGACTTCAGGAAAATCCCTGTTGAGTTGTATAAATATGGCCCTCCTTCAAAAATTACTTTCTGTCCTCAAGGTTGAGGAATAGGACAGTGAAAAAGCCTTATCTCCAAGGTGAAGGTCATAGTTCCCATGGGGCTTCCAAGTGACGTTGGTCCACTAGGATAGAGATTTATCTAAGGGCCAGATGCTAACGAATTTACCTATTAAGGCATGGTCTTTCATATGATGGATATGGGCTCTGAGGCCATCTCTATTTATTTACAAGGTAGGTATTCCTTTCTCTTCAGTAAGCATTGGCCTGGAGCTCTTGTTGTATATTTGTTTCCATGGATTTAACCTCTCGACGTGATTCTTCTCCCACCTCTTGACTCGATAAGTTTTGATGTTCTAGTTCTTGAGGACTCTTACCTTTCTTGGTCTGGGAGGGTTTTTTTCCCCTCCCGTGGGTTCTCCCATTTCCAATCCACAGTGAGACCCATGTCAGAAAACTACTGAAATCCTTAAAAAAAATACAAAGAAACGAGTTACCTGTCACTGCATTCAAAGCTCCCTCCTAACAGAACTCCTTTGCAATAACCACCCTTCTCTTGGAGTGAAAAATGAAAAGAAAAAGATGATTATTCCAACCTATCCAATGAAAAACCAACACCGATATGATATTTGAAAGTGAAGGAACACATAACATTATTTAATGCTATTGAGAATGTAATTATTTCCATATTTTATTGTTATTAATGAAAATGACTTGGATGACCAAATGAAAAAGAGGAACTATGACACTGTGAGAGGGAAAGTGGGAAACATAGTTCTATATTTTTTAAATGGATAAGGAATGCCATGCGTTAAACTGAAAGAGATGATAAAAAATAACTGCTAAAACAGTTGACGGATCAAACCCATAATAATAGCCACGTTCCATGCAATGAGGGGGAACTCAAAGAAGGGAATGTAAGTTAAGTCCAAGAAAGTGGGGATACAATTCTAAACACAGGAACACGAGATGTGTGTGAGTTATGAAAAAATTCCCTATTAACATTTCTTGAACAAAAAATTAAGAGGGAAATATTGTTTACTTCTCCAAGCACCTAGATGGTGTCAGGTACAACATAGATTAAAAAACATTGTTATCGAAAGTGGATGAAGTGGCTGAATAGATTATTGAGCTAAGTCTGACCATGGAAATACTGGTTATTTGAAAAACCCTTTCTTCCTAACGATCTCATAGGTGAAATCAAGGGTGGTTGTTGGGATAACCCAACAAGCATATGGTTGGGAGGCTCGTGGACCTACATAGTTGGTTTCCAGGTTATATCTAGAAACAATTTTAACAAACAAGTTTCAATGCTTTTATGAATTTGATGATAATTTGGAAAAAGTATTTTGGAAGAAATTTACCTAGAAGAGGAATAAATAAATGTTTTATTATTACTTGTTTCCATATTTTGCAGTGTTATCTTTAGAATCTATTATTAAATATAACCCCTTTTCATTGAACTTTGAATCCCTAGTGAGAATCTAGACTTAAAACAAGTCCCATAAGTGCGACTATTGGGTTTCTATATTGTGATTATTGGTTTTCAAAATTATGAGTATTGGTTTCTAGAAGTTTGATTATCAGTTTCCATAAGTGTGATTACTCATTTCTAGAAGTGTGATTATCAATTTCTATAAGTAACATTATTGTTTTTCAAAAGTGTCATTAATGGTTCCCAGTAGTGCGATTATTGGTTTCCAATGTTGTCCTTATCAATGTTTGATCATTTGTTATCAGTTTACAAACGTACTCTATATCTGTTATAATGTATAACTATTGTTTTTCATGAGTTTAACATGTGCTTTTTAATATTAAATTAAAGTCCTATATAATAATGAAGTATCTTGTTTGATATATTTTTCTTACATAAAAAAACCGAAACAAATTGAATGAATAGTGAGAATGGACAAACACCAAATTGTGAGAAAGGGCATGTGCTCTTTTTACTCAGCACCAAAATTCTTAAGTTTTAATCCCATCATTTGAATTTCTAAATTGTGAGGAAAAGAATGTTGTCTTTCTCCTCATCACCACAATGCCTACATTTTGAGATATGGCAGGCTCTATGCCTCCTCATATGTATACTAACAATTACTGCTACCCTACTATAATAAGCTTCCTAGATATCATGGCTCATGGTTACTCATAACACTGGTTGATCTCTAAACTTGTCTAAAGGGTAAGATTCAACCTTATAGGATACTCTTGCAAAGATACCCTCTATGTATAAATAGAGGTGGTGCTCCTCTTTTCGAATTAAATTGAAAATTTACAAATATTAGGTACAAACTTTCTTTATATATATCTAATGCCAGATAGTTGACCAGGAAACATGATAAAGAAACATACAAGGAATTGGTAAAAGTTAACAAAAGAAAAGTAATATATTTTATCCACTCCAACATAATAATTTCCTACAATACAAGTAAAATATGAGCCGCTTGAAGCATGGAACACAGAACATTGAGCAACACACATCATCTCTTCAAGAGAAATTTAAATCATTTTATACCATTCATATCACAACGATGTATAAGAGACACACACTCGATATTTCATGCTTTAATGAAAGTCATAAATCACAAATGTTTTGAGCTTCAAATTAGCTCTCTATGGAGTATAAATGATAAATACAAATAGATGGTCCAAAACCAAATAAAATGTGTACAGATCATAACTAAATATTATATGTGATACTTAAACAAGAATATACAAAATGTGTTCATCCTTTTGGATTGGCATGGGGCTCTCATGAACCATTTAATTAATAATATTTGTGATACTTAAATAATAAGATAAAAATGTTTTTATCCTTTTAGACTAGGACGTGGCTCCCATGGGCCATATACTAAATAATATCTGTGATACTTAAATGAGAAGATATGAAATTCATTCACCTCTTCAGGTTGGGATGGGGATCCCATGGACCATATAGTAGGATGAGGAAACCTAGAAGACAAAGGAGGAAATCATCTAGAATCAAGCTTACATGCAAATATTTGATGATAAGGATGGATGCTTACATACATAGGAGAAATACCAAGGGGAATGATTCAAAAAATTATAATCACAAAATTACTGTTAGTGAATGGTGGATGGGTGATGATGTCTCTTTCCTTTGCTAGGATATTTTAAATAAGATACACACATAACAACCCTTAATGACACAACCATTTCTTGAATCTTGAATATAACTATGGGTTGGTTATTGTTTCCAGTGCATTACCGATCCATTATAGAGATATGGTTATGTCTTATGTAATCTAAAGCGTGAACAATTTATCCTTAATTTATTTTAACTTGGAGTGTTTGTTGAAATATTGTAACTTCAAAGAATATTCTAAATGTATTTTACTAATGCAACCCAAGGGAGATGTCTTATTCCTCTGTGGGGATGTTACTATTGTATTTGGTCATCAAAGAGTCATGAGGTATAACCTCCATTGTAATTTGGGTCAATAGTACCGTCTTGAATATAATATAATATTGTTTTGTGCCTTCCTAGGTGAAATCAGTGCAGTAAGTTTGTCGAGGCCGACTTGTTAGGGTAAAAATAAAGTGACAGAAAGAGTATAAATAGAGGAGCAATGTTCCTCATTTGAACACACACACTCACTTGTGTATATTAGAGTTTGAATGTCATTTAGATATTCAAGAAGATACTTCTAATAATGTTTGCAGTAAATGGAGAATGAAGATACAAACTGAACAAAACAAACCACACAGGAAACAGACAAGTATTGCTCAGGAATTTACAGTATCATTCACAATAATAAAATCCGGTGTTACAATAGTTTACATAGGAAAAGAATTCGAATGCATTAGGCAGAAATTCGAATCTATCCACTAGATCTAATTGTATCTAACTGACCATCTAACTCATGGTGTCTTAATCAATATCAGATTCCAATAGGTTAACTCCCAGATGTCCAACAACTCAATCAAACTGTGATAGCTAGTTAACTCAGTGCAACTGAGTGTGGTAGGTGGGAAAAGGCACCTACTCCACATGTAGCCATGCATTAGCCATGCATAACTAGTGCTAGCTAAATGATTGTGAACTAACTGAAAGTAACTGGGAGCTAACTAAGACTAACCAATTCCAACTCCAACTAACTGAAGGAGGTTGGTGTCAGGACTCCCAGTGGCTCCTAAAATGTAGGGTTTGGTCTAGGAGGCACCCAAACTAATGCATGCACATGCAGTAAGTGGAAGTTAACCTCTAGTAGTGATACCCATACTCTAGTAACTGGTACATGTGGCCCCATTAGGCCAAGTAGACCCAATGGTACTAGTGGACCCAATTAATTAATTAAGGTTCCTAAGTTAGGCTAAATAATCTAATAGACATTATGGTTAAGGGAGGATTAATAATCCTAACACCCCCCCTGAAGCCTAACTTGGACAACTGTGGGCCCTGGTAACAAGACCATAGGTCACCCAAATACATTCTAAAAGACAGTAAAAAAAATGTTGCTTAATACAACTGAGGAAATAGGAGAAAACTTCATGGGAAACCCCCCCCTCAAAATAAGCAGAAATACGAAGTTTGAATAAAAACTTGTGAAAATTTTTGCTGCTATTTGCAGCACTATGCAGCAGCAGTATCTTGGTTCTTCTGTGTAGGTAAACCCATGAATCCAAACAAATTTCTTATGTCTAGAGGAATCTTCCTCTTTGGAAGAAGAACAATGTACTCAACTGAATCAGAAATATAAATAGTTGCACGATGAAAACTAGACCCATTTAGAGCAGTTGAAATCAACTGAAGAGAGAGAAAAATTTCTTGAGAATTCAAACCATGTGAGGAACACCCAAGAATCTGATATATTTCATCCTTGAATAGAAAACCATTAGTGGTAAAATCAGCCCCAAGTGTTATGAGAAAGTGTCCAGGCGGATGCATAATGTCTTCCTCTTTACTAGTTCTGTGAGGGGATGAGCATGTGACCAAAGGTAGAGAAGCCCTGGGACTGTGGAGAGTGAATACCTAAGCTTCATAATCTGATATAGCTTCATAAATATACAATAATTCACAAAATCTGATATCATAAAATTCATAAGAAAGAACTAACATCGAATCCTCAACAACAAAATTGAAAGAGACTTGCGGTGCTTGATTTGTCACACCAAAATTGATGAAATCAGTTATAAGCAATACTGAAATATCTTGAATATTAAAACCTGAAACAAATGTTATCAGATCAGAAAATAAATCTGATCCAAATAGGTTCATATCATATCCAAAACTGTGCTCCACCGAGATGGTAGATGCACAATTTTCTCCTTCTTCAAAATTCTGATTTTTTGTGCATGCAATCATGTAAGAATTTACTGGAAGCTCTAGATTAATGAGAGTGCATGGATCACTCCTATAATATGATGTTATTTCCAAAATATCCATGGCATCACTTATCCGCACACTAGCAATATCAATAGTGTTGGAGACATTTACCCACCATGCACACTTAATCTGGTCAATTTGGTCTAGTTAAACCACTATCCTAAGTTTTATTGACTTAATTGACATCAGAGGAGCACTGTATGACATTAGAATGAGCACACCCACACCTACCTTCAGTCAAGGATACCAACTAAGCCTTCTCCTTCATTCGGGGAGGCTAACTGGAGCACTCCGGGGGTGATCTGAGTGTCATAAATGCACTTAATTGATAACTGATGGTTACAATCAGTTAAATATCAGTGGTGAAGGTGCCTCCTTTCATTATATTGATTATTTAATTAATATTTAATGAACTGGAGTCAACAGGGGCACCTCCAACCACTTCTGATGGCCAATTTGACTTCAGTTAACCTCATCGGGGTTCATTGGAGTTATTGATGCGCTACCACTTGTTGGTTGCCATGAAGTGACATGTGTCTGAGCTATTTTCAGTTAGAATCAGTCATTTATTGCACTCGAACTTCAGTTAGGACTCAGTTGAGTCAATCGGTACTTGATCAGTTGGATAACTAGTGTGTTTACTGTGGCTTACAGTCAATTAAGATACACCCATTCATTCAATTCGAATGACCTCCTTGGGATTTCGAATTGTCTTGGAATTCATGCAGCTTGCATGATCATTGTATTGTATCATCATTCTTTCATTTGATTATACAAAGCTGCTACTTCCATTGCAACATCATTTTCCAATTTTATGCATATTTATCTGTATTCTTTGTGAGACCGTGTTTTCAATTCCTAGACCACTGTGACAAATTAATAAATAGAGATAGAGAAATCAAATTCCTCTTCCTTTTTTGAAACAATTACCGGTAAAATATGCACAAAATTTAAAGAATCACTAGAGAATTTTTGAAAAGAATGGGAGGAGAGTTTTTCCTCACAAACAGAGATTCAAATATCTTCTCCTGGATCACCCATGTGAGAAGATGAGATATCAGAGGTCTCATACACTTCTAGAGTAGTAGGAGAAGGAGTCACTTCAAGGGGACTTTCTTCCATTCGAATTAACTGTAGGGAAAAATCTGTTTCTTCTTCATCTTCAAAAATTTTCTTTTCTATAGGAGAGGGCATGAAATCATCATGCTGGATTTTATCCGAACCTCTCTCAACATCTTGTATTTTAGATTCATCTCCCATATGACTGTTAGGTCCTCTTGATAGAGGGAAAGTGATGAAGGATTTTCTGGAAGCAACCATGTGGTTGGATGATCCAGAATTTGTCAAATAAGCCTTCGATGGAGAGAGGCTTGCATGCTTGACTTCTTCAGTCTTCTCTTCATCATCAAACATATTTTCTCTTAGGGGAGCAATGTTATGCTGCTTGAGAAGAGCTGACATTTCATCAAGTTCCTTCCTCATACAATGATCTTCAAGATGGTAGCCCTTTTCACAATAGAGACATAACTTCTTTTCAAACTTCTTCTTCTGCTTACATCCAGAGGATCCTTTGGAAGTTTGTTGATTATGTTTAGGATTCGAATCAGTTTCTTTTGGATCCTTCTTCTTTGATTTCCCCTTTTCTTGCGCTTTGGAAGAGTCAGTAACTAAGAGAGATTGATCTTTGGAGGTCTTGATAACTCCCATTTGAATCAACTTGTCTTGCTCCTTGATTAAGGACTCGGAAAAAGGATCTAATGAAGGAATTTTCCACTCAGGAAAGCTTTCCCACTTGGAATGAAATATGGAAAGGACATTCTTCTCATCCTTTTGTTTTATTCCACACTGTCTATATTGAAGTGCAAGAGACTTGGATTTAGTAAAGAATTGCTCAATAGTCTTGAAATTGCTAGGATGTAAAGATACCAACTCATTCTCCAGAATGTATCCTTGAAGCTCATCTTGTTTGTTAAGTAATCTATCAAGATTATCCCAGTATTCTCTGGGAGTACTCAAGCCTTCTAGGTGGAAGAGGAGATCTCTGGATATATAAGTACATAAGTACCCGAATGCTTCATCACAATGGTTCAGAAACTTGTTCCTTTCAACTGGCTGATGAGGCTCAGGCTCCCATCCATGTTTGATCCTATGATATCCATGCTTGCACAAGGCCAGCTACATATGAATCCTCCAATCAAGATAACTGGAATTTGTGACGATCCATGGTTGAGGAGTTTGAGAACTAATAATTGCTCTGGCTGAAAGATTGCAAAAAATTCGCACAAGCTATGTAGCACTTGTCAATTTCACTGTAATAACACACTAAAACATATGAACTGTTAAAATCATGCCTTTCCTCTCGACATGAACATATTTTCAGGTTTCGTCACGCCCTCTCCATTTCTCTGAATAAATCCAGAGCTAGAAAATCATCATAGGGGACTTTTGTGGAAACCCAGCTGCTTCTGATGTTTGATGGGGAGAAATAAGCATGAAACCTGCTTGAGAAGGATCTGATACCATATTAGAATTTAAATTCCATTTATATCTTCAAGCATATAGTTCTAATAATGTTTGCAGTAAATGGAGAATGAAGATACAAACTGAACAAAACAAACCACACGGGAAACAAACAAGTTTGCTTAGGAATTTAGAGTATCATTCACATTAATAAAATCTGGTGTTACAATAGTTTACATAGGAAAAGAATTCGAATGCATTAGGTAGAAATTCGAATCTATCCACTAGATCGGATTGTATCTAATTGACCATCTAACTCATGGTGTCTCAATCAATATCAGAATCCAATAGATCAACTCCCAGATGACCAACAACTCAACCAATCGGTGATAGCTAGTTAACTCAGTGCAACTGAGTGTGGTAGGTGAGAAAAGGAGCCTAATCCACATGCAGCCATGCATTAGCCATGCATAACTAGTGCTAGCTAACTGATTGTGAACTGGGGGCTAACTAATATTAACTAGTTCCAACTCCAACTAACTGAAGGAGGTTGGTGTCGGGACTCCCAGTGGCTCCTAAAATGTAGGGATTAGTCTAGGAGGTGCCCAAACTAATGCATGCACATGCAGTAAGTGGAAGTTAACCTCTAGCAATTTTCCCCACACTCTAGTAATTGGTACATGTGGCCCCATTAGTCCAAGTGGACCCAATGGTACTAGTGGACCCAATTAATTAATTAAGGTTCCTAAGTTAGGCTAAATAATCTAATAGACAATATAGTCAAGGGAGGATTAATAATACTAAAAGTGTATAGCACATAGGAGAGAGAGAGAGTGATAGATCTGCAAGGAGAAGGAACACTTGTTTTGGGGTTTTATCTTATACATCTATATAGAGGAAGTTTTGTTGGGTTTTCTTCCCCTTGAGGGTTTCCTAGGATAAATCTGTGTCTATCTTGTGATTGTGTTTCTTTCAGTGATTCTACATATGCTATTGATGCGAAATTGGATTAAACACTAATGATATCTAGCTAATCATACGAAATCTTAACATGGTATCAGACCTATCCTGAATAGAACAACTTTCACAAGGTGAAACTCTCTCTCCTCTCCCTCCGGCAAGAAATTAGGGTTTCTGTTAAAATTGGAATTTTGGAAATCTGATTACATAGAAAGTTGCACCTCTCTAGAGTGCATATATTGATCCATAAATCAAATTTATTAAGTGGGTGGATATCTGGGAAATCTAAACCCTAGTTTATCCTTGAATTAGAAAATTGCAGAAAACCAGAACCAAAAATCTGTAGAAACTGAAATCTCGCAAGCAAGTTTTGAAGGGTGAATATTGGAATCTCTAGAAACCAAGTGGACCAATTAGCTCACCTTGATCAAGCGCAACTCTTGGTAAGGACAGTATTGCATTTTGAGAAATTTCATTTTTAGTGACCTCCTGGATAAGATGGCCCCAATCACTAAGCTTGAGGACAAGCTAGAAGGCATATAAAAATTCTAAGCATGGAAGTATAGGATTGGTGTCATTCCGAGAGAGAATGATCTTGAGAAATATATCAAAGAAGAGTTGCAGAACCAGAAGAAGATGAAGCTAAGCAAAATCACCAGAAGGACCTAATCAAGGCAATGAAGGTCATTGTTGATTCTATCAAGGATCACTTGATCCCTCAAGTGTCATCCCAAGATACCCCAAAGAAAATGTATGATGCCCTTTCCAGAATGTATGAAGGAAATAACATCAAAAGGAGGATGAGTTTGAGAGCTCAATTAAAGAGTACCAAGATGAGTAAAGGAGAATCCATTCAAGACTAATTCTCAAGGGTCTCCTAGTTCAAGGAGAAACTAGAAGCCATTGGAGACTCTCTTGATGAATATGAATTAGTTATGAATTCTCTCAATGGTCTCACTAGACCTTTGGATTCATTCATATAGACTATGTGTGCCAAAAAAGAAAGTATGAAGTTTGACATTGTATGGGAAGATCACATCCAAGAGGAAGCTAGAGTAGCTAACAGAGAAGCTCTACTCAAAGAAGATGATCAATCCTTAGCCACCCATACTAGAAGAGGAAGAAAAAAATCAATCTTAAAGAAGGGAAGTCACAAGGAGTATCAACCTCCCAAGAGGTTTTTAAAGGAAGAAAAAGAAAACAGTCAGAAGAAAGACTACCCCCAATATCAATGCTACAATTGTCACAAGATATGACACCTTTCCATAGAGTTTCCATTAAATAAGAAGAACAACAAAAGACATCATACACATCTAGATGAAGATGAGGATGATGATGAAGAAGAAAGACCATGAAAGATAAAATAAAAAGAATAAAATGTAGAAGAATATGTACTATTCTTTGTACTCTCTGGGTTTGTAATGATTGGAGAAGAGACATGCCTTATTGATAGTGGTGCTTCAAAGCACATGACAGGACATAAGAAAACTATGGAAATACTTGAAGAGAAGAACTCTACTGAGAAAGTATCATGAGGAGATGATTATCAATATCCCATCAAAGGTATTGGTGAAGCAAGCTACAAGCTTGACTTTGAAACTCCCATGAATATGAAGGAAGTACTATATGTACCAGGTTTGAAGAACTTACTTTCCATCTCAGCATTAGATAAGAAAAGATATAGAGTTTCTTTTATAGATGGGAAAGTACTCATGTGGACCAAAGGAAAATCAATTGAAGATGCAATTGTCATTGGTGAAGAAGAAGGAGTATTATATCAACTCAAAGGACATTCAGAAACAACCTCTTTCCATAAGATCACTAGCTCAAGTGAACTATGGAATAAAAGGATTGATCTCATCAACTACAAAGAATTACCCTATGTGAGCAAAGTAGTAACTGGCTTACTAGATTTAAATATGGATCATGAAGGAAATTGCAAAGGTTGTGCAAGAGGAAAGAAGATCAAGAATCCATTTTCGAAGAGTGAAACAAATGTTAAAGGTGCGTTTGAATTAATTCATTCTAATGTATGTGGTACAATACCCTCCAAATATTTAAGTGGATATTAATATTATGTTACATTTATTGATGACTATTCAAGAAAGACATGGATATACTTCTTGAAAACAGAGAATGAAGTATTCGGGAGATTCAAGGAATTCAAATCCTTGATAGAGAACCATTTCGATAGAAGAATCAAGACACTCAAAATAGATAATGGTGGAGAATATACTTCAAAATCATTTGAAGCCTTTTGTAATCAAGAGGGAACTAACCACTCCCTACAATCCCCAACAGAATGGTGTTGCAGAAAGAATAGGACCATTATGGAAGTAATGAAGACAATGATCCATTATCAAGATATTCCTATGCATCTATGGGATGAGACAACAAGAACAATAGTTTATGTGCAGAATAGATTATCTCATAGTGCCCTTGGATTTAAGACTCCAAAAGAAATGTTCACATGAAAGAATACTGAAGTGAGCCATCTCAAGATATTTGGCTTCCTATTATATGTTCACAATCCAAAAGAAAAGAGAACCAAGTTGGACCCTTTCAGAAATAAGGGATTATTTGTAGGATATTGTGAAGATTCCAAAGCCTTCAGGATATACATTTTAGGATTCCATCACATAGATATTAGTAGGGATTTCACATTTGATGAAGAAACAACTCTTAACAAAATATAGAAAGTGTCAGCATGAAGAAGTACATCAAGAGGATGTACCTCCCAGAAAAGTAGAAGTTGCACCCTCTCCTGAAATAGAAGCATCAAAATATCATGATATGATAGAACCTTAGGAACCCCCTATTATGAACATATATCGAAAGAGAAAACATGCTTGGGTAAGAGAAATCATACACGAAGCATAAAAGTATGGAGCTCTAGAAGGCTCCACAAGAACAAGAAAGAGATAAAATCCACTCTCCAGTTATGTGGCCTTGATGTGTGATATTGTAGATCAAGAACCTACCAATTACAAGGAAGCCATACAAAAGAAAGAATGGGTAGAAGCAATGATGGATGAATACTAGTCAATAATGAAGAATAATGTTTGGGATATATTACACAAACTAGAAAATAGAAGTGTGGTATATTCCAAGTGGATCTACAAGATAAAACATGCATCTAATGTAAGTATTGAAAAAAACAAGGCAATATTTGTGGTTAGAGGATTCTCTCATAAAGAGCGGATTGATTATGAAGAGACATTTTCTCTAGTAGCAAGGTACACTTCCATCAGAACCATCATGGCAGGTAATATTTGTGGCCAGAGGATTCTCTCATAAAGAGCGGATTGATTATGAAGAGACATTTTACCTAGTAGCAAGGTACACTTCCATCAGAACCATCATGGCAGGCAATATTTGTGGCCAGAGGAATCTCTCATAAAGAGCGGATTGATTAGGAAGAGACATTTTCTCTAGTAGAAAGGTACACTTCTATCAGTACCATCATGGCACTTACATCCATGATGAAGTGGAATCTACACCAGATGGATGTAAATACATGCTTCCTAAATGGTGTGATTGAGGAAGAATTATACATCGAACAACCACGAGGATTTGAAGTTGAAGACAGATGGACTCATGTATGTAAGTTCAAGAAAGATCTGTATGGACTGAAGCAAGCTCCCAGAGCTTGGTTGGAAAATAGATATCTTCTTGACAAGGTTTGGTTTTACCAAGAGTAAAGTTGACCCTAACCTTTACCTAAAGGTTATGGATTATGAGCATGTCATACTATTTCTATATGTGGATGACTTATTGCTGACAGAAAATGAGAAACATATTGCATATTGCAAGAAGAATCTTCCTGAAGAATTTGAGATGAAATATTGTCGATTGATGCATTATTTTCTCAGCCTGGAAGTATGAAAAATCCCAGAAGGAATATTTATGAACCAGGGAAAGTATGCAGTGGAAATATTAAAAAGATTTGATTTGTTGGATTGTAAATCCACTGCCACATCCATGGATACCAACATGGAGTTGTTTTCTAATGAATCATTAGAGTTAATAGATGTGACCCAGTACATAAATATTATTGGGTCGTTGATGTATATGACTAATACCAAGCCATATATATGCTTTGTTGTGAACACCCTGAGTCAGTATCTAGTTAAACCTAGATGTGTTCACATGATAGCTACAAAGCATGTGATGAAGTACCTAAAAGGTATGATAGACTTTGGACTATACTATGATAGAGATCATGACTATAGATTGTATGGATATATAGATTTAGATTGGGTAGGAAGTGCTGCATACAGAAATAGCACCTCAGGTGGATGTTATTGTCTTGGATCTGCTATGATCTCATGGTTTAGCAAGAAACAGTCCAGTGTTACTCTCAACACGGCTGAAGCAGAGTACATAGAAGCATGTTTTGCTAGTTGTGAAGCGATATGGCTTCGAAAATTGATGTCAGGTCTATTTGACTTGGATTTGGACACTACAGTGATTCTATGTGACAACTAGAGTTGTATAAAGATGATAGAGAATCCCATGTTGCATGATAAATCAAAGCACATAGAAATCCGATATTTTTACATAAGGGATATGGTACAGAAGGAAGGTATAAAAATCCATTATGTGAGTACCAATGAGCAAGTTGTTGATGTATTGACCAAACCTATGTCTCGAGTAAAGTTTGAATACTTCCATGACAAGCTTGGTGTAGTCCGAAAATACTTTCCTCGTAGGGAGGAACAAAGCTGATGATTATATAGATCCATCCTCGCAAGGAGGAATAGTGATAATGATATAGATCTTTCCTCACAAGGAAGAACAATGATGATGTTGATATAGATCCTTCCTCACAAGGACAAACAATGATGATGATATAGATCTTTCCCTGTAGGGAGGAATGATGATGATGATGATATAGATCTTTCCTCGCAAGGAGGAATGGTGATGATGATATAGATTATTCCTTATGGGGAGGAACAATGATGATGATGTTACAGAATTTCCTCGCAAGGGGGAATGATGATGATATGGACCCTCCTCGGAAAGGGGGAGCAGGTTATGTTGATGGTATGGAGCCTCCTTGGAAAGGGGTATTATGTTTATGGTATGGACCCTCCCTGAAAAGGGGGAGTGATGATGAGATTATCACTCCGAACAAGATGGCAGTGATGCTCTAGTACAGAAAAGTACAAGTGCACTCATAGTTGTTGATGAGGTCTGGCATTTACTTGTGGACGAAAGTATCCTCTCTTGAGGATGGTCTTGCAGATAAGAACATTATGCTCTAGAGAGTGGTCCTATCCCTTACCGACTGAGGATGGTCCTACAAACGATACTCTCTTCTGGAGATTGATCCTACATTCACTTGTGGGATGGTGTCGTAGATAAGAAAAATATCTTGAGAGTGGTCCTAGCTATGCTAACAGGATAAGGATGGTCTACGATGATTCCTGCATTCATTTGCAGATGATGTGGCCCTACATTAATTTGCAGATGATATTTGCATTCAGTTGCAGATGATGTGGTACTGCATTCATTTGCAGACAAGATATGCATTTCAATTGTAGACAATGTGGTATTGCATTCTTTGAGGATGAGATCTACATTCATTTGTAGGCATTGTGGTCCTGCATCCATTTGCAGACAAGATCTGTATTCAGTTGCTGACAATGTGGTCTTGCATTCATTTGTGAATCAGATCTACATTCGTTTATAGACAATGTGGTGTTGCATTCATTTGCGGACAAGATCTACATTCATTTGCAGAAAATATGGTCCTGCATTCATTTGTGGACAATCCCGCTGGTCGATGATATGGAACCTCCTTGTTAAAGAAGAGTAGGCTGATGAGGATTGCATCATCCCAGGACTTATGTCCAAAAGTGATAGGGATTGATCATCCCACAAAGATATCATGTGTGTTGTAGGTTATGATTCTTCTAATGATGTTATTGATCAACAGATCAAGCACGAATGGAGACAATGAAAGTATTAATAAAAGGATAAATTGATCGAGTGCTGCAAAGGATCAAGTGATTGACTGCTGCAAAGGATCGAGTGTTCAAGTGCAGAAAAGGATCGAGTGATCGAGTGTTGCAAAGGATCGAGTGATCCAATGATGCAAAGGATCGACTGATTGAGTGCTACAAGAAGATGAAGATCAAAGTGTTGCTGTAAAGGATCAAGTGAGCAAATACTGCAGAAGATTAAGAATTGGTGCTATAGAAGATGATGTTCCAGTACTGAAGATATTGAAAATGTTCCAGTAACAATTCCAGTTACTGATGATTGTTGAAAACTTCCTATGACATATATATGTATTACCTTGATACTACTGAAGATGCTCTCTCTCCTTTCTCCTATAGTTGATGATGTTTTTGTTAGTAGAGTACCCTTCTCATTAAGGGGGATGTAACCTAAGGGATATGTCTTATTCCTCCATCAGGATGTTACTATTGTATTTTGTCATCAAAGAGTCATGATGTATAACCTCTATTGTAAGTTGGGTCAATAGTGCCCTCTTGAATATAATATAATACTCTTTTGTGTCTTCCTAGGTGAAGTTGACCCAGTAAGTTTTTTGGGGCCGACTTGTTAGGGTAAAAGTCAAGTGACAGAAAGAGTATAAATAGAGGAGCGATGTTCCTCATTTAAACACACACACTCAATTGTGTATAGTGTATAGGGGAGAGAGAGAGAGAGAGAGAGGTCAACAAGGATAAGGAGCACCTGTTTTGGGGTTTTATCTTATACATATATATAGAGGAAGTTTTGTTGGGTTTTCTTCCCCTTGAGGGTTTCCCAGGATAAATCTGTGTCTATCTTGTGATTGTGTTTCTTTAATTGATTCTTCATATGCTATTGATGTGGAATTAGATTAAAAACTAATGATATCTAGCTTAGCATATGAAATCTTAACAATGTTTTCATTTTTGTGCCACCTTTTGATCATCATTTTCATTCACATAACCAACCATCCATATTCTAATTTCATTTTCCATGAAATTGTTGAGATTGTTAAACCCAGATGCCCACACAAATTTGAGTACACTTAATTATATTTCCATTTGATCTTTACCAATAGTGCTAAGTCGCTTACCATGTGTGGGCCCTCGATTGCTTTCACTGTGTCAACAAATTTTACAAACATCATAATTCTCCATTCTTTGAGAATGTCATAGGTGGCTATTAGTTGTCGAAGGGTATCTATATGCTCGACCCAACCAACCTATATTTATGTTAACTTATACTTATAAGAGAGATTATTCTTATTTCTTGTAAAATCATCTATAATTAAGATTCTTTCCACAAAGGTTCTCACTGCATTCTTGTAGAAATCCTCATCATTTTCTAGATCCTTTTGTAGTAATTCACTAAGAGAACAAATCCTACTTTTCATGGTACCTAAATTGATAACAATCCTCCAAGATTCCAAATTTATGTTAAGCCTTTTATTTATGTTCTCATCCACATACATTCAAATTCCCACTAATAATTTTGAAGCTTTCTAAGCCTTGACATCTGATCTTGAGACTCCTTTAGGGAATCTGTATAAGGCCATTATGGACAAAGGATCCACAAACAATGGCCTGGGACTTAAGGTAGCTTCAAGTTGAATTATTATTTTCTTGAACCTATCATTTTAATTTTCCTATTTAGATATCATGTGAGTTAATGCATCACATGTTTCTTGATAACCCCTTAAGGTATCATCCCTTTGATATCGATCTCAAAGTTCCATTTTCCTATGACCTTTTTGTCATTCAAACAAACCCTCTTAATCTATACTTTTCTAGCCTCTTTATCATATCTAGAATGGTTTGTTTTTATGGTCCATTCCTTAAAAATAGTTGTCCCATCATAAGCTAACTCTTCAACAATAAGTTTACATTCTTCCAATTGCAATTCTTCCAAGTCGAGAACTTATTCAATATTTCCAACTTCCATGTGTTGGAGAGATTTACTACCATACACACTCTTTTTGGTCAAATTGGCCTAGCTAAACCACTATCCTAAGTATAATTGACATTAATTGACATCGGTAGAGCATTAATTGCCATCATCCAGTCACACCTGTGCCTACCTACAGTCAAGGAGGCTAACTGGAGCACTCCGGGGGTGATCTGAGTGATATTAATACACCTAATTTCTAACTGGTGGTTACAATTAGTTCAACCCGTCAGTTAAGGCACCTGCTCTCATTAAATATATTATTTAATGATTATTTATTATTATTCAATGATATAGAGTCAACAAGGGTGCCTCCACCAACTTCTGATGATCAGTTTAGCTTCAGTTAACCTCATCAGGGTTCATTGAAGTCATGGAGCACTAGCACTTGATGGTTGGCTTGCTATGACATGTGTTTGATCTCCTTTAGTTGAGATTTAGTCATTTATTGCACTCTGACTTCAGTTAGGGTTTGGTGAGTCAATTAGGGTTTTGGTCAAGTGGTTAACTGAGTGTGAACCAATGGCTGACAGTTAGTTAAGCCAGACTCACTCATTGATTTCGAATGGCCTCCTTAGTTATTCTAATTCCTCATTGATTCAAGCTATTTGCTTGACATTGTTATTGTAACCATTCATTGTTTATTAAATATACAGAGAGGAAACCAATTCCGGTTTCGATTAACACCATTTCTGAGTTATTTGTTGATTATTTCTTGATGAGATTGATTATTTGTTCCTAGATCATGTGCAAGAATTAATATGGTATCAGAGCATACAGCGGGACGAAAATCTATCTCTCAAAAAAAATCTTTTTGACATATTTCTCCATGAAAAGTGAGCAATAGCTCAAAATTCCAGCACTGCACCAGAAGCCAAGGCTTACCACTCAATATCCCAAGTAAAGAACTTGTTGATCAAACTTGCTTGATTGACTATTCTGGGTGTGATGAAAACCTAGAATGTGCATGCTGTCCGACCTTATTTTTCCCTTTCTGTTTTGATTTTCAGGTTTCTACAGGTGAAGCATTCGCTACAGCACATCCAGATGGCCTCCTCAGCAGATCTCCTAACTCCATACAATTTCCACTCATGGAAAAGTTATACGGAGATTCAGTTGCACTCCAAAGGAATTTTTAGAGTCACCATGGACACTGAAGTTGAGCCTGGATCCATCGTAGAAAAAGCAAGATTCTTGAACAAGAAGGATGAAGCCTTCGGTTTCTTGTGCCTCTCTATTTCCCAAGACCTTCTCTTCCATATTACGGATTTTAAGACACTGAAAGAAATATGGGACAAATTGGAATCTCTATACGGAAAGCATGATGACTTGAGGGTTAACCAGCTCAAAAATGAACTCATGTCTCTCCAACCTTCCAATTTCGAGACTCTGAATGATTTCTTTACAAAGTTCAAGCATACTATTTTACTCTTGAAGCAATGCAATGTGGAGAAGGAGGATGATCAGCTCATCCTTGCCATTCTCTCCAAACTTGGGGCTGATTATTCTGTTTTTGTTTCTACATTCCGGGCGGGGAAGCTCACAACCCCTAGATGGAAGATGCCTACACTCAATGCCTTCATTGAGTCCCTAACAAATGAACATGACAAGCTTATCCAAATGGGGATCATCCGATCTTCCCATGATCAAGCCCTCCATGTCTCAGGGCCCAAAGATCTGAAGGGTAAAGGAAAGCAGCAGAAAAATCAGAAAACTAAATTTGATGCTCCCAATCCTAGAGTTGAAAACCAGTAGCATGATGAATCTTCCGGCTCAAGGAATAACAAAGGAAAAGGGCACAATGGGAAAGAAAAATTCAAGTGTTCTTACTGCGGGAAGGGTTTTCACCCTGAACATGCCTACATGAAGAAAAATCTTGATGAAGCAACCTCTCTCCTTGAGAGGAATCACATCAATCTTTCGAAGAGCTTTCGGAGGAGAGATCACCAAGATCAGGAACCACAGCATGAGAAAGGTCATGCCCTCATGGCAAGCACTTCGAAGTCCAAAGCATTGCTGATTGAATCTGGAGCTTCGAATCACATGATGGCTGAAAAAGACTCCTTTTCATCCTTGGAGACCAGCAAGTCCATCCCCATCCACATGGGAGATGACTCCACCATCATTTCCGAAGGACAAGGTACTATAGATCTTGAAAATGGTTTTTTCTCTAATGTTTTGTATGTACCGTCTCTAGCAGCAAATCTCCTTAGTGTCTATTAGATGACACATATATGAATGCCTAAGAGAGTCACTTTCAGTCCAAATGATGTTGAGATAACATAAATTGCATTTGGGAAACTCATTGCAAAAGGCCTTGCAAATCATCATGCAAAGCCTATGAGTTCTCTCACTTTGTTGCGGATGCAAAGCCCACTGCTCTGCTAACTCATGGAAATGAGGTTAGTAGGATGTGGCATGAAAGGTTTGGCCATATTAATTTCAAATATTTGCAGCAATTACAGAAAAACTCCATGGTTGAAGGCCTCCCGGTCATCAAGGCAACCACGGGAGTTTGCAAGGGCTGTGTGATTGGAAAACACCCTGAGCACAAGTTCGATCGGGGGAAGGCAAACTGAGCTACAAGCATATTGGGGCTGACACATTCTGATATCAGTGGTCCGATGCCTGTCACATCCATGAATGGATCAAGGTACCTCCTTACTTTTAATGATGATTTTTCAAGGTATACATGGGTTTTCTTTCTCAAAAAGAAATCAGAAGTATGTGAAAATTTTTCTGAATTGAAGGCCTTGATCGAAAATGCCTCTGGGCTTAAAATCAAGATCTTGAGATCTGATAATGGAGGGGAGTATGTAAATAATGAGTTGCTGTACATATGCTCCCAAATTGGTATTCAGGTCCAGCATTCAATTCCCTACACTCCCCAGCAGAACGGAGTAGCGAAAAGGAAGAACCAGTCTCTCTAGGAGATGACCACCTGTATGTTGGAGTCAAAGAAGCTTGCTGCAAATTTGTTGGCTGAAGCCATGCATGCTATAGCATACATTCAGAACAGGGTGCCACACTCATACATGAAAGGAAAGACTCCTTTCAAAGCATACTTCGGACACAAGCTGGATGTGTCGAACCTACGGGTGTTTGGGTCCATTACATGGGCCTGGATTCCGCTTGATAAAAGAAGGGCTTTGCAACTGCAAAGCATAAAATGTCTGTTTATTGGGTATTTTGATGAATCTAAAGGATTCAATCTGCTGGATATCAATACCAAATAGATCATCATCAAGAGAAGTGTCAAGTTCGATGAGCCTCTTCAGGAGATGGAACTAGTGAAGGAGAAAACTGTTGAATTTCCTTCCTATTCTACTGAATATTTGGATGATGAAATTGGGGGTGATGACCTTGATTTGGATCCTCTGATTTCTGATATCAGTATGCAGCAATCATCAAATGCTGAATCAGAACCTGAAGTGAAAAATCATCTTCCTACATGGGCCCAACAGACACTCTCCTCTGCAGGAGACAACATTGGAAATCCGGATGATCCAAGGAGAACCCGGTCTGATTTCCAAAGAGCAGGTATTGCGCTCTTTTGTTCTGATAATTTTCTGTCCAAAACTTGCTATTTGATGATTAGTTCAGATACAAAATTCTACTACCATGCTCGGAATGATCCGAGATGGCAAGTTGCCATGGATGAAGAGATGAATTCTCTTCAGAAAAACACTACTTGGGAGCTAGTTTCTCTTCCTCCGGGAAGGAAATTGATTCAATGCAAGTGGGTGTTTCAAACAAAGGTTGCTGCTGATGGAAGCACCTGCAAATATAAGGCAAGGCTGGTAGAAAAATGTTTCTCTCAGATCCAAGGAGTGGACTACCATGAGCCCTTTGCACCAGTTACCAAAATGGACTCCATCTGCCTTGTTTTGGCTATTTCAGCATCCAAGCACTGGGAGGTGCATCACATGGATGTTAAGTCAACCTTTCTGCATGGAGATCTTCATGAGGAGATATACATGAAGCAGCGTGAGGGCTACATCATTGATCCATCTTTGTTTTGCAAGCTAAAGAAGTCACTATATGGGTTAAAATAGGCCCCAAGAGAGTGGTATTCCAAGATGTATGCCTTTCTTCTCTCGCAAAACTTTCAGAGATGTAGATCAGATCCAAATGTGTATTTACAACAGCATGATGGTCATATAATTATCGTTATTTTATATGTTGATGACTTACTGATCACAAGTACCACAATTGCCTTCATTTCAGCCATCAAAACTGCTCTCCACAATGCCTTTGAAATGAGTGATTTGGGGCTTCTAAAACAATTTTTGGGGCTCGAAATCGAGCAAAATTATGATGGGATTATGGTCACTTAGTCCAAATAAACTTCAGACCTATTATTCAAGTTTAACATGGTTGAATGTAGGCCTGCACCATTCCCTTTCCTTTCAAGGATCAACCTTGAAGAAGGAAAACACACACCTCCCATGGACTGCACTATCTATCGACAACTGATTGGTAGCTTCTTGTACTTGACACATTCTAGGCCTGATATTTGTTATGCTGTGAATGCTGTATCAAGATACATGCAGCAGCCTCACGATCTTCATTGGAAGGCAGTCAAGAGGATCCTCCAGTACATTCATGGAATCAGGACCTACGACATTCACTTTGCTGCAGACTCCGAGCTAGACCTGGTTGGATACACAGATTCCAATTGGGTGGGTGATTCTATTGATCGGAATTCAACTTCCAGATATGTATTCATGTTTGGTGGTGGCCCTATTTTCTAGTCAAGCAAAAAACAGGCTGCCATAGCACTATCTTCAACAGAGGCTGAGTATCGAGGAGCGGTGAATGCTTGCATCCAAGTAGTTTGGTTGCAAGGCATTCTTTCAGAGTTTGATCTTGGTAGTACTTTGTCCACTGTCCTCTTTTGTGACAACCAGAGTGCTATTAAGATATCCACAGATCTAGTTACCAGGTAGAGGACCAAGCATGTAGAGATTCACATGCACTACATTAGGGAGCTAGTGCCTGACAGGACCATCATTCTGTAATACTGCCCGACTGATGAGCAGATTGCAGACATCTTCACTAAGAAATTTTCAAAAAAGAAGTTCAATTACCTCCGTTCACTGTTGGGGGTGAGTTCATCAGGGTGATTCAGACTACTTTCAGTGTTCAACTTGAGGAGGGGGTTTTTCCCACTG
This sequence comes from Pseudotsuga menziesii, assembly GCA_001517045.1. Classification (NCBI taxonomy): domain Eukaryota; kingdom Viridiplantae; phylum Streptophyta; class Pinopsida; order Pinales; family Pinaceae; genus Pseudotsuga; species Pseudotsuga menziesii. The sequence goes on from LPNX010764169.1 coordinate 258,464, forward strand.
GGGTTTCCCTCTTTTCCTCACTTAGTTTGTTTTGAGCATTGTTTCAGTTTCAGCATTGTACAGGGTGACCTATGGCCTTAGTTGCCGAGGCCCTAGCATTTTTATGCATCTATTTTTTCTAACTCTTCTTGAGTATAGATTAAGGTGGGTGTTGGAGACATTTACCACCATACACACTCTTTTTGGTCAAATTGGCCTAGTTAAACCACTATCCTAAGTATAATTGACATTAATTGACATCAGTGGAGCATTAATTTCCATCATCCAGTCACACCCACGCCTACCTACAGTCAAGGAGGCTAACTGGAGCACTTCAGGGGTGATCTGAGTGATATTAATGCACCTAGATGCTAACTGGTGGTTAGAAGTAGTTCAACCAGTCAGTTAAGGTCCCTCCTCTCATTAAATATATTATTTAATGATTATTTATTATTATTTAATGATCTGGAGTCAACAAGGGGGCCTCCACCAACTTCCGATGATCAGTTAAGCTTCAGTTAACCTCATCGGGGTTCATTGAAGTCATGGACCACTAGCACTTGATGGTTGGCTTTCTATGACATGTGTTTGATCTCCTTCAGTTGAGATTCAGTCATTTATTGCACTCCAACTTCAGTTAGGGTTTGGTGAGTCAATTAGGGTTTTGGTCAAGTGGTTAACTGAGTGTGAACTAATGGCTGACAGTCAGTTAAGCCAGACTCACTCATTGATTTCGAATGGCCTCCTTAGGTATTGAAATTCCTCATTGATTCAAGCTATTTGCTTGACATTGTTATTGTAACCATTCATTGTTTATTAAATATACAGAGAGGAAACCAATTCTGGTTCTGATTAACACCATTTCTGAGTTATTTGTTGATTATTTCTTGATGAGATTGATTATTTGTTCCTAGATCATGTGCAAGAATTAATACCATGTATACATTATTTTCTTCTAACTCTCTTGGGTCTTGAGTACTTGTGCCACTAGTTTTCCTTTTCCTCTTGGGAGGTGGTGTGATTGTATGCCCTATATCCATTTGATGTTTATGGGGTCTCTGTCATCTCCATCTCTTGCACAACCCTCGTTATTCTTTATTCCCTCTATTATATCTTATGGAATTTTATCGCCCAAGGAAGAGATACTGTGAGAACAATTGACAAGGTCACCCTTGGCACTAGTTGTAGAGCTTCCTCTTTGCCTATGTTAAGGATGGTCAGATTCCTTTTTGAGTAGGATCCTCTTCACATGATTATTTGAACTTGCTTGTATATTGTATCATCATAAATGGCCCATTTCTTATTCTAAAGAACAATTTTATTGGTCATGGTGACCACCCTTTTACCCTTGTGTGTATCTTCAGTATTGGATGGTCCCTCTATAGTTTCCCTAAACTTCATTAAAATAGAGTTGTAACCAATTGAAAGCAAGGGAGCGAAGAAAATTCCCTTTGGATCAAAACCTTCTCATGCTTTGGCCTCTTTCATATGGAAAGAATAAAAAATATGATCCATCTTAACCAAAACAAGATGATCTCTTCACGAATATACCATAAATTTTAAATGGCATAAGGATGAATCGTCACTTTCTCTTTTTATCAAATAAAGTAAGCATGCATTATATTTATTTTCTTATACAAATCAACAACGGAAAAATCTATCACATACAAATCATGGAAGGAGGAATGCTTTTCCTTTAAAACCATACGATCTTATATATGTGAATAATTCCTCAAATATAGGCTCCTTTTTTCTAAACAATATTTTTATGGCTTCCTCTCTGAGCTTATTCGGATCTATCCCAGTGGCATACATCTAATATTTTTAACAAAGAAATATTGAACTTGATAAAAATGAAAAAGGCGCCAAATGTATCCATAGCATGGGATACCAAAACTAAATCGGTTCTTCATTGAAAATAATAATTCCCTTTGGAGGGATTCCTTCAAATGTATTGCGAAACCCTAGAGCGAAGACCAGATAATAAGTCACGAAGAACCTCTTGGTATGAATAAAATTTCAAAGATGAAGGGAAATATCATTGGATATAATTTGATCCTAGTAAAGAACCACTCTAATTTGTATAGAGAAATGGATAATATACATTACATACATAGGAATATAGGTAGTAGAGTCTTGGCCAAACAAGTGTGCAAAGTACCATGCAAAATACTTATACGGTGATGCTAATATGCATATATCAATTTGGTTGGGATTAATCAAACCATCAACAGGTTGAATTAGAAAATACTCAAGCAAATTAGGCTCACCATTGTGAGCATCCAAAGGAAATCTGCTTCAAGGAGCCTAAGGGATCTGTTTAGCATTAGAAGCTACACAGTTATTCTAAAAGTATTCATAGTTTAATAAAATAAGATTCTGTACACTTTCTTTTATTTAGACCATTATGTGCTTGATGTCAATCTTGCTAGCACACCATGATACCAATTCTATAAAATCAAAATCTTTGGGCATGCACCCAACT
>LPNX010764169.1:261562-274201 GCA_001517045.1 Pseudotsuga menziesii
TTATTAACCACGAATCTAAGATTAAAGTTTTTCGTGGATTTTGATTATATTCATAAAAAAGCCCACTTTTCGTTTTTTAGGTATTTCACTTGAATCCCAAGATTTTACGACAATTAATACTTATGACATGTATTCTTTCCACTCTAGGAGTTGTGGAAACTAGGCTTTGGCCCTTAAGTAGTATTGATCTTGACTTCTTTAGAGCAACATTTGTCTTCACATACTTCTTCCTTTGTGGAAGCAGTAGTCCGATGAGAGATCAAAGCTGTCAAGTTTTTCCAAATTTTGGTCTTCATGTTGCGGGAGAAAATAAATATATGTTTTCATACCATCATTCTCAAGGGTGTTAATTTTATTGTTAATAGATGCCCCCTAATGTGTGGGGTCTGAATCTATGCTGAGGGATAAAATAAATTTATTGCATTATGATACTCTTCATATTGATACTCTTTGTACTGATACTCTTTAGTGATCAAGGCATGCTGGTAAAGGATTAGTTCATAAGCACATGAGTTGGAAAAACACTTTCCAGATAAACAAGGAAATTTCCCAAATATACAATACCTTCCCAAGGTGGGTGTACCTAGGCTCAGTAGTAAACAAGCATGGAAATGAACAATACATAGTGGATCCATGTCAAAATTAAAATTTTCAAAAATGTATATATGCACTTATGTTGAGTGCAAAATATCCAGGTCTTCATGGTACTTTGATATGGCAATTTTTAATCTTGTGCAACTCAGGAAATGCATCAATGAGTGATACAACTGTCTTTCCCAAGGTATTCAATACAAACCAATGATAGTATGAGTTTATATCATGCGAATATATGAACTGATGTCAAGCATAATTAAACACCATTTGATTACCAGTCATTAATGAATGCCATTAACAGATGTGAGGATACCCACCGATAATGATGATGGAATCCAAGGTACTTGAGTACAAACTAACATGTGTGAATAGATGCTTTGATGTCGAACACTTGTAGAATCAAACAATCATGGGTCATTGATATATACCCACTGCCATTTGCGAGGAACCCTGCCACTAATGACCATAAAATCCAAGGTACTCATCGGCATTCCTAGATCCATTTCCTAGATGATGGTTTGACATCAATAGGAATAAATCTATCAAAAGGGATATGATGCATCGCACATCAACTGAAAGAAAAATGAGATCAATAGAATAATATAAATTAGTAGAGCTGTGAGATCCAACACTATATAGTGACACAAGGAAGGTCGACAAGATTGGTTAAGATTATTTGAGGAATGGATGACACTGGATTGACTTCCTTTGAACACATAACACGACATAGAATGGACACTTGAAAACATAATACTCGAGTAACTAACCATCATGAATCCATCAATTCTAGATGCATTAACGAAAGGCTCCATATATGATGGGAAGGATAACCCATCTATGGCGATCTGCTCAAATTATTGGTACAATTTCTTTTTACAAATGTAAATGGTGTACTGGAAGTAGATACAAAGTTATGTGTCGTGTTCAAGGATGTCTAGGACCGACTATTTCCTTTATTTCAAAGATTCAATATGACACGATTCAAGTCTCCCCCTTTTTTTTGGATATTTATATTTTTTAAATTTTAGTACTTTTTTCATTTATTAGCTCGAAAAAAGAATAAATAACGACATGGTACGTGGGAGGTAATGAGTGCTGCATGGGTGTACTCTAGTTTTCAAGAGCACATGCCAGGCTAAGGAAAATATACGTATTGTAAATAAGGGATCAGCTAGTTGTCTACACTCTTACAGATGTTCCCTCCATGGGTTGGCTATATGAAGCGGGAATATGTGTCGACAAACAATGAAATAGAACCAAGTAATTGCGATTATCCAATTTGGTATAATGGCCAAGTAGTAAAGGGGCAATGCGTTTTACTTCATGCTCATTAATGTGACAACACCAAAATCATAAATCACAATGAATCATGGTCTATCTTCAACTACTTGAATCAAATAGTTCTCACTTGTATAGGTCAACTTAAACAGAAGAAATGGTTTATAGGTGCCTTGAGAAAAAAGTGACTGCAAAGGAAGATACACAACATAAGAAAAAAACATCAAAGAAGTAAGTACAAAGTTCATGTGGATATTTTAACACATGCTTATGTAAACTGACACGAAATAGGAATCCCATCAGGAAATGGTCAAAACTGTATGGAAGAGAAGTATGTGGTCTCAAACTCCAGTTCATGATGGGAGTAATTATGATCTATGACCTATGAGAATAACATAGCATGGGAACCAAAATGGTAATAGGGTATTGACCAGGGTGTCCTGTGTTCGGTACCCTCTTTTGTTGGAACAACGGAAATTATAGATATGATGTGTTAACCCACCAATTTCCATCTGGTTCGACCCTATGGAAAATTTCGGTTGAAAAAGGCTCAAATGCATCTTCACAGAGGGATAACCTAAACCTATATTAAATCTTCCAAATATACTAGATAGGATCTAGGAACATATAAAGGATACTCATATACTTTGGTAAATTTAAACCAAGATTGATTCCAGTGACCCCACAAAAGATGTCCTTATGTGGGTGCAACCAAATGTTTATGACTTCAAGGATAGTTTCATCTGATGATAAAATTATTTCCAAGAGGTCATGTGAGTTGGGGAGCTCACATCCCAAATGGTCCAAGTAACTGAATCATATTCCTCCGTTAAGGGAATATTTTGATCCAAATATATTGATTCCATTTGAATAGCTTCGTATGAAACTTTTACAAGAGATAAGTGTTGCATGATCATAAATTTTCCTGTGAGGGAATCATCTTTGAATAATTCTACCCCTATGTCTTGAACCTCATTTAGAGCATCCCCCAAAAAGGAACATTTGACTAGATAGCAGTTTCAAGCATGCAGTAATCTAATTGGTTGATCATGACAATCTTGCCCTAATGAGGGAACTGAATCACTCAGGACTCTGAAGACACTATATCCGTCATCACATGTATCCAACTACATCTACTACCTCAACATCCACTATGACTATTTTTCCACCCCATTCAATCGGGCAGACTACAATGAGTCCATGAGAAGAGAATGAATGTCCATCAACTGTTTTTTTAATAGTATGTGATTGAACTAAGGTGAGTGATCCTAATGCTTACCAACATTTAAATGACATGACACAAGTTGAGACCCCTTCATCAACTATGGTTTGGAAAATGTTCTTTCTAGGAGACATTACTTTTATTTGGAAATAAACTTCAGAAGGGATCCTACATGTTAATTGGTCTAAGTCTAATGTGATTGATGTCACATCAGATGGATCAATAGCTCTAGTTGAAGAAAATAGTTATTTCTTTGCACGGGACAATATTGCAATACCTCTAGGGTGGAAATGACACATGGTGCTTGAGCTATTTCCTCAAGAAAATATTCGTATTGAGTAGCTCGTGCGTTAGGATTATGAATTATTCTACTAGAACACCTTTGGGGGGATGTGGTACTATGCCTATGTTTTGTTTCTCAATGGGAAGATAATCACTTGGCTACGATTATGATTGATCCAATGCAATAGGTGGGATACCATAATAATGACATCTTGTTTGAATGTTCACCTCATGATTACAAATGAAGACATTGACATTGGGATGATTGCCCCATTGTGGGGAGTTTGACTGGTTCCCCCCTAAAGAAGGTACCAATGATGTATCAACCATTTGATGATGGTGCTACATAAAGGGTGGCATCAAAATAGTGGGTTGTTATTTCCCACCATCTCGGACAATGCATTTCCCATCCTAGGTTTATCATTTTGCTTACTCTTATATTTCTTCTTCTTTCCTCTAAGGTCCATGGATTGAACAATAGAGTTTTAAAAAGATGGGAAGGATTAACACTGTGATTACGCTTGTACTTCTTCTTCTTTCCCCTAATTTCCATGGATTGAACTATAGGGATTTCATAAGTCGAGGAAGGATTAGCATGTTGTTGCATATCCTTGGAAACTATAGGTTGCGAAGTCTGAATAGACATTTGTCATGTTTTCTAGGCAATATGGTCAAGTTGGTGAATGAAACCCATCATACCATTGGCATGAGGTCCATGTGGTGGCCTATCTGGATCAAATGTAGGTTTTTTAGGTTATTTCCAAAAATATTGGTTACTTTCTATAACATCACCACTCCATTATGGAATGGAATTGATGGGTGGATTTATCCCTTGTGGGGTTAGACTCCAGGGAGATTGAATGTCTCTCGGAATATGACCACACCATTGATGAATGGGTGGATTTCCCCCTTGCTAGGTTAGGATGCAATGAGATTAGTTATTTCCTAGAACCTAACCACTCAATTGATGTGGTCCTTAGGTGTGAAAAGAATTCCAAGGTAGTTTGTATCCTTGCAGAGACTTCCCCCAAGAACATTGGGTACATCCTGGAGCATGAACAATGGATAGATTTCCCCCTTTTGGAGGTAGGTCCCAAAAGGATTGGCTACTTATTGGATCCTTACCATACCATGGAAATTGTACTTGGGATGTAAAAGCATTCCAAGGTGAATTTTCTCCTTGTGTATACCTCCCCAAAGAATATTGGGTACTTCTTGGAACATGACCAATGGGTGGATTTCACCCTTGCGGAGGTAGGTCCCAAGAGGATTGGTTTCTTCTTATATCATTACCACACCATGGTAGTTGTCCTTAGGCTTGAAAAAAATTCCAAGGTAGGTTTCCTCCTTATGGAGGTTGACTCCAAAAAGATTGGTTACTTTCTGGAACTTGACCACTCCATTGTGGAATGGGGTTGATAAGTGGATTTCCCCTAGGCATTGTGCTAGGATAAATCAAAGGATGACAATTCAAGGCACTTACTCCCATCGGTGAAGGATAATTCCAATTGTCATTTGTGTTCCAGGATGCATTATTTCTACTATGAATATTGACATTCCATGGTAATAGGTTTTCCCCCGAAGTAGAACCTAGAAAAGATTGTTTTTGCTAAGAGGATTTTGATAACCTCCCGCAACCAATTGAGGTTGCATTGATGTGGTCCTTTGAACTCCTGACAAATTCAAAGGGTCAATTGGTACGTTTTGAATTTTTTCCAAACTTTTGAAAAGTGGATTGATGATTTCCAATGATTCACTCATTATGAGCAAAAAATGGGTCTAAAATATTTAAATGTCGATTTATTGGATCAACTGTGTGGTATTCTAATTTTTTCAATTCCAAATGGAGTAAGATTATAAACTATTTTCTATAAATGTTCTAGTGTGAGGTTGATCTTTTTCTTCTCTATTAACATCAATTGAATTTAGAAGCAGTTCTATTTCAAAGTCACCTGGGTTTGATTTCTGTATTCATTGCCGCATTTTAGAGGGGCCTTCAAATTCTTGTGACTAACTTCACTACCACGTTGATTGACATATTAGGAGAGAAGCCACTTTTATGTTTAGAATTGTTTTGTTATTTGAAACATGTAGAAAAAATAATCAAACAATCCTAAAGAAAATGTAGACTTTAACACAAATACAAGTGCCTTCTCCACTTAAAGATTTCCTAAGGAAACAACAAGAAAACTTCTTAAAAAAAAAAAGTTTAGTGAAAAGTTGGATTTAGAGGGCCTTCTAAAACTAGTAGCTCCCGAGGGATCTAAAGCCTCCATGATTACTAAATAGTGAAGGTATGAGAAACCGTTACACTGTTCTTCAATCACTAAAGGTGCAAGTGTTATCTCTTGGCTACTCACCCTCCCAAGGAGTTGAAGCAACCTTGTGTATGTCTCAAGTATTGCAGGAATTCCCCACATACAATAACATGTGTGATGACCTAGGAACAACAACTAAAGCTACCACTTCACAAATTGAGACTGGGAGGGACAGTTGTTAGTCTAGGACAAGTCACATAAACAAGTTATTCCAAAAAAGTGATGTCACCCCGAGGAATTGTCACTTAACTAGAACAATGTAATGTGCTCATATCCCACTGAAAAACTAAGAAGGGGAGTACCATCCCTACTTATTCAGATTGAACTCATGCTTAACACATGTGTTAGAAGCACCTTCTCGAAAACCTATTATTACTAATGGATTTAAATCTCTATAATAAATGCTAGTTTTGAAATTCTACGGCCTTGGAGTGTTAACTCACCATCTTAATCCAAATCCCTAGCCTAATTTTGTTGATGATATGGAAATAAAATCTTGATCAATTTTAAGATTAAGTGCTCATTTTAAAGGTAGTTTTCTTAGTTTCAAAGGAGTGGTGGTGAAACTTATGGCGTTTTTGACTCAAAGTACTGAACCAATCCAATGCAAAAATGATCTTAAATATTTCATTCAATTCAATGAATTTCTTACACTACAGTGTATTAAAAGGTTGTGTGATCTTTTCTTTCAAACATGCCTATATTGTAAGCTTCCTCAAATAAATTTTTAAATCAAGGGTTCAAGAAATATGTTCAAACAAGATTCCTTTTGAAAATAAAACTATGTATGAATTTGATTCAATGGTTTCTTTATTTTCAATAGTTTCTCAAACTAATATCCAAGCTTAATGTTTAAGGTTCAATGTTTGGTTTGCAATTTGCATAAACAATGTTCTTTTAAGTTCCATGAATCAGTATACCAAATCAAGTAAGTTATTCAATTTCTTGAAAAGGTTATGCAAAAAGTTTTCATGAATTGTTTTTAAAAGGCTTTGAAGAAAAATGATCTTCTTCCAATCTTTTCAAATTAAGAATGAATAAAAAAATGAAAAAAGATCTCAAATGCATTTCCCTCAAATGTTTACACGGAAGTCCTAGTTTCTCGTTCATATGACCATTCGAAAGTGAAAGTGAAGAGGATACACAGAGCCCTTTACAATTCTATGAAAAATAATTGTTACACTTTAGATCCCCGTTTCTCATTCACAGGACCACCCGAGAGTGCAAGTGAAGATGATACACAGGGATTGAAATATAAATGCTTCAAAACTTCCAAATCTAGACTAATACACTTGATATCTCTATTTCTCATTCACTAGACAACCCAAGAGTGCAAGTGAAGAGGATAGGCAGAGCTCGAACAAAACTTATCTCAAGAATTTTGAAAATGCCAAACTCCTCTAATTGTGTATAAATGAATTCAAATTTAACCTATCCAAAAGAAATATACTTGATAAATCTCCTATCCAAAAGAAATGTACTTGATAAATCCATTTTCTTATGTTTTTGGAGGGAATTGTTTTTTAAATTGATCTTAAGTGAGAGGTCCATTTTTTTGAAAAAATTAATGAATTTTATTTGAATGATGTTTATAAATCTGTCATGATAGTGATTTCATGTTGTGTGTAAGGTCACCAAGTCCATGCAATTCAAAATTACATGGCATAAAGGTTCATAAATTGGAACAATTTTTTTAACATTCTTCAATTTCTTGACAATTTTCTTATGCAAACAAGTGATTCAAGTGACCAAATGAGATAAAAATTCAGCCATTAATAATGAAATAAATTATATAAATGGTAATATGTGTTACAGAGAGAAATTCCTATGGCTTGGGGTACCACAACAGACAACTAGACTGCAGAAATCAATCTTTCCCAATATGCAATAGAAATAAAAACATCTAACACTAAAGGATCGAACCTTGTACCTTATTCCAGACGGTTGAAGTATATCCCCGTTGAGCTTTCCAATCTTCAGCTTGAATTATTATAGCACGTCCTCAACAACAAGTAAAAAATACAAGCATACTATATTTCATGGTGTTAGATCTATTCTAGCATATATAATCAATAATGTATAAGCATTTGACACATTCCAACGGATGCAACATTCATTCAAATACACATTACTGGACAGGAAAAGATATTTCTATTAATATGAATCAAAGATTACAAGTGACAACCTCTGACGGCACGTCTGCGAACCGGAGAAACTGAATCCCCCACTTGGGCCTCCACCACCTCAATCCTCCATCACTTCGATAGCAAGCTCACTAACAAAGGCAAGCTTGGGAAGAACACAACAGTGCTCCAAAGGGACAAAGGGATGCAGACTCAAGTATAGTTCTGGCAACAATGGACTATAGTTTCGATACTCTCAATTCTCTCTTATGCTTTCAATGTCTCAATGGTTCCTTATATAGCTTTTCAACGTGATACTGAAAGGTCGAATCCGTGCGATCTCAAGGCATATGGAAGGCCAGGAGTCATATGAGTTGGATCCAAGTCAAGGAATGGTCCAACAGTTTTGGACTATGCACACATCCCGATGTACGCGACTATTGAGGGAATATCCGTGTATGTACGCGGTTATCGGGGAAAAGGCCGCGTATATCAGTTTTCTCATGTTTTTAGGGATGGTCAATGATACATCAAAAGACAACAAATGGTCCATAGGGAATAATGAGTCTGCAGTGGGACAGGGGAAGGCCATACAATGTGTGATTCACCTAGTGTGGTGAAATCCGCTATAACAGATGCCCCCTAATGTATGAGATTAGAGGGGTTATACAATGGCCGAAATACATTATAAGTCCATCCCAGAAGTGAAGTGATGAAGGTACCCAATTGGAAGACCAGCCACCCAATCATCATAATACCATAATACAACTCTGCATATAACTGCACATACATATAGCAGTCCCGGATACATAAGAGTACAATGGCTATGAATAGGCATGAAACATGATAGAACATATGTGGTCATCGCCACGTACAATATACATAGATCAGAATCTCCATGATGAAGATATACAAAGTACAATGATCTCTACATAGGATGAAGATATATAACAGATCAAGATCTCCATAGTGGATGGAAATATCTGACATATACTGGAACAAGTCATGAGAGCTGAAATCTCATGAACACTGGCACGATCAAGGAGGTAGCATATAGTGGATGCCACCAATCTGGAAGGTCTTCTACACAAACCGCTACGAGTACATGTCCTACTATGCGAATAGAGGTGTCGAGGTCGAACATAGTAGTCCATCGTCTGATTACCGGTCATTGATGTATAGCGTTAACAAACGCGAGATCACCCACCAATAATGAAAATGGGAATCAAGGTACTAGAGTGCAAACTAACAAGTGTGAATAAATGTGTTGAGGTCGAACACTTGAGAGAATCCATCGATCAGGGGACATTTATGTATTCCCAAAACTGTCGATGGCGAGAGAACCTGCCACTGATGACTGCAAGTCTCAAGGCACTCAAAATGACTCTAGACTCCAATCCCAGAATAAATGATCTGAAGTCGATGGGATGAAATCCACTGGAAGGAGGGCATTAAGGCATCCCCCATCATCCAACACGAGGTACTCAGCAAGGCTGTATAATATGGAAGAACTCGATCATAAGGTGCACGAACCAGTAACTGTACCGGGAATGGCCGACATGCAAAGTCAAGATAACTGAGGAATGGCCGACTCAGGTTTCAACTTCCTTCGAACAAGAGAATAACGACGTATGGTGACTGAATGAAGGCAACATAGACTCGATATACAAACTGGGACATCTCTATGACGCAGGAGGCATCAATAGAGGCTCCATAGGGACTGGAAGCTTAACCAGTCAGTGGAGATAAAACTCAGATAACGAGTAGAGCTCCTAAGTCAAACTATAACCCAACCAATGGATGTGATATACAGTGCTCTGTTCGAAGGCGACATGACTCGACAGCTACCAAAGATAATATCTTTTCTTGTCCGGATTTTTGGTTTTTTGATTTTTTTGGTCTTTTTCAGTTATTTGAAAAGCTTGAAAAAATAATAAACTAGCTTTATAGTTACAAACTAGGAGGAGACGAGTGTCATAAAGGCAAACAAACTAGTTCCAAGCAGTGGAACATACCTATGCTCAATGCAAGGATACATGTGTAGGATATCGACACTCGGGGGAAAATCCCCTCCCGGTAAAAAAGGGAATCAAGCTGCGAAAGATATAAATAAAGGCTCTGCATGGCTAGACATGAGACAAGCTCGGGCTATATGGCTGAAACGCAATGTCAGGGGAGCCGGCATAAAGCTCAATAAGACAGGCAAAGCTCATGATAATGCATCTACAACTTGATATAATGGGAGTCCGGGGGGAAACAGGCCAGCATAAGATCAAGAGGAGTATGAGGCTCTTGCTAAATGTCATGGCAATACTATACAATGGACTCCCACACCCTAAAGGGGGAAACATCGGCATGGGCACCAAATGCAAATATGGCGCTAACTAGGGTACCCATGTAAGGTGAGTCTCTACCACTCATATCATGCCACTTCTATAGCAGCAAGAAGGTTCCATGACATAATAGAGTGGGTTCGTACCTAAGGATATAGTGACATGGTCATAAGGTCATGCAAAATGCAAACGGTGGTGAACCTAACCTATATGCCAGTATAGACGTAATACCTGTGATAGGAACGAACGGGTCGAAACCTCGGAGAGAGTGTACAAAAATTGGATCCTACGTGACAACCATATTAGTCCAAAACATCCCAAAATAGTCAATATAGAATCCAAACTATAGGATATAGGGAGGAATGATCATGACAATAGCACCCAAAGTAAACAATGCGGTGAACGATGGGACATAAAAAGGAAAGTAAGGTGTAGACCCAACGTTCACGCATCCACTACCACCCCCCATGAGGGTGACCACTGGTGTAAAGACCGAGCGAAGGGAATAAAAGGCCTCCACAAATGAAGTAGAGGATAGAATATGACCATTCCCAAATCAACGAGCACGGTAAGGGGTTGTGATGCCCCCAAGTCTAACACCGGTGTCTGTACTAGGACCAAGACGGGTGACAGGATACTAGGCATGCCGAAAATAAAAGGACTCGAACTCAAAAGAGCATAAATATACTCAAGTAACCACGATCCCAAAGGACAACTAGCGCACAAAGAGCACACTCCTAAGAAAATCTACAGCCAAAATACAAGCAAACCAAGGAGAGGATATGTGAGCTCCCGAATGCAGCAGGTATGTCTCGCCTAGGAGAGGCTCGAAACTCCCATACACTACAAGCGGAGGTATGTAACCAATTATAGTGGCCCTCAGCTTAAACGCATAAAGTGACTGTGCTTTCCGACCTCTACCTGGCCGGGACACATGCAGAATAACCTCTACAAGTACCCCCTCGATATCCTAGGTAAGGTCACTAAGGTCACCTCAATATAATCAATGCTCAGGCGGACAGTCGCAGGCGGGATTGACCGTATGGGCAGGGTAGCAAAGCCCGAAACTCCCGAAAGAGCTCCCAGATACGAATACAATCCTGGCTATATCACCGGTGCTACACAGTTACTGACCAGGGGTTATCCCAATCAACAACCGCTCACACTGCCTCGTGTTTAACTCGCTTTTGAGAGGAGGATCCTAAGAACGCTGGTTATATCAAGGATTTCACACACTCCCTGGACAGACATCTAGTTGTTGTCGTTTAGTGATCTTGGAGAATTAACTTACAATGAACTATTCCAAGATCCTAAAACCTAAGCTTGTTGGTGCACCCTAGAAAATAAAAGAGTGTAATTCATTTTAATTTAGTGTTGATTTTAATTGGCTGTAATTACTCAAAGGGAAATGGCCGTGCAACTAATGACATTATGACTCAGCAGTGAAATAAATATGCACACCATAACAAACAATGCTAAGTGCAATCTTTGTCAAATGAAAAATAGGGTATGCCACTACATGAGATGCATAAATATATATTTCTTTCTGAATGCCAATGCAATCCTTCCTATATGAAAGCCTAAACACAACTCTCATCCAAGCAATCCAATGCAAGTATCTCCATAAATCCATATCTAAGATGCAACTAAGAGTGCAACTACTTTGTATTTTTCAATATAAAAGAATGAAAAATGCAATAAAAGTCATCTAAAACTCTCAGTCTCTGTAGCAAGTATAAAAGACAATCCCAGCAAGACACCAAGACAAAAAGAGTAATGCACTAATGGCAAAACAAAAAGGAAGAATGACTGAAACTACTTTCAAAGAAAAATCAATGAAAAAGTGGTTTCTGGTCACAAAAGAAGCATCCAACAGACAACATCAGACCCAAGGAAGACCCAACCACACTCACAACCCACCCAACAACTTCCCCCAACATCAAACTCACCAAAAGGGAGGATGTACGCGACTGTATAAAGAACAGCCGCGTATGTACATGACTTTAGGCGAAAAACCCACATGGGAAGGCACATGTACGTGACTTTTGGCCCAAAACCCGCATGGGAAGGCCCATGTACGTGACTTTTGGCCAAAAAACTGCGTGGAAAAAAGGATTTTAGTTTAAAATATACGTGTATACGCGACTTTTGGCCAAAAATCCGCATATGTACGCGACTTTTGGTCAAAAACCTGCGTATACAGAGAAGGTAGTGGTAAAAAGCAGGCCACAGGTCAAACAAATAAAGGGGAGTGTCAATGGATGAACATATTATAAAATGCAACCCAGAAACAAACAGAAACAAAGAGCAAGTCAATAATATCAAGCCCATTGTGCCCGTAAACCCCAAATAAAAACAAGGGACATCCCCAGCGGAGTCGCCAATTTTGTTACGAAGAGAAATTCCTATGGCTTGGGGTACCACAACAGACAACTAGACTCCAGAAATCAATCTTTCCCAATATGCAATAGAAATAAAAACATCTAACA
>LPNX010764186.1:0-20599 GCA_001517045.1 Pseudotsuga menziesii
CGATGTTGGGCAGCAATATTCATATACCATGAGCAGCGATCTGCTCCCAATTTACAACATTAGACAAGCCTCTCAAACAACAGTGGCGTAGGCTCCTCTTAATTCAGCTACGTCTGCGCTTTCAATGGGCCACACTATCCCAGTATTGCAGCAGCGATCACATGCAACATATATTCTCCCAGCAACGTTTATGGGAAGAGATCTTAGCAACTATATGGGCTGCATGCAGAGATTGATATCCACAGTGAGGAAAACTATCTTATCTTCACGCCCAACCAGTTTCTTCAGCGCTCCTTCCTCCACGCAGGCAGCTAGACAACTCCACACAGGCAGGCCACCAGGCTCTCACAATTTGCACGAAAAGGCTCTTCTCACAGCCTCGAAGGGCTTCTCATAGCAGGCCAGGCCATAATGGCTCTGATACCAAATTAAGAATATGGAGAGGAGGAAGTGCAGAGCCAAAGGCTCGCACATACAAACTGGAATGGTATCAAACCAATTCAATTAACCAATATCAAATGATTACAATATATAGTGTTCAATCATCAACAAACCAAATCTTAGATCCTACACTCATGGATCTCAAACCTATCTCTTGATCTTAGGAGACACACACAATCCAATCCCAAGCAACATGCCTATCATTTCTACATTATTCCAACAAGATATTATTCGAGATTTTAGCTTTCTTGAGGGGATCAACAAGATTAACCCGAGTGTAACAAGTGTAAAGCCAAGATTCATTTCATAATCATCATATCTTGTTATGCTTAAATCCATGTTGATTAAAATTTAAATAAGATTCAGTTTTAAGTGGTGGTTAAAGAAATGGGTAAAAATTTTGTTTATTAAATAGTATTTGTTTTATGTTTATATTAATTAGTTTAATGTTTATGTTATACCATAAACAGATAACTATAACGAATTGGTAATTATTTTAATGCTTGACCTTTGTTTAACAACCAACCATCTAACCATAACAATTTCGCAATTAATTTAATGTTTATCCTTTGTTTATCATCCAACCATCTCCACAAAACTAAGTGGTTGGTTGTGCCTATCCTCTTTCACCGACCACTTTACTTGTGGTTGTGCTAGTATTTGATATTTTGGACTTCCTTGGGTGGATCAATAAGATTAACTAGTGTAGAGACCAAGAAATCGAACTGCTAGGGTTTCGCTTGGGTTCCGCTGAGACCCTGCTACTGCCTGCACTCTTCATCTCTCCTTCCATGGAACTTCCTGATCCAACGCCGAACAATCGACGATCTTTCATTGAGGAAGGATTTCGAAGGATATTAGATTTTCAACCCCAATCCAAGCCTCAACCAAGCAATTCTCAATTTGTCAAAAGAGCACAAGTTCCGGATGTGAAGCTATCCTCCTTGGCATCCAAGTTCACAATTTTCGCTCTCCATAAAAGAGGTTTGGTCAGTCATTTCACTGGGATTTGGCACTCCCCCCGATCTATTGAAATCTGGCTGAAAAAAATCTGGCGACCCGTGATACAGGGAGAAGTCCAACAAAATTTCTGTGGGTGAGGGTTCTTTGTTTTTCTATTTGAAAAAAGAGAATATAGAGATCTAATCTTTATGAATGGCCCATATTTCATGGGCCCAAGAGGCATGTACCTCAACAAATGGGACTTATCCTTCGACCCAGAAAAGGATATCCCCTCCTCTGTCCTGGTTTGGGTCAAGCTACCGCATCTACCGCTCCACTGTTGGAATGATGAAGATCTCAAAGCCATTGGGAACTCACTAGGGAAATACATTGATAAATCTAAGCCAAAACCACAAATGTTCTCTTGTGCACGAATATGTGTAGAAGTAGATCTAGAAAAATATCTTCCAAAAGCAATAAACTTATCTATGGAAGACTCGAGCCACCTCCAAACTGTAGATTATGAACAAATTCCTTTCAAGTGCAAGGTTTTCCATGAATACAGGAATTTTGCAAAATCTTGCTTAAAGAAAGTCCAACAAGAAGAAGGAGAGACCCAAAGAGAAGAATGGAACAAAGTTAGCCAGAGAAAATGGAACAAAGCCAATACCAGCCAGGAAAACACCCCAGCAAAAAAGAACGCTTCATAGAACATATTTCAAGTATTGACTACAGAAGACACTGAGCCATCTGATATAGCAATGTCGAAAAAGGAAGTCAATCACCATGAAAATGAGGAGGATGAACCAATGTTAATACAAATAGGGAAAGAAGCAAGCTACGAACCCATTCTCCCATAACAACCCTATGTTGAAGTAAGGCCAGAATCATCTCAAAACTCACGGGGGTCTGTAACGAGATCTAGAGAAAAGGAACAGATGGAAGACACATCAGAAAGTAAAGAAGAGGAAGTAAATCCCCTAATCAAAAAAGGAAGAAATCCCAACAAATTTCATAGAGAAATAGAAATAGCTAGGGAAAAAGCGACAGGGAAGCAATTGAGTCTAGATCATCTGGTTAAGAACTACTTATCAGAAAAACAAGTTGGAGAACAGGTGGAAGGGAAAAATGACAAATTAATACCAACAACAACCAGGAAATAATGAATCTTGTCTCCTAGAATTGTAGAGGATTAGGAGGAAATCAAAAAGATTGAAGCTATTAAAAGACTCAAATATTCAAAAAAAAAATCTCCATCCTTACAATCCAGGAGACAAAAATGCAAGAAGAAGACAATTTGGCTGCCATCAAGAAGATCTGGAAGAACGACGAAGGTAAAGCGGTAAGTGCTCAAGGAGCCTCATAAGGCATGTTAACTTGGTGGGATACAAATTTATTTAAATTCAAATCTGTAATTGAAAATCATCACTGGTTGTCCATTGAGCTAGAATTCCTAAAAAACCAGGAGATATATTGGATTGGAAATGTGTATGGGCCTACAATACATGGGACCAAATAATAGTTTTGGACTCATCTAGAACAACAAATACTTGACAACATGCACATTCCATGCATCATTGTTGGGGACTTTAAGACAACCATCTCCTCAAATAAATAAAAAAGGTGGATCTAAAGTAAGAGATCCTTTCGGGGATAGACTAGAGGATATAATGAATGTCTGGTGGATTTTCGGCATCAAACATAAGAGAGGAAAATATACATGGAGCAACAAACGCATTGGACCAGGACACATTGTCGCATGGTTGAACAAAATGTTGGTAAGATCCTCCTTTCTAGATAAACCTTTTCTTCATGCTACTTGACTTGTAGCCGCTGCGACTTCTGATCATAGGCCAATTTAGTTCTCCCTAGAACCAATCGAAAACCTAGGGCCTCTCCTCTTCAATTATTCCCCAACTTGGATCTTAGAACCGGGTCTTTTTTATATCATTTTTCAAGCTTGGCGGAATTTCTTTCAGGGTTCTCCAAGTTTCATATAGGAACAAAAGCTAATAAATGTCAAAAAAGAGCTCAAATCTTGGTTGCAAACCTGCAATCAAAATCTTGGCCATGGAAAATATTCCTTAATAAAAACCCTAGAAGAAATAGAAGAGCAAATGGAATAGGTTGAAATAACTAAAGAAATGTTGCTGATAGAAAAAGATGTGCACAGAAACATTTTAGCCATACAACGAAGGGAAGAAGCAAAACTACGCTTAAAATACAGATGTCTATGGCTGGAAAGAGGATATCAAAACACTAAATTCTTCCACTTTCAATGAAAAGAGCGAAACAGAAAAAACACAATAAAGGAGATATCAAAAGAAAATGGAGAAAAAATAACAGAGCCTGAGAAAATAAGGAGGGAGATAAAAGAGAATTTCGAAGATCTGTACTCTAGTGAGGATGACGTCTATCGGGAGGAAATGATTACCCTTAGTAATGAAATTCCTAAATTAATAAAGGAATATCTTGATTGTCTTATTCAGCCTATTTCCTTTGCTGAGGTTTGCAGTGCAGTCTAGTCTTTGCATCAAGACAAGGCTCCTGGGTCGGATGGGTTCCATATAAGTTTTTATAGAAGCTGCTGACATATCATAAAAAAAGACTAATTAAGAATCATAATATGGACTCAATTCAAATATATGATAGGAGGAGCTACAAACTCTACCTTCCTATCTCTAATTCCTACAGAGAAGAACCCAACCACCGTCAAAAGATACAAACCAATATCCCTATGTAAATCCTCTTACAAAATTCTCTCTAAAGTCATCTCCAACGGAATCAAGAAGGTAATCCCGCTTCTCATATCTGAAAACCAAGGGGGTTTCAAATCTAGAAGGAAGATATATGACAACATATTGCTAGTACAGGAAGCTATTCATTCAAGCCAGAGCCGCAAAGACACAAGTATGGAAATTAAATTAGATCTTGCAAATGCTTTTGACAAAATAAGACACTCTTATATCTTTCAAGTTATGGAAAATTATGGTTTCCCTTCCAAATTATGGATTGCTCCCCTGATCAATCGTCGACCAACCTCCTTCTTTCAATCACAAAGAGTAATTCGTCAACGTTTCCCTATGTCCCCCTTTCTCTATATCCTTGTTGCAGACTCGCTCAGCAGAAGGCTCAATAGACTGAAGAATGAAGGAAAACTTCCTAGAATCAGATTCGCCAGAGGCGTACAACCTATCAATCATGCTCAGTTTTCTTATAATGACACTATTCTTTTAGGTTGTGCATCGACTCAAATATCCAGACGATTCAAAATCACTCTGGATCTATTTCTCAAAGTTTTTGGAAGCAAAATAAATTCCGCCAAGTCTTGGATGTATGGATGGAACAACAATCCCCTCACTCTTCGAGAAATAGTTGTTATTATGGGAATCAAGGTCAACCTTCAATGGACCTCCTTCATCTATCTAGGGGTCCCTATAGTCAATAGAAAATGCACACCCTTGGCCTGGTTCCCTTTGATTAAATAATTGAAAAAGAAAATACAGGCTTGGAGCACGATCTGGCTCAATTTAGCTGCCAAGGTAGTTCTCATAAAATCCATCTTGTCATCTTATCCCATTTTCTCTTACGCGGTTCTCCTTGTGCTTGAATCAGTAATAAATATCCTCAACATTGAGATCAGAAAGTTTCTCTAGCAAGGTGGGAAGATACAGGGGAAAAAATTCAATTTGGTAAACTAGGACACCGTCTTCGAGGACAAGTGCAACGGAGGCTTGGGGATCAGGGACCCTGGAATAATGAACAACGCTTTGGGAGAAAAACTGGTATGGAGGATGGTTACTGGTAAAAAGGATTGGTGGAAGGAGGTTATAATAAAAACTTATATCAATAAAAAGAGATCCAATTGCTTAGATCTACCTTGGACAGGTAAAGGAACCTTCATTTGGAGTCTTTGCAAAAATTATGTTGGCCTAATTAAAGACAATCTATTTTGGATACCAGGGAATGGAGGTAAAATCAACATATGGTCATATTATATTTTGGGACTCCCTCCCTTGGATTTAAATGCCAATCTCCACAATCTTCGTAGTTGGATGCTAAGCCACAATATTATAAAGATCGAAGATTTAGCGGTCTAGGGAAATGGAGGTGATTGGATCAGTTGGAAAAATATACAACCCCCACCTCACCTTCTCAACGACTATGCTACTTTCTCTTCCCACCTCCATGGAATTTCCCCCTTTAATATTAGAACCCGAGACGCTAGAAGTTAGGGTAAGATAGGCTTATACACAATCAAAGAAGGATATCAGGTGCTGACAAGAGATAGAGGAAGAAACCAACAAAGTGTTTGGGGGGGAATCTAGAACTCCAATAGCATTCCCAAGGTCAACATATTCTTTTGGCTCTTATCAAAAAGTAAGCTCTTAATAGCAGAAAATTTAAGGAAAATGGGATTCCATGGACCTTACAGATGTTCTCTTTGTCTTGCTAAAGAAGAAAATTCTTCACATCTTTTACTTGATTTCCCTTTCTCTATCCAAGTTTCGACGCACATCCTAGGATTTATAGGAAGTAACTTATCTCTCCCGAACAATATCATAAACCTAATCACCAAAATGGAAGAGCTGTTATCTGGGAAAAATAGGGAAGAAGAATCTTCTCAGAATTTGGAATACTGTACCAAAAAATATCTGCTGGCAAATCTAGCTTGCCAGAAATAGGCTTATTTTTTATAACAAGAAGGCACACCCTCTGCAAGCAGCCTTCAAAGCCATTAACTTAATTAATGAAAAACTGAACATAAAACAAGTTTCTTTCACACATTTAGAGGATCTCAACCCTAAAGAAATTAATTGGTTCCAAGCTATCCTGACTCAGAACTCTCTTCAAACCAAAGCTCCTTTCGAGCCTTAATCTTGGTAAATCAAGAAAAACCCAGAAGATCTCCTTCATTGGAGGTTGAGGAAAAATACAGCCTCTCTTTTCTTTGATGGTGCATCGCTAGTAAATCCTGGGGAGGCAGGTGCGGGTGGGATTATCTACGATCTCGGAGGAAATATAGTTTCGACATACGCCTGGGGAATAGGTCACAGAGCCAATAATGAAGAAAAGTGTCTTGCGCTTCTCCTTGGGATGGATCTGGTAAGACAAAATAAGATCACAAATGTCATGGTCATGGGGGATTCAAAACAATTCATTCAAAAAATGTCTTCAAGATACTACCATGGTGTGGTTAAAATAAGAAGAATCTATGAGCGAGTTCGACAAATCTTCGCAAATATTCAAATCAACTTTTATCATATCCTCAGAAGTAACAACTCTGAAGCTGACAACTTAGCTAACTAAGGAGCTAAGTTAAAAATTGGTTTATCATTAATTAAGGGTCAAATTAAAAACTTTGATTATGTCCCCTAGACCTCTATCCACTTGCACAAGGAAGGGCGTCCATCCTTCTCGTCCTCCCTGATTTCGGCATCTCTCTCATTCTTCAGCGACCAACTTTTTAACAAGCGGCACACATGTGGTGACAAAGCCCATGTGATGGACATAAATGCCAGGCTAGACAACCTGCCCCTTGGTCGTCTAATTAGATCTCCCACACGAGCCATGGAGGAAGGCTTCGACATGAAGAATTCTCTCCAACATTTTGCTCCCCATTGGGATTTCAAAGAAGAGTATGAGCTCAGGAATCAGGTAGAGACGACCCAAGAACATACCTCTTTTGGAATCCACTGCATTGACAAAAACAAAAGGTTACCCAACACCCAATCGGCTTATCCCATCCACTTTGCACATGCAGAGTTGTTCTCTCAGGTTCCAATGGCGAACAACGATAGGGACGTCACCATGAATGATTTATAGGAAAATCTATGGAAAATAAAGCAGCATATGCGTTGTATTTACAAATTAATGAACGGGGGTGTTAAGGATGGGAGCGCAACCGCAACAGAGGTGAAATGACTGGCGAACCAAATTGGCTTCCATGATTCTAGAATTGACGACAACCACAAGGATTTACACGAGCTCATGGGGATTGTTGACACCATCAAGGAAGAAGTGCAAAAACTGGTTAATATGAACCAGTGCAACCATTTCCAGGAGTCTCCTGCAATAGACCACCCAATGGAGGACACTTCAGTAGTGCAACCTGTCCATGAACCAGGTGAAAAGCAGAAGAAGTAGGAAAATTTTGAAATGGTTTTTAATGTTTTTCTGTATTTTTGTTTTAGGTCAGTGCGCCTGTATATACCCTATGAAGGGAGTCAGTTGTCTCTTTTGGCATATAAGAAATTTTGTGCTCAATGTATTTAGCATAGACAGACGGCTCGATTTTTGTGTGGATAAACTATTTGAAATGCAGGCCCTTCCTTTTTGTATGCATGGCTGTGAACAACCTTTTTAAATTAAATACAATACATTCTTTGTTTTTTTGTTAAAAAAGATCAGATTATTAGTGTAACAACTGTATAGCCATGATTCATTTCATGGTCTCCGTATCTTGGTATTATTAAATGCATCTTGATTAAGATTTAAATAAGCTTCACTTAAGTGGATATCAATTTTAGTTTTTAACTTTTTTCATATGATTTTTTTTTGTTTATTAAACAATATTTGTTTTATGTTTATATTATTTAGTTTAATGTTTATGTTATGCCATAAATGGATAACTATAATGGTTTGGTAATTAGGTTATTGTTTAGCCTTTATTTAACAATCAACTATCTTCACAAAACTAAGTGGCTAGCTATGCCTATCGAGTTCGACGTGAAAATACGTACTTAAAAAATATGACTATATTCTATATCCCTTTGACTTTATATTTCATTTCTGATATAAAATTATATGAAACAAAGAAGTTAATAAATTAAATGTATATACTATTTTCCAATTGAGAACAAAGTTCACTTTGAACATAATTCCATTAGTATGAATAAAAATAAAAATAAAATAAAATTGTTATTAATTTATTTTAAATTATAAAACAATTATTGCAAATATATCCTTCAATTATTATTAATATTTTTTAATATATGAGTTATACAATACCAAAATATTAATTGTTTTAATGTAATTGTTATTTCAAATATATTTGTAATGAGTGGGTCTAACGGTTAAGAACATGTATTTCTTCCTAGGAGGTCATAGGTTCAAATCTGGAGGGGGGTAGGGTATATACAACTATGTATAATTTAGCAGTTAAATCGATACACAGAGGAGGGTCCCTTGTACCACAAAAAATGGGGTATCATACACCAAATTGGTGTCTTGCTTGGCGGTGACATTATAAATAGATTATTATTTTTATTATTATTTTTGTAAGTATGCATTGTATTAAACCACTGAAACAAAGTTTACATCCAAAATTACATCACTGACATAGTTTTGGGGTGGTCTAAAACAGAGGATCCACCGCCCCAACCGGTTTATATTATGAACATGTCTTTTAAAACTATGGCACAAAAACCCATTAAACAATGGGGACAAATACTAGACTCAAAATTCATACTGATATTCTTCAAAGACAAATTTTACAGTAGCCTTAAAAGAAAAGAAAAAAGAAACTAAACAGAGTAGGTGAAACCAGGGGTGGGCCAAGTCAGCTTCTAGATCTTCATCAAAGATAAGGGGCAGAATTCTCCTCTATGATGGGGAATCCCCCTTGAAAATCATCATCATCCTTGTTGTCCAGCTGCTTCACAGGAAGAGGAGAAGATTTAAGGACGGGTACCTCTGAATCATGGACACACTTGTTACTCAACGATGTGATGGTGGAAGCCACAGGAAATGGTGCATTTATTGTTGTGGACATTTCTGGAATTGAGATCCTATTCAGAGACGTTGATGGTGCCCCTATAACATTGTCGCATCCTCCTTCATCATTTCTTGTTGTGTAGATCCCCATAGCTAAACATTTCCATTATGAAGTCGCATCCAGCCAATTGAGTTGGGCGTCTAGCTCAATCAATATAGTCTTCTCAGAGAGCACCGAGTTACGAGTATGATTCCAATTGTTGACCATTTCTTCCATTAAAGATCCCATCATGTTTTTGATAAGCTAGTGATGGTTGATATGGACTCCCCCTGTGTCTCTTGCCAAATGATCGATGGCCAAATGTGCCTCCCATTCATCAATAAGAGTTCAAACCGGCATGGAGACACAAGTTTCATCACCCTCTTCCAGGCTCAAACTCATGCCACGCTGTGCACACCCACGACCACTGCTACCATGGCGACGGGTACCTCATTGATGAGACATGGTGAGTCGATGTTGCAGCTTCGTGTTTGTGTCATTACTAACCAATTCCCTTTGTATTAACTATTGGTGCAGGTGAAAAATAGGCTACAAAGAAAACTAGTTGTAAAGACCAGAAGCAAGCTCGAAAGAATCCTTGCTGATATTCAGATCTTGAGGCCTAGGATGTTGATGCGGGTAATGACTGAATGTAGGATAAAAACACTTGGGCAGACCAAATCCAATCTAGGGGGGGTCGTTACAAGCGAGACACGAGAGAAGAATAATAAACCAAGGAGCCTCTCGTTTAAGAGCCTTTAGCCTATCGTCAACACGAGTAAGCCTAGAAGCCATTGAAGGGGAATTAAAGCCGGGATGGCTCTTTCGCCTCCCAATGCAGCTGTGAAATGGCACTTCCATCCCTCGACAGACCAAATGCACTTCATCAGACATAGGAAGTAACGGTTTCACCCTTCCTCCATCGCTAGCCAGAGTGATGGCCTCCTCGCCATGAATGCATATTAATGTTTGTTTGGGGATGGATAACAAGGGCCCAACATGCAGGGTTCTACGCTATCATTCTGCATCTCGAGCCTCTCAATGTCGCCAGTGGGACATGTGGCATCCACATCCAGGTTTATTATTTTTTATTATTATATTTCTTTGTGTGCTTTAATTAGTACAATATTTTCGAATATTTATTGTGTTTAATTATTCAAAATTTATTTTATTTCTTTTGCCTCTACACATCATGTCATATATTTCTTTGCATGCTTTTTAATAACTAGAACAATATTTTTTGTATTTAATAATTAAAAAAATAATTTATTTATTTTGGCTAAATACACCATTTCATATTAATCAAATTTACAATTAAATATAGAAAAATTAATCTACAATTTATACTACGACAAAAGATAATTCTTCTCAAAATAAAGAAAATAAATACTAAAAATGATGAACATCATCTATCCCTTTCACTTTATAGTTCATTTATAACATTAAACTATATGAAACAAAATATATATATATACGATTTCCAATTAAAAATAAGGTTCACTTGGACATAATGCTTATCTATAAATTTTAAGAATTCAACTAAAAAGTAATTATTAGTTTTCACCAAGCTTTTCTTTTGCGAAAAACTAATTATTACCACTCAAGTGGTTGACCTAACCCCTTGATGTATTATCATGAGATTGACTTGTGAGAATAATGAGTGCAACTCACGCAATTGGGCATTGACCTACATGGATTCAAATGTTCGATGACATTGGTGACAACGCGTTGAGCTAACCTCATGAATCGTTAGGTGATTGTATTATGATGAAATTGACCTGTTGGTATACATTAGTTCACCTCACCCAAATGGGTGTTGACTAGCATGAAGTCAAATTTCCATTGACATGATGACAAGTAGTTGAGCTAAGCAACCTCTGGAGTTGTTAAGTGACTATATTATGATGACATTAACTTATTTGTGTAAACTAGTGCACTTCTCTCAATTGGATATATATCAGCACAAAGACTAATGCGCAATAATATTGACTACAAGTGGATAAGGTAACCCCTTGAATTGTGAAGGGACTATATTATGATGAGAGATTGACTAAAATTAATTTTTACCATGTGATGTGTATTTTAAATTATCAAACACTAAACTTAGAACACACTACATATTTATGTAAGTTACTATATTATCATGAGAGATTGAGTAGAATTATTTTATCATGCAATATGTATTTTTACATGGATAGTTATTTTTATTTTAGAATTTGGGGTGGAGTGTGGCTTATGCTTTTCTAGAATTGCACGAGGATGAGATAAGTGTATTGTCCATATTGATTTTATGGCACCTCTTTGAAATTCAAAATAAACGATAATAATATAAAATAACATAAAAAGTAATTGGTAGCTAATGAATGGATCATCGGTAGCTAATGAATGGATAATTGGTAGCTAGTACATGGATAACTAGTAGTTGATGGAGGATAACTAACACTTAATGGAAGATAACTAGAAGAACGTGAGAGATAAAAAAAAGAATATAAAAAATAACTAATTGTTGATAAAAGGAACTCGTAGCTGATACATAAATGCATGGATAAGGTATAATTTGGAGTGGACTTGTAGTTGACGTAAGGATAACGTATAATTCTATTGTAAGTAGAATTATTATATAACATTAATGCATAGAAAAAGTATAATATTTAAAAAAATACTATTAGCAATATTCATATTAGAAAATCATTATATCCATAGTAATAGGTTAAGTGTTTATTTTTGGATTAATTATGTAAGGATTTTTTTTCAATGCATTTTATATTCTAATTAAATAATATATGAATTTAAAAATTATTTATATGAATTAATGTTAAGTTTTTAAATAACATTAAAAAAAAATATTTTTAATATTTATTACTTTAATTTCAATTGTAAAGAATTGATAGAGGTAAAGAAGTTGTTATATTTTATGTTGAATTTTAATATTTATACATTCATTAACTACAAGTTATGTAATTATGCTAGTATTATTATGACAATTATGAATAATTTTAAAAATAAAATTGTTCCATCAACATTAATATAATATTATGGCATCATTCATTTATTTCCGTGAACTGAGGCATACAATTTATTCCTATAAATATTGGCATGCCATATCTTTGATAGAAGGAATGCTGTCCTTTACTTTCTTCACTAAGCAATATTCAATTGCTCATTGAAATTCTTAATCACATCGGTCTTTATCGTGTTGAGTGGCACCCACAAAGATTCAGATTCAAACACTGGTTTTTAGCAAACAATTTTGGATAAAATCACATCAATTAAATGGATAAACTGTTTAACGAGTGTGGCTTTGTGTTTTCAAATACGTAAACGTGGCAGAGTTTCATAGTTTTATTTGATATTTATGGTTAAGAATATCAAATGGAATTTTATATAACGAAGGAAAGTGTGGGTTTTCTCTTTTTTCCATAAACCAAAAAAATTATACTTTTTATTATTCTGTAGATTATTATGTAATTAAGTAATTGGTAAATTATTGACTTTTATATTAGTTAGCTTTGACTTAAATTATTTTTCATATTTGCTAAAGTTAAACTCTATAATTTATTCTTTATATTTTCTTTAATTTATTTATCTAATATATTATTGGTTCAATTCTTATTTTGCAATCATTACAATGCAATTGAAAATAACATTTTAATTAATTTATTTATTTTTTATATTTATTTATCGAATATATTATTGGTTCCATTTTTATTTTATAATCATTACATTATAATTGAAAATGACAATTTAATATTAATGTACTAACATAATAAATTAACATATAATGCTTGTCCAATTCTTCTTTTGCAATCATTACAATATAATCGAAAATGACAATTTAATTAATTAATGTACTAACACTATAAATTAACATATAACATTTATCCAATTCTCTTAAAAACAAATTTAGTCTATTATTATTATATAATTACACAATATTACTTATCTTCTTTCTATATGGAAAATAAAAGTATTCTTACACCATAATAATTTTATATTTTTTTAAATTTATTTATCTAATATATTATTGGTTCAATTCTTATTTTGCAATCATTACAATCCAATTGAAAATAACAATTTAGTTAATTAATTTATTTTTTATGTTTTTTTAAATTTATTTATCTAATATATTATTGGTTCAATTCTTATTTTGCAATCATTACAATACAATTGAAAATGACAATTTAATTAATTAATGTACTAACATTATAAATTAACATATAAAATGTGTCCAATTTTCTTGAAAACAAATTTAGTTTATTATTATTAGATATTTACACAATATTACTTATCTTCTTTGTATATGGACAATAAATATAATATTACATCATAATAACAAATAATTAATAAATAGTTTTAAGAGGTTTACAACTGGTATATTTAAATCTTACTAATACATAGTAAACATTATAAATCTTGAATACATATTAATACTTTTGAAATGGAGATGTTGCATTTTGAGATTTGTTTGAACTCATTACAAAATTTCTTCATCCATAGCCATATTTACAGACAAGTGAATTGATAGTTTTTTATGAGTAGCCAAAAACACTCAACACCAATGAAACTGGAACCAATTGATAGAGCATGTCATTTTCAACTTCTAGCTTTTTTTATTTGAATACCATGGTATATCAAATCTGTAATATTTACGCATACCTGATTTTTTGAGTTTCAATTTAGTTAGCAACTCTATTGTTCAACTAAGATATGGCTACTTGATTATTAGGTAGGAGTCTCTCATTCCTCCTCAATGCATGTTGCATGTTCATTGACCCAAGTTTCTCATCTTTTCCACTGTTCAAGGATTTAATTAAAGAGACATGGGGATAACCATGTTCCTTGCAAGATGGATCACATATTTCAAAAAGCTATCTAGGAATGCTCACACCACCACAACCAAGCACATTCTTAGATGAATGTGTTTAAACAAAGACCTTGATTTCCCACCTAGGTTTACATGGATCCTATTATACCATGTATTCATGAGCCTGCTCTACCATAATGCAAGTCATTAATGTCGGTGCATGAGGTCTCTAGTTAGTAAATACATATCACATTGACATGTAATAGTGTCACAACTTGTCTTGGATTTAAACATTCATAGCTTAACTAAGTTTTCCTCTTATTTATGACTTAAAACTAAATGACTATGGAATATGTGACAAAGAAGTAATCTCATATTTTGCTCTTATTGTTATAACACTTAAAAGAATGGCCTTGTTCAGGTGAAAGTATTATATCAAGTCAAATCTTTTTGTTTCTCATTGATTTCTAAAATGATCTTGACTAGAATGCAATATTTAGGAATTCAAGTATATCACATACGCCTAAGAATGGGTTTTGAATTCCCTTTAACAAATATATTCTTAGTATTTCTTGCTTCTAGATCTCTACTTGGTTATTCGTGACTTCTCCTAATCTCCAAGTAAAACTTGTTTACCTTGGAAAAGTAAAACTTGCTTCATAATTTCCCAAATACAATCCCCCACACCTCCCACTCAAAATATATATTCAAATTTTTTAATAAATAATATTAATTTATAATAAAACTTATTAGAATATAAAATTATACATATTAGTATATTTTAATAAATATTATTAATTACGTCCGCATCATTAGTTAATGTTCTCCATCAAGCAATACATTGATTGAAAGATTAAAAAATGCATAGTATATATATTATTTTATGTTGACAAGTTCATATATTTTCATTTTAACTATCCCTAAACTAAGTGGCAGGGAATCGCTACCACGTAGCACTTGTTCATAAAATGAATCAATATATTATATCACATATCATAAATTTGTCCCCCATATATAACAGCCATATAACTTGAATAACATACACTATCAAGACAAGAAATATCAAGTCTAAAATATCTAAAAGAACAACACATATGATAATATGATTCTTCGTAAGAGCATAAAAGATATGCTCAAGAGGATCAAAATAATATATAGTCTCTGCAAGTGTTAGTAGATATATATAATCTAGATGTATCTAAAAATATAAAAACTAGACAACAACAAAAAAAAGTGGTGTCCTTCGAGAAAGTAAAAGACCCCATTAGATCTTATCTATAAAAATAGTTCCTTCGTGGTACCTCATATCCTGTTTTGATAGGAGATATGCATGTTTGTTCAAGCACCTGTAAATGTGGGAGAAAGATATCTACTCAAAGAATTGTTATAAAAATAAGATTTGTCTCATCCATCAGTTTAAAAGTTGAACTTGAATATTGCACTTTTCTGTAGACCACTCAATAATGATCATGGAATCACCTTGAATCTGCAATGAAGATATATATTTTTTATTTCAATGTGGTCCATGGCCTGAGAGATTGATACATCCACAGATCCAAGCCAAGGGGACTACTCGAAGGGGCCTCACCCTATCGGCATTCCTTCGATACCTAACCCAAAAAGATCTAAAGAATTGAATCCCCAACCTCGATGATATGTTATCTTGGTCCTAGAAGATCCAACCAACTGAGCTACCCCTCAAGACTTCCTACAGTAAAGATATATTCATATCACGATCAATATATAAAGAGGTCCACAAAGCTAAAATTTTGTGTTTGTAGAAGATCCACTTCCTATAAAAAAAAAAAACATATATAGTGACTAATGTCAACAATAAATCTAACCACCAACCTCACTGGAATTACATGATAACTAAGTAGCCCCCATTAGCCCCATTATGATAACTAGGTAGCCCCATTAAAGAAGCCAATAGAAATGGCATCATAAAAAGTTCGAAACGTAATATTCTTTGAAATTCTACATATTTTTTCTGCAAGCCATTCCTTATATGAACCAAACCAATGATGGCACATACCACTTTAAGAATGGAGCGTGGACCGTTGTCAAATAACACTTTGTTTAGGTGAGTCTAAATGTGCCAAGAGACAAAGGCTGGAAAATATTTATGAATTGAAACAATAGAGTTCCAGGCACTGTAACTGACTGTCATTGAGCATGACCGCCAAGGAGATGGAATCTTCAACAGTTTTCTAACCTATGTCCAAACAACACGAGTGAATTCACATCGAGACAGGAGGCGATCAATGGTTTCATTTTCCTTTTTGCAGAGGGGGAAAACACTCCCGTGTAAGCAAGGCCACCCATGAAAAGAGACAAAATTTAAGAGGACGCCACAAATACGGCTGCCACCAACTGCTCTCTATAGGCACAAATGATCCACATTGTTTAAATCTCCTATGTTTAAACCTAGATTTATGTGTTTGTGATATTGTATAAAAGTATTATTTATAAAAAATATGAAAAAAAAGGTTCATTTTAAAACCTACCAATATGCTTTCTTTGTAGCTTTCTAAATCTAGGATTGTTTAGAGTATAAAGCAAAGTAAATATATATATATATATATATATATTATAAATGAATGTTGTAAATATATAATTTAATTATTGTTAATATTTTTTAATTGGTTATCAAAATAATAATTGTTTTTAGGTAATAATTATTATAAATATATTTTTAATGTTTTTATTTGTTTTTTTAATTAGTATTTTTTGTGTTTAATTATTTATTATTATTATTATTTGTTATATATATTATTATATAAATCCAATTTATAATTGGATACATATAGAAAGAATTATTTATTATTTATAATTAGGTTAATAGGTGTTTAGATATTTGAGTCAATAGGTGTTTAGATATTATTTGAGATTTTGGTTTTCTTGAGGAGATCAACAAGATTAACCTGAGTGTAATAAGTGTAAAGCCATGATTCATTCATGGTCGTCATATTTTGTTATGCTTAATTGCATGTTTATTAAGATTTAAATAAAATTTAGTTACGTGGTGGTTAAAGAAAGGGGTAACAATTTTGTTTATTAAATAATATTTGTTTTATGTATATATTAATTAGTTTAATGTTTATGCTATACCATAAACACATAACTATTAGGATTTGGTAATTAATTTAATGTTTAGCCTTTGTCTAACAACCAACCATCTCATTATAACGATTTGGTAATTAGTTTAATGTTTAGCCTTTGTTTATCTGAGATTTTGGACTTCCTTGAGTGAATCAATAAGATTAATCCTATGCATCTTGATTTAGATTTAAATAAGCTTCACTTAAGTGGATATCAATTTTAGTTTTTTTAACTTTTTTCATATGAATTTTTTGTTTGTTTATTAAATAATATTTGTTTTATGTTTATATTAATTAGTTTAATGTTTATGTTATACCATAAATAGATAACTTTAATGATTTGGTAATTAGTTTAATGTTTAGCATTTTTTTAACAATCAACCATTTTCACAAAACTAAGTGATTGGCTAGGCCTATCAAGGTCGACATTTACATTTATTTGTAATTGTGCTAAGACAATAAAAATTAATTGTGTTCAAAACTAAGAAAATAAATACTTAAAAAATATGACTATATTCTATCTCTTTCACTTTATATTTCATTTCTAACATGAAATTATATGAAACAAACAAGCTAAAAAAATCAATATATATACTATTTTCCAATTGAAAACAAAGTTCACTGTGGACATAATGCTTATCTATAATTTTTAAGAATTCAACTAAAAAGTAATTATTAGTTTTTTATTCAACTAAAAAGTAATTATTAGTTTTCACTAAGGTTTTCTTTTGAGAAAAACTAATTATTGCTTAACATGAAGTCAAATGTCCAATTGCATTGGTGACCTAACTCCTTGATTTGTTAGGTGATTATATTATCATGAGTTTGATTTGTTAGAGTAATGAGTGCAACTTACCCAATTGGGCATTGACATACATGGAGCCGAATGTACAATGGCATTCGTGATAACTGGTTGAGCTAACCTTTTAAATTGTTAGTTGATTGTATTTTTATGAATTTGACTAGTTGGTGTAGATTAGTTCACGTCACCCAAATGAGCGATGGCTAGCATGGAGTCAAATGTCCATTGACATTGATGGTAAGTAGTTGAGCTAACGAACCCCCTTGAGTTGTTAGGTGACTATATTATGATGACATTAACTTTTTTTTGTGTAAACTAGGGCATTTCTCTCAATTGGATATCTACCAACACAAAGACTAATGCCTAATAATATTGACTACAAGTGGATAAGCTAACCCCTTGAATTTGAAGGGACTATATTATGATGATGTAATTGTTCTACAATTACAATTGCTTTTTACCATGTGATGTGTATTTTAAATTATCAAACACTAAACTTAGAACACACTGAATATTTATTTAAGTTACTATATTATCCTGAGATATTGAGTCAAATAATTTTACCATGCAATGTGTATTTTTACGTCGATAGGTGTTTTTATTTTAGATTTTGGGGTGGACTATGATTTATGTTTTTTCTAGAATTGCACGAGGATGAGATAAGTGTATTGTCCAGATTGATTCTATGACGATCGTTCGAAATTCAAAATAAACAACAATAATAAAAACGAATATAAAAATATTTGGTAACTAATGAATGGATAACTAGTAACTAGTGCATGGATGACTCGTAGTTGATTGAGTATAACTAACCGTGCATGGAAGATAACTAGAAGAATGTGAGAGATAAAAAAGAATATAAAAAATAACTAGTGGTTGATAAATGGATCACTGGTAAGTGATGCATGAATGCATGGATAATGTATAACTTAGGTGGAATTGTAGTTGAAGTATGGATAACCTATAATTTCATGGTACTTAACTTGTGGTATATTAGTATTCACCAACCACAAATTAAGTGGTTGTGCTAGTTAATTATCAAACACTAAACTTAAAGCACATTTATCTTCCATGTGGTCGAACCATATTTGTGACAAAAATAATATAATGTCTTAATGTTAGTCCCTGTTGTTGGTAAAGACTATATGTTTCAGCTTGTCGTATTAGTTTAGATATTGAACAAAGAAATCAAAGGTATCTTCAAAGTTTGTGAACACTTAATTTGTTTTTATCTTTGTTAATTTGCTTTTATTTATGTAATGTATTTTCATATGTATTTCATTTTGATTGGCCTACAGGCCTTGATAAGGTCAATTTTATCATTGACAAAATAATTAACAGAACCACTTAATTTGTCGCTCCTGAACACCGATAGGTCACAAGTTCAGTGTCATTAATAAGTATCATCTACTTGTGCTCACTATCTTCTAGTTAAACGAGATATCCATCAAAAACGTCTCGTTATCCATGCATCGGCTAAGAGTTTTCATTGCATCATCTACCACTTATCCATGCTTCAACTACCAGTTTTTTTTATTGTATTTTTTTATTTAGACTTTGGAACCTCGACTGCCATAGAGTCAATCTTGACAGTACATTTGTCTCATACTCGTGCAATCTAGAAAAAGCATAGGTGTTTGTCCACCTCAAATTCTCAAATAAAAACAATTATCAATGTAAAAATAAGTAAAATGAAAATTATATACATTATGAAAACTTTACAAAGTTTATGAAATATTTATGAGAGAGTATTGTACTCTTGTCACTTCAAAGTGTTGTACTATTGTCACTTCATATCCATTTCAAAAACTTATACAACATAAATCCATATGTTTGTATTGAAATAATATCATTAACATTTTAATCTTCTCTTTTATATATATAATCATATTCCTTAACCATTTCAAAAACTTATACAAAATTTATATATTTAAATTAAAATGATACAATTCATATTCTAATTTATTTATATATATAATTCTTAATTATCCCAAAAACTTGTACATCTTAAATTTATATATTTATATTAAATAATATTATTAACATGCATTTTTTAAATAAATAATATTATTTCAAAAATATATATATCTATGAATAATATAAAGCTACATACAATTCTAAATATACTTAATAATATTTAATATTAATTTTTATTTCTATTATATATAATATAAAACAAAAAACACCTGAGCAAATCTTGTACTTTAAAAATAAAACAGAAATATCTCTCACCTTGCATTACATTAAAAATGACAACACACTATGGTCTCTTCTCGTCAGGGGCATTGAAAGGTTAATAGAAGTTTCTTAACCTGTATGTAAAATTCTGCATCTGTAATTTTTTTTATAACATAAAACTTCTCCTTCCTATATATATATTCCCTTCATATTAAACTATTGTTTTGATTCAGATTTGTTTGGGAAGCTGGACTCTATCTTTTGAGGCATGTACAACTTTATTTTTTAATGTTTTACTTCTAATGCTATACATCATGATACATCTTTTGTTTTTGGGTTTCTATTCTACGAGCATCCCTTTATGCTAGTACACTGGCTGATCTAGTTTCTTGCTTCCCTAGCATTGACAATTTAACTTTCAAATGTTACTGGATGCGTGTATGATGAATATCCAGCAACAGAAAACATGCTTTGCTGGCCGAGTCCAATTAGTTCGTTGGCTTGCATTCTTTGAGCATCCTTTTGTACAAGTTTAGCAGTTTACTTATTTTGGATTACTTGTCACTAAATGTGAT
>LPNX010764186.1:22380-47788 GCA_001517045.1 Pseudotsuga menziesii
TATGAGGGCCTTGCATGTGGTTTTAAAACCATGTATGGAGAAATGTTGTAATGTTTGTTCCTAACAAAATAAAAAATATTATATGTCGACCATAAATAATA
Organism: Pseudotsuga menziesii; assembly: GCA_001517045.1. NCBI lineage: Eukaryota > Viridiplantae > Streptophyta > Pinopsida > Pinales > Pinaceae > Pseudotsuga > Pseudotsuga menziesii. The sequence continues at coordinate 22,482 of LPNX010764186.1, forward strand.
TTAAATATTAATAATAAAAATATTATATGTGGACCTTAAATAAAAAGACATGTCATTTGGTTTGAATCAAATTAATGGATACCTAAGAAAAGGTTTGCACCTCATAGATTTGATCCCTTTCGGCGCTTGATAGAGCCTAGGATTTGAATCTACGCTGGTGAGTACTAACAATTCAAATCATAAATGTTAATGGAAAAGAGAACCTAAAAATATAGAAAGTGTAATTTTATTAATTTAGTTGAAATAATGAAATTTTAAAATTTATTTTTTTATAAAAAATATATTTATAATAAAAATTAAAGTTGAAATTAATTATAGAAAAATTATATTCTATGATTAAATTATAAATTATTATAGTTAAAATAATTGATTTCCAATAATTATAGTTTTAAATACTAACATAAATAATAACTAACTAATAATTTTCCTAAAACCACATCAAATAATAATTTTAATAATCTCATAATTTTCCTAAAAACATATCAAATCATAATTTTAATAATCCCAAATACATAATAATGTTTTAAGAGCATGAACTCAAAAGCTATATATAATAAGATTCATAAGATGTCATTTTCACTTAAAATGGAAGGGATTAAACGATTCCGTTCCCTAGGGCATTGTATCTTTATAAAACGTTAAAATGTATACGATAGTTTTGGATTATTTTATTTACTTAAAATATTTTCTTTTGTGCATGCAAGAATGTGTGAAGGCTCATAAAACTAGGAAGGATTAGGTCACGGGTTTGAGCCTTGAGTCCAATTGAGTCAAGGGTTAACTCAATTGGTAAGACGTGCACACACTCTCTCGGTTTAGGGAGAGGTCACGGGTTTGAGCCTTGAGTCCTTTGGGGTTAGGCCTTTTGCGAGGATGGCCGGCGGTTTACCATCTTTACCATCCACTGATGTGGGGAAGTATTGCTGGGTTTCCCGTGCATATTTCCATATGAAGAAAAAAAAACTAAAGTCATGATTGGGAAATTTTTTATTTGGAAATTATGTTGCAAGTTAAAGAGACCTTGAAATAATTGCATTCATCTTTTTCATATTAGACTATGGTCAGTTTTGATAATGACTTATAATTAATAGTGTATTTATTATATTTATATAAGGTAGGTATATAGTCCATTTCCATATGAGAGTATGGTCAGTGTTTATAAGTGTTGATAATGACTTATTGTATAATTATTAGTGTATTTATTATATTTATATGAGTTAGGTATATAGTTATCGTTTAGTGAGAATAATTGTATTCATTTTTTTCATATGAGAGTATGGTCAATGTTGATAATAACGTATTGTATAATTAATAGTGTGTTTATTATATTTATATGAGGTAGGTATATAGAACTTTCTTTTTCATATGAGAGTATGGTCAATGTTATAATAAAGTATTGTATAATTATTAGTGTATTTATTATATTTATATGAGGTAGGTATATAGTTATTGTTTAGTGAAAAATAGTTTTGATTTTAATTAGGTTATATATATTTTTAAAAGTTTTTTTTGTTTTGTTAATAAGCACAAACTTAATATATTACTTATAATACAAAAATGAGATTAAGATCTATGTTTAACCGATCTTCACTTCGGAGGATTTATACTTTCAATTCCCCATCTTCTATACCCATGCTTTTTCTTTGAAACAATACCCCCATATCCCACCACAGACTAGCTTTTTTCAGAACATAGACACTCCCATGACCTCTGACCTGCTACCCAACCATCTGGTAGCTGCACATAGACAGTCCCCGAGGGGTGGGAACCTTCTTCATAGCCCCATCCCAAAAAAGATAGTGTTCATAGATATACACAATACTACCCAACATAGACATTGATATACTACAGAACATTAACCAACATAGACATAACATTATAAAGGATGGTTTTAACCATAAACGGTCGAGCCAAGGCAACAAAATAGAACTACCAAGCGAACAATGAACCCAAAAAACCATCCCTCACCTAAGCCTTACTTCGGAGGGGAATCAATGAGTGCGGGAGGTTGCTCCTTCGAGGCTTGTTCCCTTGGACGATCTTGCAGCTCACCAGCAATGAGGTCAAGTAGTCTGAAACCTGTGGCACTCTCTTGCTACCCCTAACGTATATATTTTTAAAAGTTGTGTAACCTTATATTAAATTAATATTTTAAAAATAAAATAGTATAAAAGTGATAATAAAAACGATCCCTTTAATTATCAGATTATTATGATTGGCCCTCTCTTAGCTAAGTTAAATGGTATTATCTTAGAAAATAAGATCCATGAAAGGCTAGAAATGGAAGGTAAGTGGGCTAAAGGCCAAGCAGGTTTTAAAAGGCATCATTCAACCACAAACCACCTCGTTACGCTTAGGATCATTGCATAGGAATGTCGTAATAATAAGTTTGACCTATTTTGTTGCTCTGTGAGTTTTAGAAAAGATTTTGATACAATGCCTAGAAATAGTCTGTAAAATAGGCTAAAGGAGCTTAAGGTTCCTTTTGAGTTGAGAGCTGCCGCAATAAGGTTATATGAAAAGGTCATTGCCAAGTTTAAGAATAATGAGGGGTGGACAACAGAGATAAATTTTAATATTGGAGTTAAACAAGGCTTCCCACTCTCCCCTACCCTTTTTTGCATTTACATTGATAAGCTAGACAGGTGTTTAGAAGAAGCAGGTTGTGTCGATACAATCTTAGTTGGGATAGTTATCATCCTCCTACTTTATGTTGATGATATTGTTCTTATGGCAATGCATCCTTCTAATCTCTATAAGCAATTACAAATTCTTAAAGATTTTTGCTCTAACATGGGTATGACTATTAACACCAACAAGACAAAAATCATGATTATAAAATCTAAGAAAGACACCTACACAAATTTTATTTATGATAATATAAATCTAAAGGAAGTGACTTCTTAAAAGCATCCTAAAATTGATATTTATCACAAGCTCAATTGGAACTATAGCATTGAGAAAATGATTAATGGAGGGTGGAAAACTTATTTTGGTCTTGAAAATAACTGTAAATCAGTCAATCTTGTCATGTGTGATAAAAAGAAGTTTTTCTTTGAAATTATTGTCATCCCTGTTATCTTGTATGGTTGTGAAGTACGGGAGTGCAACATTTCTAGAGAATCTTGGAGGAAGATTGAGCAAATCCAGAAGCGGTTTATAACTTATACCCTCAAAATTAAAAGCAATACGCCTTATCCTATTCTCCTCATAGACGTGGGTCTTTCCCCCATAGAGTGTCAATGTTTGAGCAAATATGAAGATACTTGAACTTTAAAACTTTTGATAAACAAATCCAGTGCATGTAGATCTCATAAACAATTCAAACACACAAATTATTCAATCCATAATACATATGAATAACCATCCAAATCCAGAGGATGGAAAACCCAACAAACAAGCACTAGATAATAGAGATCACTCGGAATATTGTCATAGCCTTGCCAAGTGCATAACACTTTAATAACAAGTTTATTCAGTCATACAAATGAGAGATAGCGAATGGTTGCACGACTTTGGGCACTATGAACACTATACGCAGTATGTGCACCCTTCACAAGTTACATGTTGCACCTTTCTTAACTTAGTGCCAAGTTGTCACTTTGTAATTATCTCCCACCCTGAAGATATGTGCCCTCCCTTTAACTGAATGTTACCTAAATTAAATTAACTAAACTGAATTGAACTGAATATAAACTAAATAACTAATTACTTAACCATTAGTTAAAAGTTTTAAAATTATAAAAAATTAAAATCAATAAAGATCTATTCTTAATTAATAATATATTTAATTAAATTAATTAAATAACTAAATTACTAAATGTTATTTTTTTTTACTAAAAACACAATAACCCGACCTCTCAACAGACCCAAAATTAAACCCTTGACTTCTCCCTAAGCTTATCAACTGAAGCCCAACCAACTAAGCCTAGCTACTAGAACTATTATTAAGTGCCACCTATCACCTTATGTCATACTCTTTCTCCAAATTATCATTATTATTCATCTTAATTTCCATATATTATTAACAACCACCACTATCACTGATAATCGATAAGAACATATAGTCACTCACTGCTATTTCATTTGCTATTTCATTTTCAAATTGAAACAGACAGTTATCATTCAATCAAATACGTTTAGCGTTGGACGAAATATGTCACGTCGACGTAATTATACTAACATTTTTTTTTTTTAAGGAATTATATAACTAAACGAGGGAATTCCATTCAATTTGGTTTTCTCATTGTTATACTTCCGAACAATTTTGAGGAGGCGGAGATCTGTTACGTCACTTTTATTTGGTTCTGCGTATCATTCCCTTCCCCGCTATGGAATCATTGTTTTTTATGAAGAGGCTCTCCTGCTTAAATTTGTGTCTGCAATCACTACTCGTATTCTTTTATTTCAGTCTCTTTGTCACTCCTTTCGTGGTTTCCACACTTCAAGCATTTAATAGCCGGCATCCCCATCTCAGCAACGCTTCTGATCAAGAGGCTCTGCTTGGATTCATGTCTGCACTCACTCCTGAATATGACCCATTACCCACCACTTGGAAACCAAATGTTTCATTCTGCCAGTGGACGGGTATCATATGCAGTCAGCGCAGACAGAGAGTGGTGTCCCTCAATGTTTCAAGCATGGGATTACAAGGTGCGATCTCTCCTCTTCTAGGCAATCTCTCCTTTCTGACTGTACTTGACCTTGGCAATAATAGTTTTGATGGTTACATTTCCTCTCAGTTGGGAAACCTCTTTCGCTTAAAGATGCTTCGCCTGTCTCGGAATCAACTACAAGGTTCCATTCCGCCTACCCTTGGGGGATGCCGTAGTTTATGGTTCTTCTCTATGTCCTACAACAATCTCATTGGAAACATTCCCTCAGAACTATGTGTTCTCCCCAACTTACAATTCCTTGACTTAAAAATTAACAATATGACGAGCATAATCCCTCCCTGCTTCGGAAACATATCCTCTTTGGAACACATAGATTTACGTAGCAACAACCTTCACGGCAGTGTTCATTCCGATTTGGGTATGCTAAGCCAGATTAGCTTTATAAGTCTGGGCAGTAACCATCTCACAGGACAAATTCCATCTTCTTTATCTAACTGCACCAATCTTCTAGTATTGGATATTAATGAAAACCAGTTGACTGGTCACATTCTAGCCGAGTTGTGTATCAAGAACACCAAGTTGACGGAACTCTATCTGCATAATATAATCAGTTGAGTGGCAACATTCCCCCTTCCCTCTTCAATTGCACGAACCTTCGAACGCTCGACTTAACCAGAAACCACCGGAGTAATGCCTATGGAGTTGGGTAAGTTGACGCAGCTCCAGGCGCTTTACTTAAGCAGAAATCAACTGGTTAGCGGCAGCACCACGAGCTTGCCCATTCTTACTGCTCTTACTAACTGTTCCAACCTACACCTAATAGAATTAACCTATAATCATCTCACGGGACGTTTGCCCTCTTCCATAGGCCGCCTCTCTACACAGCTAGACTATCTAAATTTGTGCGCCAATGAACTAGACGGAGAAATACCTCCACAAATTGGAAACCTAACTAGTTTAACATTACTCTGTTTTGCCTATAATTCCTTCACAGGGGCAATCCCTTCATTTAAAACGCTTCAAAAGTTGGAGAGGTTATTAATGGGATTCAACAATTTCCAAGGAAACATCCCAATTGAAATTGGGCAGCTCAAAAGCTTGGGGCTTCTAGATTTTTGGAGAAATAATCTCACTGGAAGAATCCCAGACTCCATTGCAGGCCTTCACCAGCTAACACTACTAGATCTTTCTTAGAACAAGTTATCAGGTAATATTCCTGCAGGTTTAGGGAATTGTATGAACTTACTACTGCTAGACCTATCGTACAACAGATTCAGTGGGCACATACCTCCAAATGTTGCAGGTCTTGCAAATTTAGCTTTCTATTTCAACATTTCAAACAATTTATTACATGGCCCCATGCCTTCAGAACTAAGCACGATGACTATGCTTCAAGCCATAGATATTTCTGCTAATCAGTTCACTGGTTACATTCCAAGTGCACTCAAAAGCTGCAAAGAACTACAATACTTGAATCTTTCCTTCAATGCACTTGAAGGTCTGATTCCAGTTTCGCTCAGTGAACTTCAAAGTCTTCAAGACATGGATTTCTCGTACAACAATTTGTCAGGTGGAATACCCATGTCATTGCAAAATCTCAAGATGCTTGGCCACTTGAATCTTTCTTTTAACAAGTTGTCAAGAGAAGTTCCTAAAGGAGGAGTTTTTAAAAATCTTGGTGCCATGGCGTTTATGGGAAATCTTGGTCTCTGTGGACCATGGGTAGGTCTGTCACCATGCTTTGCTCACAAACATAAAAATGTTTGGCACAACAAAAAAGTTATCATACCTGTTGTTGTAGTTGCAGTCATTGCCATATCGTGTTTGTTTATGGGAATCTTGTGGATTCAAAATCACAAGAAACATATTCCTAGAGAGGTTGGGGCATCCTTAAATGTTGGGCACCGAAGAATTTCATATGGACAGATCATCACTGCAACAAATGAATTTAGTGACGCCAACTTGTTAGGAATTGGTGGTTTTGGCAAAGTTTACAAAGGGGTTCTGAATGATGGCACAATGATTGCTGTCAAGTTTTTTAATTTGGAAAATGAGGCTCACAAGAGTTTTGACAGGGAGTGCAAAGTTTTGAGTAAAGTTAGACACCGGAATCTGATTAGAATCATAACCTCTTATTCAGACCTCCAAATCAAAGCATTGATATTTCCATTCATGCCAAACGGAAGCCTTGAAAAGTGGTTATATCCTGTTTGTGAAGAAGAAAGTGGTTTGAGTTTGATTCAAAGGTTGAATATAGCAATAGGCATTGCACAAGGCATGACATATCTTCATAACCATTGTTTCGTGCAAGTGCTCCATTGCGATTTGAAACCTAGCAATGTGCTTTTGGGTGAAGATATGACAGCATATTTAACAGACTTTGGCATTGCTACCATATGTTTTACAAATTCTGAGGATTCAACCATCACTTCGACACATGCACTAAAAGGATCTGCAGGATACATTCCTCCAGGTATCATTCGTAAATAGTCTGTTAGGTAATGTCATGAATTTCTTATGTATATTAAACATTGTGAATCAGAAACATTATGATGATGATTTTTTAATGCAGAATATGGAATGGGCAGGTGTGCCACAACAAAAGGTGATGTTTATAGCTATGGAATAATGCTATTGGAGATGTTGACTGGAAAGAAGCCCACCGACAACATGTTTGTGGAAGGAATGTACTTCCAGAAATGGGTGGCTGGTGCTTTTCCAAACCGAATAGGAGAAGTGGTGGACAAAAATCTATTGAGGAGGACTGGTGCAAGCATTGAAGAAGATAAAGATCTCAACTGCCTCAAGCAGTTCATAAGTGTGGGTTTACTCTGCACAAAAGAATCTCCCGAAGAACGACCTGCTATGATAGACATCATGGGCAAACTACAAAGATCCAGAGACACTTTTCTTAGCACTGTTGGCAATCCAAATTTACAATTGGATATAACACAATTACTGGGTTGTGCAAGTACTAAACATAATAGCATTGGCGAAGGCCAAAGTTCTTCAACATTCTAGTCTGTTCTTAGAGAACAGTGGTTGTATAATCGAACTATGAATTACTTTGAATCCCACTGTAGACATGTTTTGGATGACAGTAAAAAGAATTTTTTTCAAGGCATTGGCTCATGCTATAGCAATTGACAAAACACTTGGTGTTGGACGCTTTTATAGTTATAATGTGCCTATTTAGGATGCTTTAAATTTATTTTTTCTAGTAGATGACACTAAATAGACAATGGGATGCTTTGTGTGGATTATGTGCACATTGCTTTACAGTTTTCCCATTTTGTTGTACTTGGTCTTACTGCCTATTTTGGGGCAGCTCAAACATTATATAATTTCTTTTAAATTTCTCTGGCAGATATTTATTTTATAGGTTGAAGGATTTAGAAAGTTTTCTAGCATTTTCTGGCCTAATTCCCTAAATTTCCATGCATAGTGCATTTCACCTCTTTTAAAATTTTGTCATTCTGTTTCACAACTCTTACCTGTGATCACTGTGCACCTTCTTGATTTCATTTTTAGAATATCTTCTTTCATTTTGAAGATATTGCCCCATTGTTGGAGCCTGAGAATCCATATTAGGAGATTGCATTATGGTATATTGCTTATATGCTCATAGTCCAAGGATGAAATTTTGTTGTATTGTTTAATTTTTCTTTCATGTATCTACTATCAAGTGATATGGTCTCTTCTCATCAGGGCCATTGAAAGATTAATAGAAGTTTCTTAACCTGTATGTAAAATTCTGCATCTGTAATTTTGTTTATAACATAAAACTTCTCCTTCCTATATATATGTTTCCTTCATATTAAACTATTGTTTTGATTCAGATTTGTTTGGGAAGCTGGACTCTATCTTTTGAAGCATGTACAACTTTATTTTTTAATGTTTTATTTCTAATGCTATACATCATGATACATCTTTTGTTTTTGGGTTTCTATTCTACGAGCATCCCTTTATGCTAGTACACTGGCTGATCTAGTTTCTTGCTTCCCTACCATTGACAATATAACTTTCAAATGTTACTGGATGCATGTATGATGAATATCCAGCGACAGAAAACATGCTTTGCAGGCCGAGTCCAATTAGTTCGTTGGCTTGCATTTTTTGAGCATCCTTTTGTACAAGTTTAGCAGTTTACTTATTTTGGATTACTTGTCACTAAATGTGATATGAGTTTTACAGGAATTTTCGATAGAGTCATATTATCTGGTTTGTATTAACTGACCATTGTTTTAAATAAGGCCCATCGCTTGTCTCTTTTCTATGTTGATTAGAAATTAAAAATTTAGAGTTTTATGGAACAATTCATTTACCAACTGCAAACTTGTTTTGTAAAATATAGTAGTTTATCTGGTTTGAATTCCATGAGCATCAATTTGGAGTAGAGCTATGGTTTGTCTATTTATTTGTTTTGCATATTCACTTTTTTATTTATTTTTGGGCAAGTGTAAATGCTTTTTTTAATTAATGGGGAACTATGAAACCCAGTTCCATTGGTGCTGTCAAACTTGTGATCAGGCTCTATGCTCAACAGGGTCCGACTTCCCTTCTTAACCAGGGTTTTCCATTTGTGAAAGTAGTCAAGGGGAGTCCTCTTGGGCCTCTTAATGAATTGCAAACATGGTGAATACTTGGGAAACGGTGCGTTAACCTCAGGACGATTGGAAATGTGAATGTTGATAAGCATCCATCCTTTGACGATTTCTATTCTGTTTTAGAATGGAAATCTTGTCATTTAAGGGATCTTCTACAAATTGTTTCTGAAAATTTCAAAATGTTGTTTGCCTTGTACACTGCAACCTCTGTGACATGTGCTTATTAGATGGTATTTTGTTGACTGACAAGCCTTTATGTATTCTTTATGACAACATCATAATTTTGTTTTACAAGGGAACTCTTATGTCTTCTGCTAGTTGGAACTGTAAATCATCATCCCTACATGAGCCTGTTTGCTCACATAAAGTTTTCTGTAAGAGTTGGTAGAAGTGTGAGGCATTAATAATGAGAAGATACAAAATAATTGAGTTGCTCCATAGTCCTCAACAATCCTTCTGCAAGTCTGCTCCTTTGGAAAGATGATATTGTTCTCTGAAAATCAGTGTTGTAAATATCATGAAAATATTGCTGACATTGCAATATATGATTCTCTCAGCTCCGCGTGGCAAAAATTCCCATTTTTAAAATTTTGAAAATTGCTATAAATTGGAAAATATTGACTGTGTCGGGAGATTTTTGGATTTTTTTTTAGCTTAATTTGAAGAGGGAAAGCAGGGATTTAGAACAAGGGAACAACGCTGTTAATCATTGTTACATTGGCCAATAAAGGGGCCGGCGAGAGGGGAGGGGTTGCTTAAGATAAATGCATTTTTGGTTTTCTTAATTATTTTTTTCAAGTTTATATTATTTTCCAATATTTTCCCATGTGTTCTAACAAGTTTCTTCTGGCACTCATCTGGATATTTTTGCCAGCACAATGTTTGCAACAATGTTGAAAATTGATGAAATAGTCGACAGGAAGTTGGTGGTATAACTTCATTTCATTATTCAAAATCCAATTTTTTATTAAATTAAGGATTTAGAAAGCCCTAGGTGTGAAAGCTTTGCAATAATGCTGAAAATTAATGAAATAGTTGACAGGAAGTTGGTGGTATAACTTCATTTCATCATTTAAAATCCAATTTTTTATTAAATTAAGGATTTAGAAAGCCCTAAGTGTGAAAGCTTTTAGGTAAGTTATTAGGTAACTTATAATTCTTAATAAAGTGTAAAAGTTTTTAGGTAAATTATCATTTATAATAATTCTCAATGATAGTGATATTACCAATCTTTTAGATGGCGTTACATAAGACTATTCATGATTTTACAGGCCAACACAAGAGACAAAGGGGATCACATTGCTACATCTTCAATCTGTTCATAAATGTCACCACAAAAACTGAAATATGTAGCTTTTAAGCAATTTCTTACATGTTCACTTGTATCTTTATCTATAATTTCTCTAATGACATCCATAACTTCATCCATCTACAATTTGGTGTAAAGTGAGACTACATAAAAACTTACTAACATGTCTTCATCCTCCCAACTCATAAACTTTATTTCTTCAACCATTTTTGTGGAATCTCTAATGAACAAGTTTGTGTTTTCAGCCAAACATTTAAGTTTTCTTGCAAAAAAATTAGTTAATTTGTATGTGGGCGAGCCAATAGTATTTATTATTGGTCTTAATGAAACGTTCTCTTTATGAACTTTCGATAATCCTTAGATCTGAGGTACTAGGATTCTTTCGAAGAAGCTTCTCTTTATTAGCTCTATCTCTTTGGAAGAGGACCCTACTTGACCTAGCAAATGTGTTTGATGAATATTTTTGTCTACTATAGCAGATATGAGGTGAAGAGTGAGTCGTTGTGGAAGAGATACAAGAGTTGTTGCGGAGGAAACATTGATGCATGTTGCATGTGTATGAACTGCTATCACCATAAAACTATCTGCAAGTTGTTTGAAGAGGAGAGAGTCAACGCATATGTAAGGAGCCATTATTTCCATCTTTCTAAAGATGTGTGTGAAGGCCTTAGTTTCTCTATTGTTGTGTGAACGAGAATCCCACATCCATTGTTTGAAGGCATTGTTGTTGAAGGAAGAGAGAACTTGGAGTTAAGTCGTCGGTGTTGGCCAAGAAGGAGTTCCCCTGCATGTGTCAGTTTGATGCGTGCTATTTCTGTAAGGAGTCGCCTGTTAGGAGAATAAATGAGTCGTTGTTCTCTGCATAAAAGCGAGAAGACTCACCATATTTGAAAGACGTTAGTGAAAGGAACACAATATGTTGTCAGCTGGAGTTGACGTAGCTGCAGCCTGTGTGTAATTGGGATCGTTAGTGGAAGAACGCCACAAATATGCAGTTGTAACGATTTTGCATCGCATGTTTGGAGTTTTCTAAAGGTAAAGAGACAATCGTCTAGAGTGAAGATCCAAAGGGAAGTTGTTTTACTGTTGTGCTGAAGTCTTTGATTAACGTTGAGTACCTTCCAAAGACACTACCTCTCTATTGCTCCCTGTATTGCTTTGAAACACATTGTCGTAGTTGTGTGAAGAAGCCACCAATCACTGTCCTATTCTCCAATGCCGTGTTAATGATTCCAAGTTGTGGGATAATTTGTTGAAAGGAGACGAGATGAGCTAAGGATAAATCATTGTAGAAGTTGATTAGAGGGATCTGTTGTTGTGCCGTGAAAGTTGTGAAGGCCTGTGTGAAGAAGAGTTAGCACCACCAGAGTAGAGGTCGGTAGTAAAAACGTATGATTGGTGTTGCCATTACAACCGATGGCAACCGATGAAGAGAGAAGAGTTTTGTTTTCAAGCTAATTCTTCTTTTTCACATATGGACAACTCCATGAAAATTGTTGGTGAACCTTACTATGATAAATAAATTTTAACTAAGCTTAAAGAGATTGCGATCAAGAATGAAATGAAATTGATCCTTAAAATGATGAATGGTGAAGAAGGTTTATTATCTGCAGAATGTAATGGTGATGTCAATGCTACAAATATTAATGTGAAATTTAATATTGCAGCTACAAGCCTTCATGATCATGCTGAAAATGAGGAATTTTATGAAGAATTAGAAGCAGTATTGAATGTTGTGAAAGAAGCTAAAGAGATTAAAATTTATAGGTTTGTTAAAGTTGATATCCATGTTGACGTTGTAAGTGACGAAGGGGACATCACTCATTGTAATCTTGAAGGAAAAATCATTGAAGGTGAACTCTCTAATGAGATGAAGAAGTTTCCCAATAGTAGAGGAAAAACAAAGAGCATAGACAATGCATATTATTTGCATTTTGAATTTGCAGCTCATGATGTGAATGAACAATCTGAGGAAAATACATGGAAGCTTAATAAAGGAAGATACAAAGGTTATCATGTTGCACTTACAATGATGATAAGCAAGAAAAAGGTCAAGCTGAAGAGGATTAGAAGGAGTAAATTGAAGAGTACAAGGTCTTGAGCCCAAAGAGAAAAATAAAATAAAAAATTGTTAAAATGTTTGTTGATTTGTAATCCTAGATTTACAGGGATATTATGTATTGTCATCCATTTCTCCATTAAGAGGGGATGTTAGAGAAAATGTATAAATGGTTACCTTGCATTGATGGTGATTTACTCAACTTAGGATGAGTGGTTTGTGCGTTCCTTTATTGTAGGATCTCATCCAGTATTTCTTGGATCTAGTTTTGGTTTGTTGAGATCTATCTCAACTATATATGTAACTAATTTCGTATGCAATAGATAGATTGTTTTTACCATATCTCTGTGTGTGTCTGTGCGGGCATTTTTGCTCTCCGATTTCTACTCTCCGATTTCTAGATTGGCCCTCAGAGCCTATTGTTGAGCCTATTGTTGTGAGATCCCTTCGCGGCCTGCTGTGAGAGCCATCTGCGGATTGCTATGAAATCCCATTGAGGCAGACTATGACTGTGTTGTGTAAGATCCACGCGTGAGGTTGAAGGGGGTTATAACCTATAGAGTTTGCAAATATGAGGTGAAGAGTGAGCCGTAGTGGAAGATATAGAAGAGTCGTTGAGGGGGAAACATTGTTTCCTGTTGCCTGTGTGTATGAAGTGCTACCACCGTAAAACTATCTGCAAGTTATGTGAAGAGGAGAGAGTAAGCACTGTTGTAAGGAGCCATCATTTTTGTCTTTCTAGAGATGCATGTGAAGGCGTTAGTTTCTCTATTGTTGTGTGAACAAGAATCTTGTATCCATTGTTTGAAGGCACTGCTGTTGAAGGAAGAGAGAACTTGGATTTAAGCCATGGTGTTGGCCAAGGAGTCATCCTGCATGTGTTAGCTTGATGTGTGTTATTTTTGTAAGGATTCACATGTTAGGAGAATAAAGGAGTCGTCGTTGTCTGCAAAAAAGAGAGAAGACTCACCAGATCTAAAACATGTCAGTGAAAGGAACACGATGTTGTTGTCGGTCAGAGTTGACATAGCTACATCCTATGTGTAATTGGGATCGTTAGCGAAAGAAAGCCACAAATATGCAACTGTAACGATTTTTGCATCAGATCTTGGTGGAATCGCATGTTTGGAGTTTTCTAAAGTAAAGAGACAATCTTCTACATTAAATAGTCACAGGGAAGTCGTTTTATTGTTGTGTTGAAGTCTTCGATTGATGTTGAGTAGATGCCAAAGACACTACCTCTCTATTGTTTCTTGTATTTCTTTGACAAACGTTGTCGTAGTTGTTTGAAGAAGCCACCGATCAATGTCCAATTCTTCGATGTCGTGTTAATGATTCCAAATTGCGGAAGAATTTGTTGAAAGGAGATGAGTTATGACATAAGGATAAATCGTTGTAGAAGTTGATTAGAGGGATATGTTTTTGTGCTATGGAAGTTGTGAAGGCTTGTGTGAAGAAGAGCTAGCGCTGCCAGAGTTATGGTCAGTAGTAAAAATGTCCGACTCGTGTTGCATTAGAAAAATTTTGAGGTATAAAATGGGTGTCCTAAGGAAATTTGTATCATTAATATTCATTTTATAAGAACCAATTAGATTCAAGATGATGATGTCAACCATGGGGTAAATATTGTAAAAAACTATTATTCCTTATCGTATTTTTGACATATCTCTTTATCGGTTCACCCAAATTTCGAGTTTGGGGACTCGTTGGATTCCACATCCAACCCATACCCATACTGCATACTTCTAAGGTACCCATGACACCCAAAAATGAAAATTTCAATAAAACAACGTATTTTAATACGTTGTTTTATTGAAATTTTCATTTTTGGATTTCGTGGGTACCTTAGAAGTATGCTGTGTGGGTAGGGGTTGGATGCGGGATTATATCCCGCATACAATCCCCAAACTCAAAATTTGGGTGAACAGATAAGGAGTCATGTTAAAAATACGATAAAAAAAAGTAGTTTTCTTTTTCTCCTCCAAAATTTAGAACTTTTATTTTATTATTATAACTCTTATTTTATTATTTCCCTTATGAGGCCCATTTTAGACCTCAAAACTCCCCTAATGCCATTGCAATCGGTGAAGAGAGAATAGTTTTGTTTTCAAGGTAATTCTTCTTCTAAGGTACCCACGACACCCAAAAATGAAAATTTCAATAAAACAACGTATTTTAATAAAATACGTTGTTTTATTGAAATTTTCATTTTTGGATTTCGTGGGTACCTTAGAAGTATGCTGTGTGGGTATGGGTTGGATGCGGGATTATATCCCGCATACAACGAGTCCCCAAACTCAAAATTTGGGTGAACAGATAAGGAGTCATGTTAAAAATACGATAAAAAAAAGTAGTTTTTTTTTTCTCCTCCAAAATTTAGAACTTTTATTTTATTATTATAACTTTTATTTTATTATTTCCCTTATGAGGCCCATTTTAGACCTCAAAACTCCCCTAATGCCATTGCAATCGGTGAAGAGAGAATAGTTTTGTTTTCAAGGTAATTCTTCTTTCGTATATGCACAACTTCATGAGAATCGTTGTTGAACCTAACTATGATAAAGAAATTATAATTGAGCTTGAAGAGATTACGATCAGGAATGAAATGAAATTGATCCTTAAAATGATGAATGGTGAAGAAGGTTCATCATCTGTAGAAGGTAATTGTGATTTTAATGCAAAAAATATTATAGTGAAATTTAAGATTGCAGCTACAAGCATTCATGATGATACTGAAGATGAAGAATTTTATGAATTTTATGAAGAATTGGAAGAAATATTGAATGTTGCAAAAGAAGCTAAAGAGATTAAAATTATATGTTTGTTAAAGTTGGCATCCATGTTGATGTTGTAAGTGACAAAGGGGGCATCACTCATTGTAACCTTGAAGGAAAATTTGTTGAAAGTGAATCCTCTAATGAGATGAAGAAGTCGCCCAACAGTAGAGGAAAAACAAAGAACATAGACAATGCATATTATTTGCATTTTGAATTTGCAGCTCATAATGTGAATGAACAATTCGAGGAAAATCCATGGAAGCTTAATAACAGAAGCTACAAAGTTGATCATGTTGCACTTACAATGATGAGAAGAAATCCAAAGGTCAAGCTGAAAAAGTATTAGAAGGAGGATTGAAGAGTACAATGTTTGAAGCGCAAAGCGAAAAGAAAAAAAATTAAATTGTTAAAATGTATGTTGATTTGTAAGCCTAGATTTACAGGCATATTATGTATTGTGATCCATTTCTCCATTAAGGGGGGATGTTAGAGATAATGTAGAAATGGTTATCTTGCGTTGATGGTGATTTACTCAACTTAGGATGTGTGGTTTGTTAGTTCCTTTATTGTAGGATCTCATCCATTATTTCTTGGATGTAGTTTTGGTTTGTTGAGATCCATCTCAACTATATATGTAAGTAATTTCATATGCAATAGACAGTTTGGTTTTACCATATCTCTATGTGTGTTGGTGCGATACTTTGTGCTCTCCACTTCCTCATCTCCAATTTCCAAATTGGTATCAGAGCATGTTGTTGTGAGAGCCCTTTGTGGCATGTTGTGAGAGCCCTATGCGGCCTGCTGTGAAATCCCATTGAGGCACACTGTGACTGTATTGTGTAAGATCCACGCATGAGGTTGAAGGGGGTTATAACCTGTAGATTTTGCAGATATGAGGTGAAGAGTCAGCCGCTTTGGAAGAGATACAATAGTTGTTGCAAAGGAAGAATTGTTGCATGTTTCCTATGTGTATGAAGTGCTACCACCGTAAAACTATCTGCAAGTTGTGTGAAGAGGAGAGAATCCGCTCCTCTGTAAGGAGCCATCATTTCCATCTTTCTAGAGCTATGTGCGAAGGCCTTAGTTTCTCTATTGTTGTGTGAACGAGAAGCCCATATCCATTGTGTGAAGGCGTTGTTGTTGAAGGCAGAGAGAACTTGGAGTTAAGCCACCAGTGTTGGCCAAGAAGGATCCGTCTTGCATGTGTTAGTTTGATGTGTGCTATTTCTGTAAGGAGTCGCATGTTAGGAGAATAAAGGAGTCGTCGTTCTCTACATAAAAGAGAGAAGACTCGCCAGATTTGAAATACATCAGTGAAAGGAACATGTTGATGTTGTCCGCTGGAGTTGGCGTAGTTGTAGCCTGTGTGTAATTGGGATCGTTGGTGGAAGAAAGCCACAAATATGCAGCTGTAACGATTTTTGCATTAGATCTTGGTGGAATCGTTTGTTTGGATTTTTCTAAAGGTAAAGAGACAATCGTCTACAGTGAGGATCCAGAGGGAAGCTATTTTATTGTTGTGTTGAAGTCTTTGATTAATGTTGAGTAGCTGCCATAGACACTACCTCTCTATTGCTGCCTGTATTGCTTTGAAAAATGTTTTCGTAGTTGTGTGAAGAAGTCATCAATCACTGTCCTATTCTTCATTGTCGTGTTAATGATTCCAACTTGCGGGAGAATTTGTTGAAAGGAGACAAGTTATGACCTAAGGATAAATCGTTGTAGAAGTTGATTAGAGGGATCTGTTGTTGTGCCATGAAAGTTGTGAAGGCTTGTGTGAAGAAGAGCTAGCGCTACCAAAGTGGAGGTCAGTATTAAACACATCCAACTGGTGTTGCCATTATAACCGATGAAGAGAGACGAGTTTTGCTTTCAAGTTAATTCTTGTTTCATATATGGACAACTTCATGAGAATTGTTGGTGAACCTCACTATGATAAATAAATTCTAACTGAGCTTGAAGAGATTGCGCTCAAGAATGAAATGAAATTGATCCTTAAAATGATGAATGGTGAAGAAGGTTCATTATCTGCAGAATGTAATGGTGACATCAATGCTACAAATATTATTGTGAAATTTAAGATTGCAGCTGCAGGCATCCATGACGATGCTAAAAATGAAGAATTTTATGAATTTTATGAAGAATTGGAAGCAATATTGAATGTTGTGAAAGAAGCTAAAGAAATTAAAATTTATAGGTTTGTTAAAATTGATATCCATGTTGATGTTGGAAGTGACGAAGGGGACATCACTCATTGTAACCTTGCAGGTGAAGCCTCTAATGAGATGAAGATGCTACCCAATAGTAGAGGAAAAACAAAGAGCATAGACAATGCATATTATTTGCATTTTGAATTTGCAATTCATGATGTGAATGAACAATCTGAGGAAAATCCATGGAAGCTTAATAAAGGAAGCTACAAAGGTGTTCATGTTGCACTTACAATGATGATAAGCAAGCCAAAGGTCAAGCTGAAGAGGATTGGAAGGAGTATTGAAGAGTAGAAGGTTTGGAGCCCAAAGAGAAAAAAATAAATAAATTGTTAAAATGTTTGCTGATTTGTAATCCTAGATTTACAGACATATTATATTGTGATCCATTTCTACATTAAGGGGGGATGTTAGAGATAATGTAGAAATGGTTATCTTGTGTTGATGGTGATTTACTCAACTTATGATGAGTGGTTTGTTAGTTCCTTTATTGTAGGATCTCATCCAGTATGTCTTGGATCTATCTCAACTATATATGTAAGTAATTTCATATGCAATAGACATATTGGTTTTACCATATCTCTCTGTGTGTTTGTGCGAGCCTTTGTGCTCTACACTTCCTCCTCTCCAATTTCTAAATGCATCATCTACCAATTATCCATGCTTCAACTACCAATTCCTTTTTATTATATTTTTTTATTTATAATTTCTTTTTATGCGAGAAGATCCAACCAACTAAGCTACCCTTCAAAGCTACCTATTGTAAAGATATATTCCTATTACAGGCAATATATAAAAGATACCACAAAATTAAAAATTCATCCTAAACGTTTGTAAAAGATCCACATCCCATCTAAAAACATATATAATAACTAATGTGAAACAATAAATCAAACCATCAGCCCAAGTGAAGCCATATGATAACAAGATAGCCCCATTAAAGAAGCCAATAAATCCAATAAAAATGTCATAAGAAAAAGTGGAGAATGTAATATTCTTTGAAATTCTACATATATTTTCTGCAAGCCATTCCTTATATGAACCAATGATGGCACATACCACTTTAAGAATGGAGCGTTCTCAAATAACACCTTGTTTCTGTGTGCCAAGAGACAAAGGCTGGAAAACACTCCCAAGTAAGTAAGGCCAACCATGAAATAAGACAAAATTTAAGAGGACAATGCCAGTGCCACAAATACGGCTGCCACTAATTGCTCTTCATAGGCACAATTGATCCACATTTTTTAAATCTCCTATGTTTAAACCTAGTTTTATGTAGTTGTGATATTGTATAAAAGTATTATTTAAAAAAAAATAAAAAAAAAGTTCATTTTAAAACCTACCAATATGCTTTCTTTGTAGCTAATATAGGATGGTTTAGAGTATAAAGCAAAGTAAAAAATATATATATAAAATGAAATGAATGTTGTAAATATATAATTTAATTATTGTTAATATTTTTTAATTGGTTAATTATATATTATTAAAACAATAATTGTTTTTAAGAAACAATTATTTCAAATATATTTTATTTGTTTTTTAATAAGTAGTATTTTTTTGTGTTTAACTATGTCATATAAATCTAATTTATAATTGGATATATGGAATGAACTATTTACAATTTATAATTAGGTTAATAGGCTTTTAGATATTTATGTTCATAGGTGTTCAGATATTATTTAAGATTTTGGCTTTCTTGAGGGGATCAACAAGATTAGCCGAGTGTACAACAAGATTAACCCAAGTGTAACAAGTGTAAAGCCATAATTCATTTCATGGTTGTCATATCTTGTTATGCTTAAATGCATGTTTACTAAGATTTAAATAAAATTCAGTTAAGTGGTGGTTAAAGAAAGGGGTAACAATTTTGTTTATTAAATAATATTTGTTTTATGTTTATATTAATTAGTTTAATGTTTATGTTATACCATAAACATATAACTATAAGGATTTGGTAATTAATTTAATGTTTAGCCTTTGTTTAACAACCAACTATCTAACTATAATGATTTGGTAATTGGTTTAATGTTTATGTTATACCATAAACATATAACTATAAGGATTTGGTAATTAATTTAATTTTAGCCTTTGTTTAACAACCAACTATCTAACTATAACGATTTGGTAATTAGTTTAATGTTTAGCCTTTGTTTATCAGCCAACCATCTCCACAAAACTAAGTGGTTGGTTGTGCGTACCACTTTACTTGGGGTTGTGCTAGTATCTGGGATTTTGGACTTCCTTGAGTGGATCAATAAGATTAGTCCTATGCATAGATTTAAATAAGCTTCACTTAAGTGGATATCAATTTTAGTTTTTTAAATTTTTTCATATGAATTTTTTGTTTGTTTATTAAACAATATTTGTTTTATGTTTATATTAATTAGTTTAATGTTTATGTTATACCATAAATGGATAACTTTAATGATTTGGTAATTGGTTTAATGTTTAGCCTTTGTTTAACAATCAACCATCTTTACAAAACTAAGTGATTGGCTAGGCCTATCAATATCCACGTTATCATTTACTTGTAATTGTGCTAGAACAATATAAATTGATTGTGTTCAAAAGTAAGAAAATAAATACTTAAAAAGATGACTATATTCTATCTCTCTCACTTTATATTTCATTTCTAACATGAAATTATATAAACAAAGAAGTTAATAAATTAAATGTATATACTATTTTCCAATGGAGAACAAAATTCACTTTTAACATAATTCTATTAATTTAAATAAAAATAAAAATTAAATAAATTTTTTAGTAATTTATTTTAAATTATAAAACCATTATTGCAAATATATCCTTCAATTATTATTAATTTTTTTAATATATGAGTTATACAATACCAAAATATTAATTGGTTTCATGTAATTGTTATTTTAAATATATTTTTAATGAGTGAACCTACGGTTAAGAACATGTATTTTTTCATAGGAGGTCACAAGAGGTAGGGTATATACAACTAAAAGAGGTATCATACACCAAATTGATGCCTAGCTTTAAGATGACATTATAAATAGATCATTATTTATTATTATTATATTTCTTTGTGTGCTTTAATTAATACAATATTTTTGAATATTTGTTGTATTTAATTATTCAAAAATTATTTTATTTATCTTGACTATACTTATCATGTCATATATTTCTTAATTATTAAAAACATTATTTATTTATTTTAATTATATACTAATCAAATTAAAATTAAATAAAAATAATAATAATTTACCATTTATAATAAGATAAAAGATATTTTTTTTCAAAATTAAGAAAATAAATACTAAAAAAATGAACATCATCTATCCCTTTCACTTTATAGTTCATTTATAATATGAAACTATATGAAACCAACAAACAAAAAAAGTTAATATATATATGATTTCCAATTGAAAACAAAGTTCAATATCGACATAATGCTTATCTATAAATTTTGAGAATTCAACTTAGAAGTAATTATTAGTTTTCACCAAGGTTTTCTTTTGAGAAATTTTTTTGAGAATTTAACTTAGAAGTAATTATTAGTTTTCACCAAGGTTTTCTTTTGAGAAAAAACTAATTATTATCACTCAAGTGGGTATTTATTAGCATGGAGTCAAATGTCCAATTAGTTTTCTTTTGAGAAAAAACTAATTATTACCATTCAAGTGGGTATTTATTAGCATGAAGTCAAATGTCCAATTGCATTGGTAACATTTGGTTGATCTAACTTCCTTGGTTTGTTAAGTGATTGTGTTATCATGAGATTGACTTATTAGAGTAATGAGTACAATTCATCCAATTGGGCATTGATTTACATGGAGTCGAATGTCCAATGACATTGGTGAGAATTAGTTGAGCTAACCTCTTGAATTGTTAAGTGATTGTATTTTTATGAAATTGACTTGTTGGTGTAGATTAGTTCACCTAACCCAAATGTGCGATGGCTAGCATGGAGTCAAATGTCCATTGATATTGATGACAAGTAGTTGAGCTAACGAACCCTTTGAGTTGTTAGGTGACTATATTATGATGACATTAACTTATTTGTGTAAACTAGTGCACCTCTCTCAATCGGATATCTACTAGCACAAAGACTAATGCCCAATAATATTGACTACAAGTGGTTAAGCTAACCCCTTGAATTTGAAGGGACTATATTATGATGAGAGATTGACTACACTTACTTTTTACCATGTGATGTGTATTTTAAATTATCAAGCACTAAACTTAGAACACACTGCATATTTATGTAAGTTACTATATTATCATGAGATATTGAGTCAAATAATTTTACCATGCAACGTGTATTTTTATGTCGATAGGAGTTTTTATTTTAGATTTTGCGGTGGATAATGATTTATGTTTTTCTATAATTGCACCAGGATGAGATAAGTGTATTGTTCAGATTGATTCCATGACAGTAGTTCGAAATTCAAAATAAACAAAATAATAAGAATGAATATAAAAATATTTGGCAGCTAATGAATGGATAACTAGTAACTAGTGCATGGATGACTCGTAGTTGATTGAGGATAACTATTTGTTCATGGAAGATAACTAGAAGAATGTGAGAGATAAAAAGAATATAAAAAAATAACTAATGGTTGATAAATGGATAACTCGTAATTGATGCATGAATGCATGGATAATGTATAACTTGGGGTGGACTTGTAGTTGACGTATGGATAAAGTATAATTTCATGGTACTTAACTTGTGGTATATCAATGGTCACCAACCACAATTAAGTGGTTGTGCTAGTTAATTATCAAACACTAAACTTAAAGCATATTTATCTTCCATGTGGTTAAACCATATTTGTGACAAGAATAATATAACGTCTTAATGTTAGTCTGTGTTGTAGGTAAAGACTATATGTTTCAGCTTGTCCGATTAGTTTAGATATTGAACAAAGAAATCAAAGGTATCTTCAAAGTTTGTGAACACTTAATTTGTTTTTATCTTTGTTAATTTGTTTTTATTTATGTAAGTATTTTCATATGTATTTCATTTTGATTGGCCTACAAGCCTTGATAAGGCCAATTTTATCATTGACAAAATAATTAACACAACCACTTAATTTGCCGCTCGTGAACACCAATAGGTTACAAGTTAAGTGTCACTAATAAGTATCATCTACTTGTGCTCACCATCTTCTAGTTAAACGAGTTATTAGTCACAAACATCTCGTTAGCCATGCATCGGCCAAGAGTTATCATTGCATCATCTACCACTTATCCATGCTTCAACTACCATTTTTTTTTATTATAATTTTTTATTTAGAATTTGGAACATCGACTGCCATAGAATCAATCTGGAGAGTACATTTGTCTCATACTTGTGCAATCTAGAAAAAGCATAGGTGTTTGTCCACCTCAAATTCTCAAATAAAAACAACTATTAGTCTAAAAATAAGCAAAAAGAAAATTATATACATTATGAAAACTTTACAAAGTTTATGAAATATTTATGAGAGAGTATTGTACTATTATGACTTCAAAGTGTTGTATTACAATCACTTCATATCCATTTCAAAAACTTATACAACATAAATCCATATGTTGATATTGAAATAGTATCATTAACATTTTAATCTTCTCTTTTATATATATAATCATATTCCTTACCCATTTCAAAGAATTATACAACTTAAATTTATATATTTAAATTAAAATAATACAATTCATATTCTAATTTATTTATATATAATTCTTAATTATTCCAAAAACTTATATATCTTAAATTCATATATTTATATTAAATAATATTATTAATATGCATTTTTTAAATAAATAATATTATTATAAATATATATATATATATATAATTTTAAATATACTTAATAATATTTAATATTAAAATATATATATAATTCTGAATATACTTAATAATATTTAATATTAATTTTTATTTCTATTATATATAATATAAAACAAAAAAATAAGGAAATCTTGTACTTTAAAAGTAAAGCAGAAATATCTCTCACCTTGCATCACATTAAAAATGACAACACACTATTTGAGAACCGTCTCTGTTTTGTTTCATCAACCTCCAAGTATACACTGTCTAAAGAAACCCTCATTAGCGTGCCTTCCCTTCCAAGTTAAAGGGACACTTGGCAACGTTTTCCACGTGCTTTCTGGGCCAGTGCCTAGTGTCTATAGTACGAGCTTTGACCTCCGATCAGCCGCACCATGATGTAATCCATGGTCTTCTATGTGTAAAATAAAGTATTTTTTCAATGATAGTCATTTTTTTGGTTAAATTATAATTATTTAGGGTTGGAATTGCATTTTTAAAGGTATAAATAAATTCAACATATATATTTAAACAAGTGGAATAAGCAACAAAGTTGCTTAGTACCTGCCTCCTAAGAAGAGATTGGAAATATATAGCATTAGGATAATTTTGCTATAAAAATATATGATAAAACAAATATAATTACAATTTGAAAGAAATTAAAACAAAAATGAATTAAAAAATGTCCATTTAAATACGATACTTATTGCAATGTAGCATAAAACAAGCATATTCAAGCTTCCTTACATACTTATAGTAATATTCTTGACTTATGTTATAAAAATATGCAAGTTTCTTTATAGACTAGCATAAATAGGAAATGAGAAATAATAGCTTATAAGACTATAAATTAATATCATTGTTGTGAGAATAGTTTATCCTACCCATTGGTACCTCCTTTCTCCTCTAACATATTATAATTTAAAAGAAAATTATAAAACTTGTAATTCAACACGTGATGTTCCACATCAATCCATTACATAAGGATAGTGGAATTTAAAGTAACGTTTTGAATGATTAAGATGCTAGTTTCTAAGCATATATTGTAATCTAGTGTGGTTAATAATTTGGAAGAATATCCTAGTTTATACTAGAGGGTGCACTTTGCTTCTAAAAGTGGGATGGTTATTATTTGGTATAAAACTATCACATAATTTATAAGTGGAATAGGTATTATGTGGCATAACCCATCACTATATATATAAAAAAAATTCTCGGTTTTATTATTTGGTTATAATTTACAAGTGGAATAGGTATTATGTGGCACAACCCATCTCCATATATATATATATATAAAATTTTGGCACGGTTCTATTATTTGGTATAATACCCATCACATAATTTATAAGTGGAATAGGTATCATAATTTATAAGTGGAATAGGTATTATGTGGTATATAACCCATCCCCATATATCTAAAAAAATTTGGCACGGTTCAAACTTCTACGGTTGCATGCTATTGAAAAGATGCTCAATATCTTAGGGGATGTGATATAACTTTTGGACTTTCTTATCTACTTACTATTATTGAAAGAGTTTTATGTTGCGAAATTTTACTCATCTTGCCAGCGATATAATAAAAGCTCGCATTACAAAACCCATCATCAATGCCTACTATGGTGACGGCAACGTTCAATCCATATGTTGATCATGAATATAACGGGGAATTTGTGGGGTCATTCTGTTAGGGACCTTATTATTACTCGGATCGAAATTTTCTTTATGACATAACATGCAATGCCTTGCGTCTCTTGTAACCATGATATCCAATTTTTATGGCAGACCGCTCACAATGTGGAGAGAGGAAACCATAATTTAACGTATCTAAAATCCAGAGAGTGACCTGGTATATAAATTAATTTAACATGCACAATATGTAATCCATGCACGTTAATTAATTAAACAGATGCTTTAATTTTAATTAAAACACAAAAGCCCTCGCCGTTTCTG
>LPNX010764186.1:48536-66685 GCA_001517045.1 Pseudotsuga menziesii
GTCTTATGTTCCGGTTGATATTCGAATATAAATCAATTTTACGCTGAATACATTTTGCAAACAAATTAAAGTGTCAATTATTAAATATCATTGCAGCAACGTTGTTTGGCACATCAGAGATTCCTAACATAATAATAAAATATAATAAATGCTGATGTCATAGTAGCCATGTGTCAAGTGAAAACCAGATACCAAACTTCAAGGCTGACATCACTCTTGATTGGCCAATTAGAAGTTGACAAAATATCAAATACAAATATTTTTATTAAAATTTAAAATATTTAAAAATTGGTATTTTTCATATTACAAAGTTAAACTTTGGAATATAGATTTAATCTTTTAAATATTCACCAATATGCACCAATTAATAACAAAAGTCAAAGGGGTTTGAATTCAAACGATTACAATATACCTGCTGAGGCAGGTATAATAATCACATTATATTTGGATTATATATTCTTACAATCTAACACCTATAATTCTAAACATTTTTTTTTATTAAATTTAAAAAATATAAATTATAATATTTTTAGACTACTACCATGTATAATTCTTATTTTACTTTAAATTTTTTTTTGTTATCATGATTATCTAGATCCATAATACAATCTTCGAACTCCTTACTATAAATAAAAAAATTATTACTTGAACCTATGTAATTATTAATATAACCAAGATTAGAACAAACTCTTATGAACTCCATAGCGAAACATGGCGTTTGTCTATTCCTAAAACCCCATAGGCAGAAAGAGTTTGTCATATGTGTGAGTCTATACCTTTATAACCTCTGAACTTGCCAAAACTATGCTGAGCTTGAAAAGTTTCATGGCAAGCTTTTTGAGTATAGGAACAAGATTTAAAGTAAACCAAATATTATCCTTCTTAAGGTGTGATAGACCAAAGTTGGTCTCAGTGGACATTAATCATCATCATCATCATTATCTCTTTTATCTAGATATTAAGTACATGTATTCGAGTAGAGAAAGTCTAACACAAGGGGTAATCAGATGGCATATTCTACCTTTTATTTTTGGAAGTCTAGCCCAAGGGGTAATTGGATGGCGAATCCACCTTTTATTTTTGGGAGCAAACAATTTCAGGTGTTAGACCTTGGATTTTTAATTATTTTTTACTTGAGTTTTATTTTTATTTTTATTTTTATTTTAGTGAAATTATTCATATTGCCATTTATTGATTCTTCTTGCTTGGAGCTAAATGTTTATGGGAATTCAAGTGGTACTCATGGATTGTTCTCTCTCTCTCTCTATATATAATGAAAATTCCTATTATGAAATGACTAAAATTGAAATACATCACAAGATAATCATTTTAATATATTTATGTTTGCAATCTTAGAACTTAAAATTATAGTTTTTTTTTCAATGTTCTCAACCTTTTATGGTCATTTGCACAAAGTTTTTTCTTGAGTATAATCCTTCACTTTTCGTGAGCAAAAACACTTTTACATATTGTATGATCCAAGTCTCACTAATCCCACAAATCCCCAATTCAAAAAGGGTGCTAGTTCAATGGAAGAGCACGTGGTTTACAGGGAGAAGGCTGATAGTTTGATTCCTCTGTACCCTGCCATAATTTAATAAATGATATTGTAATGCATTTTCTTGATATACTACCAATTAATGACAATTAATGATTAAAATGACTAAATATATTAACAATAAACCGAAATACACTAGTGAGAATTTATGAAGAAGTGTGGTAGATTCATGCATACATGACAACACATTCTTAAATGGGATTGGTAGTTTAAAAGGGAATGGTTCCCACGAGGGCTTCACCTTATTGACCAATATCTTATCATGTTCATTCTCTATGGTTGTGAAGTTTGGGCCAGTAGTACCTTCGAGTTACAATGGAAGCAAATTGAAAAGATTCAAAAACACATGATCACAAGCAAGTTCAAAATTAAGGGTTCAGTGCCATACAAAATCATGCTAAGTGAAATGGGGGTGGCTTCTATTGAAGCAATCGCTATGGTGAGACTCATAAGATATCTAAAAAGAGTTGAGCAAATGGAAGAAGGTAGATGGCCTAAGGTTGTCTTCAATGACATATTGTGCAAAAGAAAGAAGACTTGGATGCGGCAAAATATTAAATGGCTTAGCAAGTGGGATATGTGCTTGAGCACGTGCCCGACGAATAGTAAAGAAATAAAGGCTTTTGTTATCAATAAGTTCCACAAGCGAACTTGGGATAAAGAGCTAGGGAGAAAAAGAAAGTATTATATTGAAGAGTTTAACCCTACCTATGATCAACATCAAAAGGCGTACATATGGGCCAATATACCTTGGAAAGCCAAAATTCTCATTGCTCAATTAAGAACTAATTCCCATCAACTCCATTGTGAGACCGGGCATTGGAAAAAGCCAAAAGAAGCTTGGGCAGAAAGAGTGTATTTTTTACACCGCTGGTAAAGTGGAGACAGAAAAACACTTCATTTTAGAGTGTGAAGCCTTTAAGGACAATAGGGACAAGTACGCAAATGTCTTGGCGGATAAATCTTGGGATGATTTATTTAACGAGGAGACTGTGGAAAAACTGGGGGCGCTCATCATCAAGTTAAACAGACAAAGGATTGCATTGCAGAAAACATCGTGCGAGTTGGTATGTCCCATAGGCTATTTTTAGCCTCGTGGACGTTAAAATATTTCCTTTCTTCCTTCATAAAGGGTGTTTTTAAATTGTGAAAAATAGAGTCAATATATTGTAGGTATTCGGCTTAAAAATAGGCTTTTCTTAATTGGAAATATATATTCGAAAGGAGTACCAATAAAAGGATTTTGGTAGGTATCTTTCAATATCTAGTGAAATTAGAAGTATTCTTTAATATCCCATGAACAAATGCCCTATAATATAATTTCACTGAATAAATACCTCGTAATGATTCCATTCAAAATATAGAAAAAAAAGGGGTACATTGATAGGTACATGACAACACCTCCTTTGATAGAAATGGGATTGGTGAGACCGAAAAGTGGTGGTAATGTAGTTGTTTGGATCCATTAAAGTGTATAAAAAAACATGATTCCATTCAAAATATAGAAAAAAAAGGGGTACATTGGTAGGTACCTGACAACACCTTCTTGGATAGAAATGGGATTGGTGAGACCGAAAAGTGGTGGTAATGTAGTTGTTTGGACCCATTAAAGTGTAAAAAAAACATGATAGGGGTGGTAATGTAGTTGTCTGGATCCATTAAAGTCATTAAAGTGTATAAATAAACATGATAGATCTAGATAGTTAGACAACATTTTTTAAAACAAGATAATGATTGATATTCCAAAGTGGTTATAGTTTCATAAAAACGAGGGAATTCCATCCGAACCATTTTCTTGGACGAGGAGGCGGAGATCTGTTACACCACTTCTATTTGGTTCTGTGTATAATTGCTTTTCCCTTCATGGAATCAATGGTTTTTATGAAGAGGCTCTGCTGCGATTTGTGTCTGCAATCACTACTCTTATTCTTTTATTTCAGTCTCTTTGTCAGTCCTTTCGTGGTTTCCACTCTTCAATCATTTGATAGCCGGCATCCCCATCTCAGCAACGCTTCTGATCAAGAGTCTCTGCTGGGATTTGTGTCTGCACTCATTCCTGAATATGACCCATTACCCACCACTTGGAAGCCAAATGTTTCATTCTGCCAGTGGACGGGTATCATATGCCGTCAGCGCAGACATAGAGTGGTGTCCTTCAATGTTTCAAGCATAGGATTACAAGGTACGATCTCTCCTCTTCTAGGCAATCTCTCCTTTCTCACAGTACTTGACCTTGACAATAATGGTTTTCATGGTTACATTCCCTATCAATTGGGAAACCCCTTTCGCTTAAAGATGCTCCGGCTGTCTCGGAATCAACTAGAAGGTTCCATTCCGCCTACGCTTGGGGGATGCCGTAGTTTATGGTCCTTCTCTATGTCCTACAACAATCTCACAGGAAACATTCCCTCAGAACTATGTGTTCTCTCCAAGTTACAATTCTTTGAATTAAAAATGAACAATATGACAAGCATAATCCCGCCCTGCTTCGGAAACATATCCTCTCTGGAACACATAGATTTACGTAGCAACAACCTTCACGGCAGTGTTCCTTCCGGTTTGGGTATGCTAAGCCAGATTAGCTTTATAAGTCTGGGCAGTAACCATCTCACGGGACAATTTCCATCTCACTTACCTAACTGCGCCAGAGTTATGCATCAAGAACACCCACTTGACGGAACTTTATCTGCATCGTAATCAGTTGAGTGGCAGCATCCCCCCTTCCCTCTTCAACTGCACGAACCTTCAAATGCTATATTTAAACAGAAACCAGCTCAGCGGAATAGTGCCCATGGAGTTGGGTAAGTTGACGCAGCTACAGGCCCTTTTCTTAAACAAAAATCAACTGGTTACCGGCAGCACCATGACCTTACCCATTCTTACTGCTCTTACTAACTGTTCCAACCTACACCTAATAGAATTAGCCTTTAATCATCTCACGGGACGTTTGCCCTCTTCCATAGGCCACCTTTCTAAACAGATGGACTATATAGACTTGGGCGTCAATGAATTAGCCGGAGAAATACCTCCACAAATTGGAAACCTAACTAGTTTAATTTTACTTGATTTATACTCCAATTCTTTTACAGGGGCAATCTCTTCACTTAAAATGCCATAAAAGTTGGAGAGGTTATTAATAGGATTCAACAATTTCGAAGGAAACATCCCGATGGAAATCGGGCAACTCAAAAGCTTAGGGATCCTAGATTTATCGAGAAATAATCTCACTGGAAGAATTCCAGATTCCATTGCAGGCCTTCAGCAGCTAGGATATCTAGATCTTTCTCAGAACAAATTATCAGGTAATATTCCTACAGGTCTAGGGAATTCTATGAACTTCCTACTGCTAGACCTGTCGTACAACAAACTCAGCGGGCACATACCTCCACAGGTTGCAGGTCTTGCAAATTTAGCTTTCTATTTCAATATTTCAAACAATTTATTACATGGCCCCATGCCTTCAGAACTAAGCAAAATGACTATGCTTCAAGCCATAGATATTTCTGCTAATCAGTTCACTGGTTACATTCCAAGTGCACTCAAAAGCTGCAAAGAACTACAATACTTGAATCTTTCCTTCAATGCACTTGAAGGCCTGATTCCAGTTTCGCTCGGTGAACTTCAAAGTCTTCAAGACATGGATTTCTCCTACAACAATTTGTCAGGTGGAATACCCATGTCATTGCAAAATCTCAAAATGCTTGGCCACTTGAATCTTTCTTTTAACAAGCTGTCAAGAGAAGTTCCTAAAGGAGGAGTTTTTTAAAATCTTGGTGCCTGGGCGTTTATGGGAAATCTTGACCTCTGTGGACCAGGGGTAGGTCTGTCACCATGCTTTGCTCACAAACATAAAAATGTTTGGCACAACAAAAAAATTATCATACCTGTTGTTGTAGTTGCAGTCATTGCCATATCGTGTTTGTTTATGGGAATCTTGTGGATTCAAAATCACAAGAAACATATTCTTAGAGAGGTTGGGGCATCCTTAAATGTTGGGCACCGATGAATTTCGTATGGACAGATCATCACTGCAACAAATGAATTTAGTGACGCCAACTTGTTAGGAGTTGGTAGTTTTGGGAAAGTTGACAAAGGGGTTCTGAATGATGGCACAATGATTGCTGTCAAGCTTTTTAATTTGGAAAATGAAGGGGCTCACAAGAGTTTTGACAGGGAGTGCAAAGTTTTGAGTAAAGTTAGACACCGGAATCTGATTAGAATCATAACCTCTTATTCAGACCTCCAAATCAAAGCATTAGATATTTCCATTCATGCAAAACGGAAGCCTTGAAAAGTGGTTATATCCTGTTGGTGAAGAAGAAAGTGGTTTGAGTTTGATTCAAAGGTTGAATATAGCAATAGACATTGCACAAGGCATGGCATATCTTAATAGCCATTGTTTCGTGCAAGTGCTCCATTGCGATTTGAAACCTAGCAATATGCTTTTGGGTGAAGATATGACAGCATATTTAACAGACTTTGGCATTGCTACCATATGTTTTACAAATTCTGAGGATTCAACCATCACTTCGACACATGCACTAAAAGGGGATCTGCAGGATACATTCCTCCAGGTATCATTCGTAAATAGTCTGTTAGGTAATGTCATGAATTTCTTATGTATATTAAACATTGTGAATCAGAAACTTTATGATGAGGATCTTTGAATGCAGAATATGGAATGGGCAGGCGTGCCACAACAAAAGGTGATGTTTATAGCTATGGAATAATGCTATTGGAGATGTTGACTGGAAAGAAGCCCACCGACAACATGTTTGTGGAAGGAATTTACTTACAGAAATGAGTGGCTAGTGCTTTTCCAAACCGAATAGGAGAAGTGGTGGACAAAAATCTATTGAGGAGGATTGGTGCAAACATTGAAGAAGATAAAGATCTCAACTGCCTCAAACAGTTCATAAGTGTGGGTTTACTCTGCACAAAAGAATCT
Organism: Pseudotsuga menziesii; assembly: GCA_001517045.1. NCBI lineage: Eukaryota > Viridiplantae > Streptophyta > Pinopsida > Pinales > Pinaceae > Pseudotsuga > Pseudotsuga menziesii. The sequence goes on from LPNX010764186.1 coordinate 55,043, forward strand.
CCCGAAGAACGACCTGCTATGATAGACATTATGGGCAAACTACACAGATTCAGAGACACTTTTCTTAACACTGTTGGCAATCCAAATTTACAATTGGATATAACACAATTGCTGGGTTGTGCAAGTACTAAACATAATAGCATTGGCGAAGGCCAAAGTTATTCAACGTTCTAGTCTGTTCTTAGAGAACAGTGGTTGTATAATTGAACTATGAATTAATTTGAATCCCACTGTAGACATGTTTTGGATGACAGTAAACAGAATTTTTTTTAAGGCATTGGCTCATGCTATAGCAATTGACAAAACACTTGGTGTTGGACACTTTTATAGTTATAATGTGCCTATTTAGGATGCTTTATATTTATTTTTTCTAGTAGATGACACTAAATAGACAATGGGATGCTTTGTGTGGATTATGTGCACATTGCTTTACAGTTTTCACATTTTGTTATACTTGGTCTAACTGCCTATTTTGGGGCAGCTCAAACATTATATGATTTCTTTTAAATTTCTCTGGTAGATATTTATTTTATAGGTTGAAGGATTTAGAAAGTTTTCTAGCATTTTCTGGCCTAATTCCCTAAATTTCCATGCATAGTGCCCCATCCAACCATTTCACCTCTTTTAAAATTTTGTCATTCTGTTTCACAACTCTTACCTGTGATCACTGTGCACCTTCTTGATTTAATTTTTAGAATATCTTCTTTCTTTTTGAAGATAATGCCCCATTGTTCGAGCCTGAGAATCCATATTAGGAGATTGCAATATGGTATATTGCTTATATGCTATTGCTCATAGTCCAAGGATGAAATTTTGTTGTATTGTTTAATTTTTCTTTCATGTATCAAGTGATATGGTCTCTTCTCATCAGGACCATTGAAAGATTAATAGAAGTTTCTTAACCTGTATGTAAAATTCTGCATCTGTAATTTTTTTTATAACATAAAACTTCTCCTTCCTATATATATTCCCTTCATATTAAACTATTGTTTCAATTTAGATTTGTTTGGGAAGCTGGACTCTATCTTTTGAAGCATGTACAACTTTATTTTTTAATGTTTTATTCCTAATGCTATACATCATGATACATCTTTTGTTTTTGTGTTTCTATTCTACGAGCATCCCTTTATGCTAGTACACTGGCTGATCTACTTTCTTGCTTCCTTAGCATTGACATTTTAACTTTCAAATGTTACTGGATGCATGTATGAAGAATATCCAGCGACGGAAAACATGCTTTGCAGGCCGAGTCCAATTATTTGGTTGGCTTGTATTCTTTGAGCATCCTTTTGTACAAGTTTAGCAGTTTACTTATTTTGGATTACTTGTCACTAAATGTGATACGAGTTTTACAGGATTTTTCGATAGAGAGTCATATTATCTGGTTTGTATTAAATAAGGCCCATTGCTTGTCCCTTTTCTATGTTGATTAGAAATTAAAAATTTAGAGTTTTATGGAACAATGAATTAAATTCATTTACCAACTGCAAACTTGTTTTGTAAAATAAAGTTGATTATCTGGTTTGAATTCCATGAGCATCAATTTGGAGAAAAGCTATGGTTTGTCTATTTATTTGTTTTGCACACTCACTTTTTTATTCTTTTTTGGGTAAGTGTAAATTCTTTTTTTAATTAATGGGGACCTATGAAACCCAGTTCCACATTATCACAGTAAAGACCACTTCAACATTGGTGCTGTCAAACTTGTGATCAGGCTCTATGCTCACTGGAATTTGAACCAGGGTCCGACTTCCCTTCTTAACCACTAGACCGCAGCCTAATGGGCATTCACTGTTTGATTTTTACTTTATGCTTTTTGCCAAAGAGTTGGCTAATCTGATTGGCATTTCTTGAGCTTTCGTTGAAACTCTTTTTGATGGCTGGGCATTTCTAATTCTAATTTTACATTAAGGGATGCATTGATGAGACTACTCCAGTGGCTACAAACCTGTTTTTGCAGGGAGAGTCCAATTTATGATTTGTATTATCTGAGCATCCTTTCATGCAAAGGTCATAGTTTTCTTTTCTTTTCTTTTGACAAGGAAAACCTTGCATGGAAATCCTAGTGATATTTCCCTACAATTGTGGATGGCATCCTAGTAAATCTGTTGGTGTAGACTAGTGTGCTTTACCTAGGGGGATTTGAATCCGGTACTTGCTGGCATGAAACTAACCAAATGCTCAGCAACATTGACAACAACTGGTTGAACTAACCCCTTAAACTTAAAGTATAGTTCCTTTGTTCTATATCCTTCTCCTTCTTTACAGTCATATTTTATTTTTATTTTTAGTGTTAGAGGATCTATTTGTTGAGGAATCATTAAATGACTTTGTACTCCCCTTCTTTAACAAGACATATTCCATATCTGTTGCATGCTCACACTACAATTTTAATTCAGCAGTCAAATGTTATGATGCGTTAATGAATGATTATCTAGTAACTATAGAGAGCTGTTTTTTAAGAGAAGTCTAGACTACCAACTTTGCCTATTTTTTATCGTCTGATTATCCTTTTCCATGAAGTCCATATCTCTGTTTTACGTCCTTGGGGTTTGTTGTCAAGGGGAGTCCTCTTGGGCCTCTTAATGAATTGCAAACACGGTGAATACTTGGGAAACGGTGCATTAACCTCAGGACGATTGGAAATGTGAATGTTGATAAGCATCCATCCTTTGACGATTTCTATTCTGCCAAGTAGGAAGTCCCCCTTGGTTTTGAATGGAAATCTTGTCATTTAAGGGATCTTCTGAAAATTTCAAAATGTTGTTTGCCTTGTACAGTGCAACCTCTGTGACATGTGCTTATTAGATGGTAACCTCTGTGACATGTGCTTATTAGATGGTATTTTGTTGACTGACAAGCCTTTATGTGTTCTTTATGACAACAACATAAATTGTCTTCTGCTAGTTGGAACTGTAAATTATCATCCCCAAAATTTTAATTATCAAATACCATTTTCGTACTAAAATAAAAGTTACATGAGCCTTTTTTGTCGCATAAAGTTATCTGTAAGAGTTGGTAGAAGTGTGCAGCATTAATCCTTCTGCAAGTCTGTTCTCTGAAAATCAGTGTTGTAAATATCATGAGAATATTGCTGACATTGCAATATATCATGTTTCTCTCAGCTCTGCCTCGCAAAAGTTCGCATTTTTTAAATTTTGCAAATGCAAAATTTCGCAATAAATTGGAAAATAACAACTGTGTAAGAACAATTTTGAATTCTTTTAGCTTAATTTGAAGAGGGAAAGCAGGGATTTAGATGAAGGGAACAACGGGGTTATTCAATGTTACATTTGCCTATGAAGGGGTTGGCCACAGGGGAGGGGTTGCTTAAGATAATTGTTTTTTTGTTTTTTTAATATTTTTTTAAGCTTGCTAATATTTTCCCTCGTTGACAAGTTTCTTTTGGGACTCATCCCGATAATTTTGTAACAATGCTGAAAATCAATGAAATAGTTGATAGCAAGTTGGTGGTATAACTTGATTTCATCATTTAAAATCCAATTTCGCATAAAATTAAGGATTTAGAACAGAAGTCTTGGGTGTGAAAGTTTTTAGGTAAGTTATCATTTTTAATAATTCTCAATAATAGTGGCGTTACTCATCTTTTAAATGGCGTTACATAAGAGTATTTTATTCATCATTTTATAGGCCAATACAGGGGAAAAAGGGGACCTCATTGCTACATCTTCAATCTATTCATTTATGCCACCACAAAAACTGACATATGTAGATTTTAAGCAAATTCTTACAAGCTCAGTTGTATCTTCATCTATAATTTTTCTAATGACATCGATGGCCTCATCCATTGGAATTTTTGTGTATAGTGAGACTACGTCAAAGCTTACTAATATGTCTTCATCACACCAACTCATAACCTTTATTTCTTTAAACATTTTTGTGGAATCCCTAATAAACGAGTTTGTGTTTTTGGCCAAGCATTTAAGTTTCCTTGCAAGAAATTTAGCTAATTTGTATGTGGGTGAGCCAATAGTATTTACTATTGGTCTTAACGAAATGTTCTCTTTATGAACTTTCGATAATCCATAGATCTGAGGGACTATAGGATTCTTTAGAAGGAGCTTCTCTTTAATTTTTTCACTAGGAGACAAACTTTTAATAGCTCTATCTCTTTGGAAGAGGACCCTACTTGACCTAGCAAATGTGCTTGATGAATATTTTTGTCTACTATAGTAGGCCCAACTCAATAATGTCTATGACTATATTATCCTTTTATTATTAACTTGTCTTAGACCATTAAATTCGACACACTTTAAATTTCTCCTGGGCCCAACTCTATCTCATCTTCTATTTTTCCATTAAAAAACGGAGACTTAACATCCATTTAATACACTTTAAAGTTTTTATGGCATGAGAGTGCTAAAAACATTATGATTGCTTCAATTCTTGCCAGGGGAGCATAAGTTTCTTCAAAATCAATCCATTTACATAATAATCTTTCCTTGTTCCTTATCACTTGACCATCTTGATTGAATTTGTTCTTGAAAACCCATTTGACCCCTATAACATTCTTATCTTTAGTTCTTGGGACAAGTTCCCAGGTCTCGTTTTTCTCAATCTGGTCTAATTCTTCATTCATGGCTTTGACCCATTCATTATGCTTGCTTGCTTTTGTAATATTCTTAGGTTCCAATATTGAGAGGAGGGCGTGTTCATTAAATGTTAGTTGTCTCCTTGTGCTGACTCCAACATTTTTATCACCTATGATCTGTGTTTTTGGATGATTCTTTTGTATCCTTCTAGATGGAGTTTCTATATCAAGTCTTGGGGAGTCCTCTTCACTTTCCTGTGTATCTTCCTTTTCCATTCCTTCTTTTTCATCGTGAGTACTTTCGTCCTCTTGCAACTCTTCATTTTCTTCATTATTTGTATTTTCAATACTATCATGACTTCTTTTTCTTATTGATTTTATATCATCTACTCTTACATGTGCACTTTCTACAATCTTGTGTAACCTTTTATTGTAACATCTATATTCCTTCTTGGTGGATGAATATCCTAGAAATATTCCTTCATCGGTCCTAGAGTCAAACTTGCCAAGGTCATCCTCATTTCTTTTAATGTAACAATTAGTGCCAAATACTTTGAAATATTTGACTGAGGCTGGTCTTCCATACCATAGTTCATAAGGGGTCTGGTCCTTATTCACTCTTAGTTGTCCTCTATTAAGTATATAGACAACTGTGTATACTGCTTCTTTCCCATATGCATCTAACAGCTTTGCTTCATTTAGCATTGTTTTGGCAGCCTCTTGGACTGTTCTATTTTTCCTTTCAACAACGTCATTCTGCTAAGGAGTTTTTGCAGCTGGAAATTGTCTCTTAATCCCATGTGTCTCACAAAATTCATTGAACTCATTTGAAGCAAACTCTCCTTCAATGTTGGTTCTAAGACATTTGATTTTCACATGTGTCTCATTTTCAACCATTGCTTTGAATATTTTGAACTTTTCAAAGGCTTCTAATTTTTATTTGAAAAATGTCACCTAAGTCATCTTTGTGTAATCATCAATGAGCAACATGAAATAATATACCCCCTCCAGGATTTTAGTTCTTGTTGGTCCACAGAGATCTGTGTGCACTATTTCTAGGGAATGTGAGGTTATATGTTCTTTTGTTTTAAAACTGGCTCTAGTTTGCTTCCCATGTTGACAATGTTTACAAACTAAGTTAAGAGGTTTTACAATTTTAGGCAAGTCTCTTACAGCTTCTTACTTATTCTGACAAGATTGTCAAAATTTAAATGTCCCAATCTTCTGTGCCATAACCAACTTTCATCAACCATACTCAAGTAACATTGATTTTCATTTTCCAGGACATACACTTTGTTTGAATTTCTTATAGCCATGCCAACAACTCTTCCCGAGTCCTTCCTGATTTCACATTTCTCTGAGTCACAAATACAAATGTGCCCTTGATCACATGTTTGAGTTACACTAAGGAGATTAGGCCTCAGATTTTCTACTAGTAACACATTTTCTACTTTGATCTTGTTATTAATAACAACTGTTCTTTTTTCAATTATCTTGGAAGACAAATTGTCTCCAAAAGTGACTTTACCCGTATTATCCTTTAGTGTTATGAATTTGTTTGGGTCACCAATCATGTGTTTTGAACACCCACTGTCCAAGTGCCGTAGGTTTTGCTTTTCTGTTGCACATAGAGCAATCATGGAGCTTTCCTTTTCTTCCTTTTCCCTCCAATACTTCTTTTGTCTTGTATCTTGAGACCTAATTGCAACAGTCTTCCTCGAAGGGGTCATTAGTTTACAATCTCTTGCCCTATGTCCATGGTTATTAAATATATAATACTCTATGTCAAATTTTTAAAAGGTTATGATTTCTTTTTGGTTTATTACTTGATGACTTCTTCTCGTATTCAGAAACCTTCTCGTTAGCTCTGCAATTTAAGGCTTTATGACCAAAGTTATTATAGGAGTAACAGTGACCTAAAAATATCTGCATATATCTTTTTGGTCTCTTGGGCACCATATTATTTTTGTTTTTATCTTGAGGGTTTGGGGCATCTTTCTTGCTCTCGTCCTTTTTAACTGGACTCTTTAGTACTTCAGCATAGCTTTTCTTGTTTGCTCTTTGATTAGTGGAAGAGAAACTTTATGGTTTCTTTTCTTTGTTAAAACCCAAACCAGATCTATCATTTGATGATCTTTGGCTATCCAGGATGTCATCTAGATTCCTTGAGCTATTCTCAAACTTTGATTTGATAGATCCTTCATCAAGATTTTTCTTGAATTGTATGATCTCTTCTTCAAGTTTCTTAGATTCTTGTATTCATCTTTTGAGCTGTAGGATTAGGCCATCCTTAGTTCTTTTGTCATCTAGAAATTTAGATTCCATCTCACTAATGATATGACTTGACTGTTTGTTCTTTTTCTTGCATTTCTCAAGTTCTTCAAGAGCGCTAACAAGTCCAACTCTTAATTCTACTTCTCCTTCCACATATGAGTCACTATTTGAATCTTGAGTATCTAGACCCATGAATAGGATTTCAATTTCTTCATCTTCACTTGTATATTCATCCTCACTATCTCCCATGGTGTAAAAAAATTTCTTTTTCTCATAGGACTTTTTCTTGTTTCTTGTTTTGCCCTTTTTAAACTTTGAATTTTCTCTCTCGTCGTTATCATATTGTTTAAAGTAAGTACATTTTGAAGCAAAATGTCCAATTCTTCCACAGTTAAAACATTTCAGGGGTGACTTTCCTTTACATTTGCCAGTACTTTTCTCAAGTTTTTTAATAAAAAGAGCTTCTTCATCATCTAGGTTCTCTAATTTTTTTTTGGATGAGGCTTTAAATGCTACTTCTTTTCTTGAGGATTTATTTAGTCCCGTTCTCATCTCATATGCAGTGAGGATTCCATGTAGTTCATCTATTGTCACAAGGTCAAGATCATCTAGTTCTTCTATGGTGGATACTTTTGAGTCATACTTCATTGGCAATGATCTTAGTACATTGCTAACCACTTCTCCTTCTTTTAATTTTCCTCCAATACCTCTAATAGAATTGACAACCTCATCTACTCTTAGAAGGTATTCGCCAATGTTTTTTTCTTCTTTCATTTCAAGGCTCTTAAACTGCCCTCTATATGTCTGAAGTTTGGATTCTTTGACTTTAGATGCCCCTTCATAGATAAATTTTAACTTATCGCATGCTTGTTTGGCAGTCTTACATTGCATAACTTTTGTAAATACAGATTTTGTCAATCCACTCAAGATTGCATTTATGGCTTTGGAATTACCTTCATATTGGGATAGTTCCACATTGTCTGTAGGTGCTTGGTCTTCGATTTTATACTCCTTTTTAGTTGTTTCTCAAACCTTCCATCCAAGGGACATCAGATGGCACTTCATTCTTACACTCTAGTATGCATAATTTTGACATGTGAATAGTGGAGGCTTGTTAGTGTCTAAACCTTCTTGTTGATCCATTAGTGATTTTTAACTAGGATCTCCCTTTCAATGGTTAAACTGTGGCGGAGGAACCCACTCTGACACCAATTGTTAGATTATCCCACAACACTGAGAGGGGGGGTGAATCAGTATTGCCTGTTTCTTTTAAAATTGGAACACAAAATGAATCAAACAGGTTAATACACAAATTTATCGTGGAAAATTCAAAGAGCAAACCACCAATTCAAACTCATTAATAAGATGAATCTACAAAATTGTTTTATTTGCTACTACAGAAAGGATGCCATAACACCCTGGGTTTATGTCTGCTACAACAGACAAGGATGCTACAACACCCAGCGTTTCTACCTGCTACAACACCCTGGTTTTATGTCTGCTACAACAGACAAGGATGCTACAACACCCTTTGTAGGCTTATAGTCTTCCCTAGTTCCACCCTGCCACCTTAGAATGATTTTTATTAGTCTGGTATTCACTTCTTGGACTCTATCATGCGTTGATCACAAAGACAAGATCTTTCCTTCAATTATTCTGTCAATAAATACCTTCACGCTTTTTGCAGACGCATCTCTTCACCATCGCGCCATTTCATTGTTTGATCGTGTCTCTTCAAAAATAACTAAGCTAATTCCTTGTTAATTGATTTGTTGTTTAATCTTCCAGACATTACCTTCCACATTCTCCATTTCTGCAATTATCCTAAGTCGTTGATTTTATATCGGGCTTCTTCTTACCATAGTTCTAATATATGATTTTGTATGTGGATTGCCTAACTATGACAATTCTCAAAATGTATTTCTACACTTAGCTTTCTGCCTCAACCGTTCCGCGTCGTTGATCTCCTTCAGGCTCTTCGTGTCCGTTGATCTCCCAGACTGCAGATTGCTTAACTATGACATTTCTCAAAATTTCTTTCTGCACTTAGCTTTCTGCCTCAACCATTCTGCACCGTTTATCTCCTTCAAGTTATTCGTGACTGTCGATCTGAGGTGGAAATCAAATATCGGATATGTGACTTTTTCCAAATATCATTTCCTGATTTCCGCTTTCCAAACCAATATTTCTGCACCGTTGATCTTTTACGGATGTGTTGCAGCTGCAACTATTTCCCAAATTTTTAAAAAATTTTGGACCCTCCTTTTAATTTTATCTTGTCTGGATTTATTTAGGATTGTTGAACTCTGTTGTTCCTCTGCTACAAATTTGGATCTTTTGAGGTTGAATTGAGGTAAATTGTTTACCACTTTCGGAAGTTGAATGATTATCTTTTGTCCAGCTGATGCTTTTGACTGTGAAGTTGAAATTGATGGCCTTTTGATTTAAAAATGATTTCCTTTATCACTGTCGGAAGTTTATTTATGTCTGGATCGGGGCGGTAGTTCTCTATGCAGCCGTCGTTGCGGAGGGTAAGTAGTGAACTTCCCGATGGAATATAGTTCTTATTTTCACCGATGCGATTTTATTTCATTTTTCTTTGGACTGTCGACATTTTTATTTTATCACGTTCGGAGCATGAGCCTTCTATATCATCGCTGTTTCAGAGGACAGATAGAGAACAGGCCGATGGATAGTTTTTCTTTCGTCGATTATGTGGTTTTATTGATTCAAACTTTTTTTTCTTTGCGATGATTTTTTGTTTTCGCTATCGGAATGTTTTTGGCAAATAGTCGGAGTTCTAGTCTCGAGTGATGCCATCGTTTCGAAGGCTTTGTTTTTTATCTCACCGACACTACGGAGATGCTTAGTGTAAAACTCACCGATCCATAGTCATTAAAGTTTCTGATCGCTAATGTTTTCAGTTTGTCGCGGAACCTTTAGTCTGTATGACTTCCGTCGTTGCAGCTCCTTGGTGAACTAATCGCCCAATGATTAGTTATTCCACTCGTCAATGAAGTTTTTCTTCCGCTGACATTTTTCACCGAGAGGTCTATATATTGGGTTGGGGTATTATTTTATTATTACCCTTGTGAACTCGCGTCTACTTCGTCCTTGCTATTCGAACTGTACCAGCGTGCTTAGCTGTTGGGATTTCGTTCGTTTGGAGTGCTAACATGGAATTTTCGGAACTCACGTCGACTGCAACTTGTTTGCCAGGTAGGCCAACCATGGTTTCTCCTTTCTCTTGATTTTATGAGTCATTTTGGGAACTAGGGTTTTCCCCTGGTTGGGTTTTCCCACCGTTTGGTAGTTGGCTGTCTAAATATGAATTTGTATCCTTACGGCGTGAGGTATCAGTCAGTTTGACAGTATTTGCGGTGGGGGGTTTTTCTTGAGTCTGTTTGTAAGCCGTTATGGGAGCTCGATCCCGGCCCGAAGGTTTAGGTAGTTGGTGCAGACAAGCGTTACGCTGTTTGCACCGAATTTTGTGGGGTTGTTTATGGCCATCCGAGGGAGTTTTCATTTTTCACAGGCGCGTACCCTAGTTTCGAGAAACGGCAAGGGGTTTTCAACATTTTGGTCGAGCTAGGATTTCCGCATTATTGTTCTACAATTAATTTGGTGGTTCATGTTATGCAAAGAGTTTGAATGCATTTCGTTTTAAATGATGCATTTGCTATCAGGGTCATGTTTTAGTTGCAGACGGACTAAGAAGTTTAGACCCAGTTTGCAGAAGTCCTTTTGCCTGTTATTTTCTATTTTGCATTAATATTCTGTAGTTTATTTGTTGAGAATGCATATGGAAGAGGTAAATGTTTTGATACAATTTTTCTTCTTAGAACACTAACTAAAATCTCCAATGGTCTATGAACATGTTTGGCTTAGGACAGGGTAACTTCTTCAAAGGAGATATGTCTAAAAGACAAAAGAAGAAGGTTCATGTTGCTGAGGAAGAACCAGATGTGGAAATCCTTACCAAGGTGGAATACATTTATGAAGGTACAAGAGCTACCACTGGAGTAGAGCCAGATTACAAGTGGGGTGAAATATACCGGATGATTGCAAATCAAAATGTGCCTAATGCAGGGTTCGAAGAACTGACTATATATGCAAACATCGAAAAATCTGCTCTGATGAAGGTAGCCACTAGACCTGAGCTATTCCCATGCTCCGAAGTGATCGACTGTATCCTGCCTAGGGCAGATGTGACCACGATGATCTTAGCAAATACTGCCAAACAGGGCTATCCTGCATACAATCCTGGTTATGTCTCACTGGCATATCACCTACCTCCTGCTCAAGTATACTTAACTGAAAGTTGGTTGAAAAAGATAAATTTGGACCTGGTTGAGACAGTCAAAAGAATGATGATACCAGGGAAGAACTTTCGAACCAGGCCCTCAGGGGAAAATGAAACAACCACTCTCAAGACCCCTTATAGATTTATAGCATTGATGCTGAATAGAGTTTTTGGGAGGGCTCATGGAAAAAACTTCAAATTGGGATGGATACCAATCATTTTCTATGTGGCCACTCAGGAGACTATATTCAATTGGGAAAACAAAGTTTCCAATAGCCTCTCAGCCTACATATCTTCAGCTTTGGGAGGGGTGTCACAGAAGAAGTCGGAGTTCTATATGAGCTATATCTTAGTGGATTGTATATTATGCACCCAGTCATTTCCAGATTTAAGGTATAATTGGGACAGGGACAGGACCCCTGTATACACTGCATACAAACTATTTTGGGCACACAAATATTATAGCCACTACAAAGAGATATGTGAACATTTCATTATTCCTTTGTACACTTTA
>LPNX010764186.1:66756-114667 GCA_001517045.1 Pseudotsuga menziesii
CTAACAGAATGCAACTGCATGTCCGAGGAGGCATTCAAAGTCATTGAGGAACATGGGAATTACTATTTGACTGTAGAGGGAATGTACATCAGAATGTATGGTTGCTCTAGGGAACCTTCTCTACTCCCTAAGCATATCACTGATTATGTGATACATAAAGAAGTAGTTAGGCAGGTATATCTCGATGGTGTAGGAAGCTTCTTGTTTGAACATAAGAAGGCAGCCTATCCTGCCATACCTTTCTGTCTGGGAAGTTACAAATGTTCAAAAGTCAAACAAACTGCAGAATTCGTACAGGAGTTGGAGCACTTTCATTTTGGGGAGATGAACTTCCACAGGAATGACTCCCAAAATAAGGTTGCAGAGCATTGCAAAGAGGAAAATGTTCACTTCGAATAAACAAACTTCTGGGACAAGGATGAAGAAATCTTCAGAAATGCAAAGAATACGACTGCATTGAAGAAGAGATTTAAACAAAAGATCACTATTGTGGGCGGTAAGGGCAAAACCGCACAGAAGAAAGCTGAAGAAGAAGAAGCCAAAAAGAGAGAAGAGGCTAGCACAAGAGGCAGAGAGTTGGCTCAAGAATGAAGAAGAAGAAGAAAAGAAAGCTGCAGAGGAAGCAGCAAAGAAGGAAGAGGAGGAAAGAAAGAAGAAGGAAGATGAAGAGATGGAGAAAAAACAAGAAGAGAGTGAAGGTTTGAGATTAGCAGGAGCTAAGAAAGATCAGCAAACTATTGACCAAATAGATACACAAGTTGCGCAAGATCATATAGATCAGGGGCAGGGACAAGATAATCCTGATTCCCAGGAGCCTACTGCAACTTCTGGCAGCACTCAAGAACAGGTTGTTTTTTATGGTTTGAATTTGATACCTTTTATGCAGAAAGAAGGAGAAGAGGTCCCTGATTTCAGCACCATCTTCTATGACAAGGAGAAGAAGAGGATTGTCAAGAGAACCCATAAAAAGGTCGAAATAGGAGGACAATCAGGTATGATGATTACTGATAAAACTTTGGTGCATGGGACAAATGCAGATCCACGACTGACAGCCAGAGATGGGGTGGCATTAACCCAGGCCACTGAAGACAATGTGGATAGACTTATGACTGACCTTGAGCAATCAAGGAAAAATGCAGCACAATTAAAGAAAACTTTTAAAAGGGAGAGGGATGAAGGTTATAAGCTAAAAAGGAAATTTGAAGACATGCAGAATGAAATGAGGACTTCAAAGGCAGAACTCTAGACTCTGTATGCAAACAAGATGACCTTAGAAGTTTCCGTGGAGAGAACAGAAAAGGATGCTCAGAATAGCTTAGCATAATTACAGAGGCTACCGCTAGAGTATCAGGTGTTGAAGACAGAGAAAAATGACCTCAAAGTATCATATGAAACTCTGAGTACAGAAAAGGACCAGCTATAGAGAAAAATTGCTGAGTTGGAGGCAAAGAAGGCCACTATAGAAGAAAGAGAAAAGCAATTTCAAGTGCAGGTAGCAAGTTTTGAGGGACAGATTGCTTCATTAACAGCATCACTGAAGGATGTCAGTGAACAGAAGACTGATATCCAGCCTTTGAAGGAGCATGTCCTAGCTCAACAAAGAAGAATTCACCAACTGCAAATGTGTATTGAAGAAGAAAGATGTAAAATCTTATAGATAGATAGTAGGTTGGAAGAAATCTTGGACACTACTTCATATTTTGTATATAGATCTCAGGATATTTTGGAAGTCCTGGTTGGAAGGATAGTAAGGATGGAAACCAATGAAGAAAACTCTGCAGAGTTACCAGCTAAAGATCGACATAGCTTAAAGCAAGATTACGACTTATTAGAGTTTGCAGTAAATACTATGGAGGAATTCAAGAAGACTGTGAAGAAAAAGAGAGGAGCCTGTACTGAATACTGCAGAAGGGTGCTGGTCACCTACAACAGATGCCAAGTTGCTGCAGAACAAAGACTAGGTGCATTACCAGAACATGAGTTCATAGAACAACTACAAAGCAGGTACCAAGAAGATGAGCAGAAGATCCAACAAGTCAAGGATCTAGATGAGCAGATCCTGAAGAATGCAGTAGCTCATACAACAGTCAGCATCCATTTACTTGAAGATTAGCTACGCTTGAGTCCAGCAAGAATAGAGGTGGTTAAGAATCACGCTGCAAAGTATGAGATCAACATCCGTTTTCTTGAACCCTCAGATTTTGAAAGCATAGTAGAAAAGGCCCAGGCATGGAAAAGGTTCATTAATGATCAAGCAGGGCCCTCTTCATAAAAGTGCTCTATTAAATTTTTGTTTTAAATATAATATATTGTATAATGTATGAGCACTCACTATGGGACAAAATTTTGGATTGAAACATTGGGGAAGCCCAAAAGTCACTTTGGGGCAGCCCAAAAGTTTTTTCATTTTTGTATAAGTATAGGAGAGTTAGATGTAGAGGGGGACTTTTTCCTAGATAGATTTGTGAGATTATGTTGTAAGAAGAACTGTTTCCTTTTGCAATAAGAATTACAAGTTTCCTGTTGGAGAAAGCTTGGTGGAATATTTCAAATGTTGTGCTATGGATTTGTTGAATGTGAACTATTTCGTTTTCAGCTTGTGTCCATTAACTGTGAAATCGTTCTGACTCTTTGAACCTATGTTCTTGTTATGAATGCGCTCTAGTTTATTCCATGAAATTTTCACTGTGAGTAATGAAGGCTTTTCATAAACAATGAGCTATCTTGTTGTTCATATATCTATTAATGTTCATGTGTTTTGAAATAAGTAACAGCTATCTGTGTTTTTTCTTAATGCATGTGCAGAAATACATTACTCATTGATAAATGATAATCTTGCTCCTTAGGGATAGGTTAGATAGTTAGTTTTAATTTCTTTCTGTGTGTGATTTAGATGCGAGAGAGTTAAGACAAGAGGTAAGAACCTACGCATCACATTGTGAATGCTCCTCGTATTCTCTATCAATCTGCATTCTTAGATAGGCACTTGCATGTAATACTTAAACATAAAAAACTAAAAATACACACTGTGGACCGGGCCGTAACCGGTAAAACCTTTATTTTGTTACTTGACCTACTATAGCCGGACCGTAAATCAGACGAATTCCCCATACCAAACAGTAACGGGCTAGTTGGGAATGTTTACTGGGGAGAATCCCTGACTGTTGTTACCTACAATTTTTCAGGCATCAACAGGATGTCTCCTAGCTGTCGATCTTCCAGATCGTTGGGTGCAGAATGCGGGTTCTCAAAAACTCAAACGTTGCTTTCATAATTATCTGCCTTCCACTTTCCGCACTAATATTTCCGCACCGTTGATATTTTACAGATGTCTTTCTGACCGTTGATCTTTCGGATCGCGAGATGTGGAATTCGAAACTGTGGCATTTCCCATAGTATTTTCACGATTCTTCGTCGTCTTTTTTTCGCCTTCCGAACTTTGGTTTGTGGAAACCCATATAATCCTAGACCTTGATATTCTCTAATCAGTATTCCTCTTTTCTTATGAACCGTCTATTTCTTTTGCGGGTTCACTCATGTCCGTCAATCTATGATCTACTGCGGATTTGTGGATCTCCCCTCTTCTTTGTGCAAAAACAATCCACCATCATCGATCTTCTCAAGATTGGATTCTGTATTTCTCTTGAGTGATATGGACCATCCACATTGTCAATCATTTCTTAATGAAATTTCGTTCACATTGGCCTGTGTTAACCCCCTGTCACTTCACCCAATGAAATGACTTTACCATCGTCGGATCAAGGTCAACACCAATCAACGGTGGACTTCAAATATATTAAATTTTATTTGATGGATATTTTTCGCCCATTAGCCCTTGTTAACCTCATGTCACTTTACCTAGTGAAATGTCTTTACCGTCGTCGGATTAGGATCCCCACCAATCAACAGTGGACTTCAAATAAGATGAAACGAATTTCATAGAAATTTCATACACATCAAAACTTTCTTAGACCACGCAACTTCTCCCAAAGAAATCATTGATGGATGTTAATCTACAACCACCTTTGATCTCCACCACAATATCTTAAAGCACATGGACAAGGTATATATGTTCATCTCATTCGCAACTCTAACTTGCAAAATTCAACCACGGTCGTGGATTTTCTCTTACCATGATCTCAACCAATAATACCTACACAGAATTAGGCCTACAGGTTCATCATTGATCCTTACATCGATCGATCAATCGATCTTCGTCTTCTCTCACTCTCAGAATTCCTAATTCCTCAGTACTGAGTTTCCTTTGTGTCATTGTTGAATTAATCTTGTTGCCATATCTACTGGTTATTCCTTTGTCATATGTGAAACACTTTGACATCAATGAAAACTTATATTCTCAACAAGTTCTACCCTATCAAACATGAAGAGGTATAGTGGATCCAATGGCTCTATGTAATGTCCCTTTTTAAGAAATTTTATTACAATGACCAATTTTTCACTTTTTCCCTATTTCGACCTTTGACTAGTTTTGATGTCTAGGTCTCTGAATTGACCCAAATGCTCCCAAATATTCTGAGAATGTATATGACTGATATTAAGACTTGAATACCATGTTCATGTATGATTTATGACCCTCCAAATACTTTTGGAAACTGGTTTAATATTCCGATCAAGGTAGGAGTTTTCACAAGCAAATTGGGGTTCCAATTCCCCTAGGGTAAATGTTGAAAATGGCTTTGCTAAATGTTGTTATAGCTAAGGAAGAGGATATTTAAGGGACATTATTAAGGTATCATGTGCATCATTATTCAATTTACAAACACTGTTATAACCCTCTCCCAAACATCTACAAAATCAAGGAAGCAAGGATTGTACAAAACCACTTTTAATCCCTACAAGGCCATGGGAAAACATATTCCTTGATTTTATTGGATACTTTTCAAGAACAAGAAGAAGGAATGAATTGATGTATGTAATAGTAGATAGTTTCAATAAGATGCGTGTTACAATGTCTTGTAGAAAGGCCATCAAAGATAAGAAGCAACGACCTTTTTCTCTGTAAAGTTTAGATGCACTTTGGAAATCCGATGAGCACCATTTGTTGTAGAGACAAAAAAAATGCTCAATAAATATTGGACTTCATTGTGATATAAATTAGATAATAATACTTAATCGAACAGATCCATTTCATTCCACCCATTGACTATTATATAAACTAAGGAAGTGAGCAAGAATTGATTCATCTTTTGAGAGGTCACTATCAAAAGCAGTATAATACTTGAGATAAAACCTCGGTTTATATACAACAGTCCTATGATAGGATTTTCCACACTTTCACCAGTGAGTGCCCCACCCTCACCATTTCATATTGTATTTGTACAACCTAAAGCAAGGGAAATATCCTCGAGTAATGCATTAATGGAAGAAAATTCGATATATAAGAAAGAGAAAGTTAAGAGAAATTGAAGAAATCACGGGGAAACTACAAGGCCAAGCATGATCAACGTAAAGTTTGAGAGAGAGTTTGGTTGGACCTTAACAAGCAAAGGTTAGAAGCAAAAAGGATGAAAGTCAAAGCCCTAAGGAATGGAACTTTCAAACTATTGTCGACAGTAGGAACAATGCTCATAAGCTAAACCTTCCACATTATCTTTACATGTATTTCATTAGTAAATGTTCAGAACTTGAAAATCTATGAGTCATCCATGCTCAGTGAGGATGAAGAGGGTCAATCATTACCTTCCACTAAATATTTGGCGTTGAATACACACAAAAGTATCATAGAACGTAGTTCTCTAAAAAAACGTTGAAATTACTAAGGGGTCAACAAGAACTTTGGCAAGTTGAAGTGAAGTTTCAACTACCAACCAAGGTGAGATGGAAATCCAAGAAGAATGATAAGAAATTATTTCTTAATATCCTTCAAAACTAAATCTTTTGGAGATCAAATCCTCTCAAAATGGGGAGAGATTATCCAAAATAGGATCTATATAAGTACCACAGGAATTTACCAATGCTCTAGATTAGGGAGATTAGGATTTGGTATATCTGAAAGATAGTGACTGGTTTTGTCCAATTTCAAGACATCAACTTTCGAGGCATTTTTTGGGGCCCTAAGGTGTGTTTTTTTGCCATAGATGAAAATCAAATCCCTAGGAAATGGACTTTTTAAAATATTAGAGAATGTAGGAAACAATATTCCACCTTATAATCCCATTTATTTATTAGTAATGTAGAGAACCTAAAACTCTATAATCTATCCATGCTCAATAAGAATGAAGAAGATCAAGTCTTTCCTTCCAATGAAGATGTGGCACTAGATGCACAGATAGAGTTATCAAATGACAATTCTCCAAAGAGTACCTAAACTCACTTATCTAATATTTGTTTCTGGGACAACAACTTTGGCACATTGAAGTGGTGGATCAACTATAAGTGAATTTCGAATGACACTCCCAAGAGAATGTGGAGGAATTGTTTCCTTGTCTTCTTCATAACTAAATATTTTGGAGACCAAAAACCTCTCAAAGGGGAATAGGTGATCCAAAACAAGATCTACATAAGTACCATAAGAAGTTATTGATGCATCGGATTGAGGAGATTAAGATTTCATACATCTCAAAGATAGCAATGATTTTTCCTAACTTTGAAGCATCAACTACTAACACATTTTTTAATCCCTAACAAAGTATTTTGGCATTACAGCCATAGATTTATCTCATCAAAGTAAATATTGTTTTTTTCAATGGTATCTTTCCAAAACACTATCGTGCACCTAAAACAGAGTTTGTATGCGAACATTATCACCCCAACAAGGCAATGGGCCAAATATTCCTCATGTATCGAAACGACAACCATGTCAACACACCATAATAGCCAATAGTTGTTCCATAATATGTACAAAATTGTGGAGGAGATACTAACAACACATAGATATGTAAGGATGTTGTATAGGAATATGGAAAATCATAGCTTCACAATAAGCTTGGAAAAATTGAAATGTATGTTGTAGTCTCCATAATATAAAATGGAAGGCACAGTGCTTTATTAATCATTAGTTTTCCAATATCGATTTTTAAAATAATATGTTTTTTTTATTGTGTCATTTTCCTATTGTAATCCAGTTTACATGTCGCAATAATTAAAGTCTAAATAAGGTGCTTTTATTTATGTTAAAGCATTAAGAATACAAAAATATAGTGGCATAGTTAAGCATAGGCTCATTCTATAGATTTTAATTTTAGGTCTATTTTTGGAAGCCAAGCATTAGAATATTCACTATGGTTTATAAATCAAGGGAGGTATCACTTTTGTCGTCTTGAAACTTTCAAACCTACATATCATTCTTGGAAACGTGTTGTTATTGATGTCAAACATGATGTTAGACTTTGTGTTGAAGATGATCAAATTTGATGAACAAACTAGGAAACGTGTTGTTATTGATGTCAAACATGATGTTACTGATGTTAGACTTTGTGTTGAAGATGATCAAATTTGATGAACAAACTATATGATACTTGTAATCCATTGAAAAGCATTGAGATACTGGAATTTGGAGTTCTTGTAGCAACGTCTATACAAGAAGAATGTGTTTTGCTACTGGAATTTGAGCATGCTAAGTTTGATTCCATGAACAAAGAATCCAATCTTATGCTTTCAGTCATTAAATTGTCATAATGACAATATGCCAGCAATCCTGATCAATGATGAAGTGTGTAAGTGGGAACAAAAAGACGTAGAAGCAGCTATGGATTCCACAGTAGCGTAATAACTAAATTATGATCATTGACTTGCTCTATCTCATGATAGTTACTTGGATGACAAAGTCATTGTGCTAGGATCTCTTACCACAAATCAAAAATCAGTTTTATAATGAGATTCCTTGTAAGGATACATGTCAGCTCTCTCACAAACCTACACAACCAAACACTTGATTTTGAAGAGATTTACAAAAAGGAAAGTTGACTCTATTTTGAGGAAACAAATGCCGAGTTTGAAAAGGCATTAGGCAAAAAATATTTTACATGCAGCAGAGTAATAAATGCTACGGCCTCTGCACTGTTCACTGTTAGATCTCAACCTGTTTGACATCCAACAGCTCACAATGCAGCCGCCACATCATTTATTACTATGCTACATGTTGAATATTATTCCCGAAGGCATTAGGTCAGACAAGTAAAAAGGCATGTAAAACGTGTATAAATATAAATAAAAGATGTAACTCGCTTCATTCAATACAATCGAGTGAGAGCAATGAATTGGTCTAAACTAAAAAATATTGAGAAAATCGCAGTGTCTTTTTATTGAATTGTACCTATAGTGAATCTTCTGCGCTCAACAAAATATCAGCTAGTGAATGCATAGATCGATTTGGTGGACAAATAAATCGACGGACATGAATACTTAAATTGTAATTGCAATTTTCAGGCAGTAAAACTTTCAGCCTCATTTGTGAACTCATAAAAATAAATTTGAAAATTATGTGATCTATCTAGGTGTTTTGTGCGGAATGATGTCTATTGTCTGACTCTCAAGCTGTTTTTTGAGAAGAGATTAGATTGAGGATATTCATGGGGTTCTCTAAATAGTGTTTTTCAAAAATGTGATTTGGTTTTTGAAAATGAAGTATGAGAACTATTTGGATTGTTTCTTCTTTGTAGTTGCAGGGCATCCTCTTTGATATCTCTATCACCATAATATTGGTTTGAAGTGCAAGGCAGCTTACTTATGTGAATCACAAAGATTCGAGTGATTTTTTTATCATAGCTCGAGATCTCCATAATGCGTGAGAGTGACGTAGTTAAAACAACAAATAGGAATGATAGTCTTTGGTATATGAGTAGATTGTCGATGCAGCTAGAAGATTACGTATTTAGGCAGAGGTATAGAAACAAAAGTGACTAGATAGTTGATTGAGGAAGTTGTAGGATTGGAAGCTACTAGAATGATGAATTTGTGACAGAATTATTGTGATTGATTAAGAGGGAAGATTTGAAGACTAAGTAAAGTTTAGTTAAGAAAGAAGAGGAGTAAGAAGTGTGCTTGTGTTGAAATACAAATTGAGAGTGTTTGTGTATGAGATTAAAAGAAATCATTAACATCTCGTATAGAAACAAAAGTGACTAGACAGTTGATTGAGGAAGTTGTAGGATTGGAAGCTACTAGAATGATGAATTTGTGACAGAATGATTGTGATTGATTAAGAGGGAAGATTTGAAGACTAAGTAAAGTTTAGTTAAGAAAGAAGAGGAGTAAGAAGTGTGCTTGTGTTGAAATACAAATTGAGAGTGTTTGTGCCTGAGATTAAAAGAAATCATTAACATCTCATTGAAGAAACTAGGGGTTTGTAACCTCCCTCCAGTTGGATCTGGAGAAGTGGGGTGTTGGAGCATCATTTTAGTTAGGGTTGAAGAAACCAAGAGGGTTGGGTCCTTTCCAGTTGTAGCTAGAGAATAGGGGTGTTCAAATTATCCCATCAGTTGTAGCTGATAAAAGGATGTTGGAACTTCCAACAAATTGTTGTAATCAATCTCTACCCTATTATTGAGTTTACATATATAACAAGTGTACTTTTGGTTGATGACTTCTCTTGTTCATAGTTGATGATGAAAATAGTAATATTTCTCTTCAATGGGAAGATAAATGCCCTTGACTAGCTCAATTACTAGGACCCTCATGCCAACACCAGCCCCGAAAACATCCTACCCGCCATAAACAAAGTGAATTAACCTCGTTATGTTGATATATTACTGGGTGTGTACAAAGATCCCACTTGCCAGGGGCATACTCACGGCATCGTCCTAAAATCCCTGCCTCAATGGACAACGTTATGTAAACTATTTTCACCTATGAAAATATGACTTTCCCCCTATCACCATCTGCATCAACCCCTCTGATGAGTCATGGCATTGAATATACATTGAGTCCATTAGTGCCACCTATCTCTCAAATACCATTCTTATACCCCCCCCCCCATAGGATCTCAAGGGACACCATTCATGGCTCAATAACTCACTCTTACATGGATTGAATTTGATTTCATCCATATAACAACAAAATCACGAATTGACCCCTCATTCTTCTCTTCAATGTAGTTATCTTGACATATTTTCACGAGAATGGGTATGCCCACTTCGTTTGTATAAAACAACATTATTTGTAACAACTTCATTGATCATCACCAGCAATCTTACCCCACGAAAGGAACTTTTATCCACATATGATTTAGAACTTACAAGAAAAAAGAGAGGAAAAACAAATGATGATGTATTATTGACCCTATAGTACCCTCCAAATTGCATACATCAGGTGGCATCTTTTAATGCTTAAATTTCACACACTTGCAACATTTTAGTTAATCTTGCAGTAAGACGTCATCCACATATAGCATGCATATTAACAAATACATCCTCATCAGATCCAGAAAGCAGTATGAGTCCAAAAATGCCAAATAACAGACAAAAGAAGAAGTCATGCATACAAATACATGTTCACTAACGTTACAATGTGTGTTATCAATTTTGTAGCCACGCAAGCCTTGTGCGTGTCTTCTTTCGAAATCTATGTGCTTGTCAAAATGTTGAGATCTCAACTACCCATAATGCAATGAAGGCTCATGAAATATCCTCACTAAGAAAACTTCTAATTTGGATCTGCACAAACATGAAAGCATTGAATAGCCCACATTGTGTACTTTGGAGCTAGTTCATGAGGTAATGGGGTTCACACTTGGATCTAGATGTTTCTTGGCCACCTATTGGCCTATAAAAGGAATCCATGGGCATGCATCTAAGAAGGGAAAATCATAGAAAGGTTATGTTGTTGGAATTGTGTTGAGGCTTCCTCATAGCATGCATCTTCCTCCACATAATGGAATTCCCAAGCACCCTTGCCACCTTCCTCCAAGGTGCAGGTGTTTCCTCTCATTGTTCTTCAATTTATTTCATATTTAGTGTGGACAAAAAGTACCTCCCTAAGGGATGTTGTTTGCTTCCCTTGAATCCTCCATCTCCAAGGTTACAATACATGTAACAAGCTTGACCATTGGGAAATCTAACATTGGTTCTAATATCTTCTTGTTGTTGTGGTTTGCATATCTTCACAGTTTTTATTTGATTTCATTTTATTGCGTTTTCTAAAAAGAAATTGCGGGATCAATTTGGAGTTATCACTTTTGCTTTAGTAACTCAATACTGGGTCATGGTATCAACCTCCAAGGCTTTCACCCCCAAAGTGGGAAGAGTTGCACACTGCTTTGTTATTTTTCCCACAACAACACTCAACAATAATTAAGTGGGAGGTATTCAGAAACCTCCTCCACACATAATTCTACCCTATCAAATTTGAAGAGGACTAGTGGATCCAATGGCTATACTACCTAGAGAAGCAAGGATCTGTACAAGAGTATAGTGCAGAATTTTGGAAGTCGAAAATAAATAATTTAGACTTGATGTGGTCAACAAGTTCATGGGTGGACTACATAGTCACATAAGTAAGCAAGTTATGTTATCCAAGCCCAAGACCACACTAATAGTCAACCTTTGCAATAATTGTAGGCTCAAAATAAGCTCAAACAATTAAGACAGTGTAGGTGGATGGGATTTCCACAATAATTTCATTTGGTAACTAAATCTAAGAAGGGAGCTACCAATTAATTTGTTAATTTACAATCCATACCACTAGCACCAAAAGTCACAACTCTAGGAGCCATTCCCCATGAAGCATGTAGAGATTATTACGTGGAATATAAGGACATCCTAGGGGTGTATTTGCAACTAAAAGTCTACGCAAGCAAGCACATGTTAACTATTGACTTTAAAATGCAAATAGAAGTTAAACTTTATTAACAGAGGTATATTTATTAGCCCATGTAAAAAGTAGTTAAATTTATCAAAGGTTGTGTGTTACAGCAACAAGCTTAGTAATAGGAAGCAAGGATTGTAGCAGCCACTTTTAATCTCTACAAGGCCATTATTACACTATATCCGAGTGTAATTAGCTATCCCGTATTCTGGTTATGGAGGAAGATGCTCCATCTTCATAATATGATTGACTAAATGATTAATATATAAATGGATGATTGATTACAATGGATATGGTCGCCTTAAATATGGTTTGTCCATCACTTATTGAAGAGACACTTCTCTTCATAAACTCTATTTGGTATTATTAATTACTATTACTAATGCTTATCTGTTATTTACTATTTTATAATTGTAACATTGTCTTCCCCTTGAGAAAGCTTTGTCCTCAAAGCTGAATTTTCTCATGCCCTCTTTTATTCTGGCTCTGTGTCGAGCTGATGACTTCAGACATGCGATTTTGATTATGACGATTGCTTCATTTTGATTCTTTTGTCTTGGAATTTGCATTAAGTATGAACTTGGTGAAGTTTTGTTTACACTTTTTCCACTTGTGTGATTGCTTATTTTAATTATTTATGTCGTCAATTGAACAAACTCGACAGACATGACGACATTAACTATTTTCATGTTGTTATGTGTCAGTTCCCTTGAACGGGCTCTTTGTGCTTATAATGTTAATAAGAACACCAGTCCTATCTTGTGTCTGATAGATAATATAATTGCTTTCATTAATGTTCTTTATAGTCGTCTTAGTGATGACATATGTCCTCCGTGAGTTTGTTAATGTGACATTATTATCGATGCATTGATCATCTTTATTGTTAGCAACACCGGCTCTCTTATCACAGTCTTGGTCAAGATCATCTTTCTCTTTGTTAATTATTTCGTTGTCAATTTCTTAATTACTAGGGTATGTTATATCTTTGTCTTGCATATTATCTTGATTGATGCCATTGCTCTCATCGGGGATGACATAATGGTTTACTGTATCTTCCCCTTTTACGTCAACTTGGGTGGCTTCTTATACATTATTTTCACATACATCTTCATTTCCTTTAAATTTTTTGTCAATAGATTTTTTATTTTTATTTTATCTATGTCCTTAAGGATTTTCTCGAGGATATTCATCAATTCTTCATTATAAGATGCCAAGGATTTTCTCAAGGATATTCAACAATTCTTCACTATAAGATGCCATGGATGTTGTAGAAAGGACTTTTTGCTTTCGATGTAAGAAGGTTATTATTATCTTTAATAATAACTTCTTCTTTTTAATTAATTAATTTATTTTTATTTTTATAATAATAATATTATAATTATCAATAATATAATATTCAAAGATTGAATGGTATATAATATATTATAATGATAATTAATATTATTATTATTATATATGGAAATTCGGTTTGATGCGTTGAAGCAAGGGTGGAGTGGGAAGGAGGCGTAGGTGGTGGTTGGAAGGAAGCCCACAGTGGAGATGAAGAGGAAACGATGGTGCATACGAGGTCAACATACAAGTGCAGGTGGATGGTAGATGCAGGAAGGAGTAGGCAGGTGTGGGAGGCGAGTCGAAGGCAGGTGCAATGTTGAAATGTTACCTAAGAAGTTTTTGTCCACCTAGATTTTCCTTGGGGTGGACAGGGACACTTGAATGTGACTCCTATTCATCTTGTGCATTTAATAAAGTTAGAAGCACTTTATGATTTTAAAGTGACTTTATTAAAAAGGATAAGTAATGATATTTTCCTAAGTTCACATTTAAATTAATAAAGTTAAGTGAGTGATTAAATAGAACGGGGTTGCTCAATTTTATTAAACAACATGAGGTGCACTAAATGTAATTTAATTATTATTTAATGTGAACCCTTCATCTAATTTAATCTTGATCATTAGATTGACGGGGAAGTTACCATGAACAAAAAGGACTAGGGCAAGGCAAAAGTTCATTCATTGTGATCATTTTCAAAAGAGATTTTTGGAGAGAGAGAGAGAAAGACAGATGAGGGTTTGAAGAGATTTTGAACCAGGAGAGAGAATTTTCAGAGATTGAAGAAATATTTGTAGGCACAATTTTCGAGAAGAATTTTGTATGCACAAAAATCAAGAAGGGCTGCACAGGCACATAAACCGAGGTAAGTACAGGTGCACAGAATTTGAGATCCGTACAACAGTATTGTGGCACAAAATTCAAGGTGTATGGATTGGTACGGACTGTCAGAACCGTACAGTACCATTTGCATGAATTTCGAGATAGTAAATGCACATAAATTGAGGTGTACAATCAACATTTAATTATGTTCGTACATAAATTTCTGGGCACGTTTTTCAAGGTGAAAGTGGCACAGAAATCGAGAAAAATCAGCAGTAAAGGAGTTCAGAAATCGAGGCAGAATTCTAATAAGTATCGTTGATTGTATTTATGATTTTTACCTGAAGAAAATAAATCTCACTCAGAAAACAAGTTTTCCCTTGGGGGTTTTGTCTTGGACCATTGGTTAAAAACAAGTGTTAAATTTCATGTGTTTGACTATCTGAAATTTTCTAAGTTTTTTTATTTCCCAGTAGAAAAGAAAATTTCTGAATTGTTTAAAATTGAGAAAAAGAACCTCTTGTGTTTCAGTCAAGTTATATTTTGATAAAAAACTATGCATTGAAGGGTTGGGCATTAAACCATGCAGAGAAGCCAAAAGGCTTGAAACCGGGTTGGGCTTTCTTTCAAAACCTTTCATGGTATCAAAGCCACATTAAAGATTCAGAATTTTAAACATTCAAAAAACTGGTGTTTGGAGGAAAGAAGTCTTGAACGACTTACTTGAGGTTGCAGTTACAGTCATGGTTTTTTGGTCTTAGAGTGGAAGATAGATTATAGGGGGCTGCAAATTTTATCCCTTGGAAGGCTAAAAGAAGTTTGATTCTTAAAGAGAATGAACTATGGGATATAGTTCATGGAACAACAGTAAATCCTATAGTAGTACCTGTTGATGCAACTAATAAAATAGATTTTATAAAGAGGGATGTGAGGGAAAGAAGGGTCATTCTTGATGCAGTGAAGGATCATGTGATCCCTCACATTTCAGCAAAGGACCATGCATTTCAGATGTGGACAGCTTTGACAAATCTTTATCATAGTTCCAATGAAAACAAGAAGATGGTATTGAGAGAGAAGTTGAAGAGTGTGCACATGGGTAAAGGGGAAGGCAAGGCATCATATCTTACCAAGATCACACAGGTAAGAGATGAGCTTGCAGCTGTAGGAGAGGTGATAGGTAGTCCTGAGATGGTGCGCACAACACTAAATGGGGTATCTCAACAGTGGATCGTATTTGTTCTGACTATTATTGGTAAGGAGAACATACACACATGGGATCGATTGTGGGATGATCTCACACAGGAGGAGATACGGAGAAGCTTCATACAGGGCAGCTCATCACATCACAAGGATGATGAGGAGAATGTTGTTTTAGCAGCAAAGGGAAAGAAGAAGAAAAATTTCAAGAAAGGTTCCAATGAGAGATCCTAACAGCATGATGGAGAGAAGGACATGAGCAAAGTGAAATGCTTTGCATGTCAGAAGATGGGACACTATGTTGGACAGTGTCCTAACAAGAAGAAGAAGAAGAAGCAGACTGTAGCTACAATGGATATTAATGAGTTTGCAGCGAAATTTGAGAGAGACTTTTCTCTTTTTGAAGGTGTTAGTGTTGAGAGAGCATCTTCTATCATCGGCATGTATTTTAAGGACCACATGGATCATTCCATGATTGTTGGGCATTCATTGAGTGCTGCCACTACTTCCTCCACTTGGTACATTGACAGTGGAGCTTCCAGTCATATGACAAGCCCTTGGGATATGTTTTTAGATATGTCAGAGACAGACTTAAAGATGGAGGCTGTATTGGGAGATGGAAAAGTGGTGAGCGCAGTTGGGCATGGGATTGTCCACTTTGAGAGGGAGTCCATGCAACCTCTGTATATGAGGGATGTGGTGTATGTACCTGGGCTCAAGAAGAACCTTGTTTAAGTTTCCATGATGCACATAGATCTGTGGAACAACACACAACTCACAAAATAGATCAGACAATTTTACTCAGAATTGAAGAATGAAACAGTGCAAAAATGGCTTGCAACTGTGTAATGCTTTCATTAATCAAAAGTAATTGGATAATTAATTACAATGTAATACACTAGTATTAATAACCAGTCAATTCGAATGCATGAGAGAGGAATTTGAATTGATTGACTCTACCTAACTGAATGGATAACTAGACATGTCTAAATCACTATCGGAGCCTAACTAGTTAGCCCTAGTTGTCTAAATCAGTGCCTCGGTCAGTTAGAATCAGTTAACTAGTCTAACTGAATGTGGTAGGTGAGGAAAGGCACCTTCCCACATGCAATTAATCAATTACTGGTGCTAACTGAATGTAACTAGATGTAACTAAATTTAACTAACTCGTAACTAGGCTTAATTAATCACTAACTGAACTCAACTGAAGGAGGTTGGTTTCGACACTCTCAGTGGCTCCAAAATTGTAGGTATTGGTCTAGGAGGCGCCTAAAATTATGAATGCAAGTGCAGTCAGTGGCAATTAGCCTCATCTAGTGTTCTCCACACTCTAATAACTGGTACATGTGGCCCAATTAGGCCATTTGGACCCAATGATGACAATGACTAAATATAGACTAAAAAGACTCCTAATTTAGACATAATTGACCAAATTGGACAAAGGGGGATTCTAATATTAACACCCCCCCTGAATGCTAACTTGGACAATTTGTGGGCCCTGATAACTAAGACCATAGGTCACCCATTACAGCTAAAGCAAAGTAACTGATTCCTTTTTTTTTCTAATACATATCTATTGCTCATATATTTCTTTCGCATGTATGAATAATTCACCACATCTACCAAAGATTGTGAAAGGTAGACCTAGCACAGTTACTTTATAGAGCCTTTATGAATATATAGAGTCATTAGAGAAACGTGGAGAAGAAAGAGAAGCTAAGCTACAAATAGAGTTAGAAGCCATGCTGGAAAACAAATTTACATCTTTTGAAGACAAGAGACAAAAACAAATAGAAAATAAAATAAAACTATTGGAGAATAAAATGGAGACAATGGAGATTAGATTATAGGTAATATAAAAACAAAGCCAACATAAATCCAAACACCCCAACTAGGAGATGATGATACTTTAGAAAGTCTTAAAATGAAGGACATGACTAAAGCTATAGAAGAAAAAGTTAATAACAATCTCACCCTAAATAGCGTGGAAGGTAAATTAGATATCAAACCCATTAAAGAGGAAATGAAAAAATTGATAGAATTAGACCATGAGCGTAACAAAAGGGCTTTGAACCTTGTAATATTCGATGTGAAAGAGGAGGTAGACGAGGATATATTAGCCATAGTCTAGACAGAATTACATAATAGATTACAAATTGAAACAGCATGTCTCACAGAAGCAACAAGGTTAGGAAAATTAACTGAGAATAAAGAGAGGCTAATCCGAATAAAGGTGAGCCCTACTGACAATAAGTATGACATACTTAGTAAAACCTCAAGTCTAAAAGGAACAGGAATATTCATAAATGAAGATCCCATTCCAAAATATCAAGCATTCCAAAATATCAAGCAGAATTAAGAAAGGAGGTTCAAAAAGTAAAAGAAGCTAGGAAGGAAGGAAAATGGGCAATAATCAGATTTAGAAAATTCGTTATCTGAGATAGAAACCAAAAAGATAGTAATAAATAGCAATTCAACATGCTCTTGATTCTTTCTTGGAACTTTCGAGGCTTTCCATGGAACAAAGGCCCCAAGCTAAGTTGGATCTCGAATGAAGTTGATATTATATTGTTAGTTGAAACTTGGGAGCACGAAGAATTTAAGGTCCCTAACATAGATGGCTTTGTGCTTTGGTCAATATGGAACAAGCAATCCCACCATAGAGGCATTGGGGGTATACCTTGTTACATTAGGAAGAACATTCCCCCGCCCCCCCTTCCCCCCCCCCCCATGCCAAGATTTATAAAAAAGACCCTTACAACCAGTATATTTGGGTAGAGATTACGAACATTAATGATAAAAAAACCTACATAGCAATCTGTTATTTTGGCCCTATTAATTCTAACTTCTATAAGAAAAACAATTTAGATAAAAATTGTCCTTACAATGGCCTAGAGAAGGATATTTCTACCCTAAAGAATGAAGGCAATATCCTCTTAATGGGTAACTTTAATTCTCGAACTTCAAGCAACCAAGCTATTCTTCTAAGCAATCATTCTAACCCTAATCCTCTTTGGTTAGACGAAGACCTTACTCTAGCTGAAAGGTACAAAAAAGGCTCTGAAGATCTAGGGGATAATTTGTTCGGGTCTGAGCTAGCCAAGCTTTATAGTTCTCAAGATCTCATAATTTGCAACGGTCTAAAGAAGTGGCCCAATTCTAGCAAGATGACCTGTATGCATGAGCTTGATAGTAGCGTGGTGGACTATGTTATTTTCAATATCCCTTTATACAACGAAATAATAAAATTTGACATCTTAAATGACGACGAGCCTGACTCGGATCATAGACCTTTAATTGTAACTCTCAATTTTGTCATGCATAGAGATCCTATAGAAGATAATCCTCATAGCCAAAAAAACTTGATCTTTGATAGAAATAAAAGTAATCGTTTTCTAAATGAATTAAAAATTAATTTGCTTCCTTTATCATGTATAGACAACATAGAAGACCTCTATCATAATTTTACCACAACCCTTTCATATTCTATTAACAAGTTCTCAATTGAAGTTTCAAGTAATAAAAGAAATAGCAAAACCAACCCTTGGTATAATAAAGATTGTAAAAGTGCGAGGAAAGAAATTAAGGAGTCTCTTGATGAGTCTCTTAAAACTGACAAGATAAAAATATACAAAGCCCTAACTAAAAGGGAAAAATGCAATATATTCATAAAGACAAGAAAATCTCTTACACCTCTCTAAGGTGGCTCCTAATAAATTTTGGAGGCAAATTGTAACTATAAAAACTAAAGATAATAATAGGATTTCTTTACACAACTGGAATTCCTATCTTAAAAAGATTTATGAATCCCATAACGGCATAGATAACTTTGAAACCCTGCTCACAACGGAAGAAGTTTTCTCATTAGAAGACATAGATTTTGGGGTTAAGTGTCTAGAAAATGGAAAAGCTAAGGACATCGAAGGTTGCCAGCCAAAAATCTTAGAAATTAGAGGTCATGTCCTCAACCCTCACATCCACAAGCTTTTCAATCAAGCAGTCAAGGAAGGGTTCCCTAAACCTTGGAATCAAAGCCTCATTATCCCTATTTTTAAAAGTGGGGATACAGACAACACTTCTAATTACCGAACAATTATGATTAGCCCTCTCTTACCCAAGTTGTATGGTATTATTTTGGAAAAGAATATCAACATTTGGCTTGAAAGTGAAGGTATGCGGGCTAAAGGCCAAGCAGATTTTAGAAGGAAGGACTCTATAACGGACCATCTCGTTACGCTTAGGATAATTGTGGAGGAGTGTCGTAATGATAAATCCAATCTCTTTTGTTGCTTTGTGGAATTCATAAAGGATTTCGATACAGTGCCTAGAAATAACCTATGGAATAGATTAGAAGAGCTAAAGGTTCCTTTCGAATTGAGAGCCGCCGCAATAAGGTTATACGAGAATGTAATTGCTAAGTTCAAGACCAACGAGGGGTGGTCGAAAAATATTAAGTGTAATATCAGAGTTAAACAAGGTTTCCCCCTCTCCCCCGCCATTTTTGGCATTTACATAGATAAGCTAGAAGGTTGTTTAGAGGAAGCATATTGTGTTGGTACTATCTTCATTGGAATAGTCATCATCCTTCTTCTCTATGCTGACGATATTGTTCTTCTGGCAAGGTGTGCATTTGATCTTGATAAGCAACTAAGACTTCTTAAGTATTTTTTCTCTACCATGGGTATCGCTGTTAACACTAACAAAACAAAAATTATGATTATCAAATCCAAGAAGGACACTTACGCTAATTTTTGTTTATGACAATAGCAACTTGGAGGAAGTGTCTTCTTACAAATACCTAGGAATTGATATTCATCACAAGCTTAACTGGAACTATAGCATTAAGAGAAATATTAATGGAGGTTGGAAAGCTTATTTTGGTCTTGAAAATAATTGTAAAGAATCAAACCTTGTGGTGTGGGATAAAAAGAAGCTCCTCTTTGAAACTTTAGTCATTCATGTTATCTTGTATGGGTGTGAGGTTTGGGGATGCAGCATCTCTAGAGAATCCTGGAGAAAGATTGAGCAAATCCGAAAGCATTTTATAACATATAACCTCAAAATTAAAATCAATACACCCTACCCTATTCTCCTTATAGAAGTGGGTCTTTCCCCTATCGAGAGCCTAGCTATGACTAGGCTCCTGTTATACAAGCACAAAATCAATAACATGGGAGACCATAGACTTCCTACACTAGCTTTAAAGTCCATCCAAAACCACCTAAGGCTCAAGCAAGGTTGGTATAAAGATATGAGGGCTTGGTTAAACCATCGGGAGATCGACAAAAATGTTGCATTGCAAAATATAAATAACAATAAAAATATTGCCACTTCTAAGTTTAAGGAGAAAATGTGGTGTGAGAAAGATTTAGAGGATAAAATAAAATTAAGGTATTATAAGGAGGTCATCAACCCTATTCTAGAAGATAAAAAGTATCTCTCGGTTTTAACTAGTTTAAAGAAAAAAATTAATATAACCAAGCTAAGAATGAACTCTCATGAGCTTCATAGTGAAATTGGTCGTTGGGAAGTTCCTAAAACACCATGGGTAGAAAGGATCTGCTATCTCTATGAGAATATGAACATTGAGGATGAACAACACTTCCTCTTAGAATTCCCTGCTTACACCCACATTAGATCTCAGTTTCATAATCTTTGTTGTAATCCTGACCTTCCTAGCCTTTTAACTTGTCAAAATTATAGTGAGCTCGGGACGCTTCTCTCCAAGCTCTTTGAGCATAGAAATACAATTTTAAAACAAACTAACTATTTCGTTCCTTTGGGTCCGATAGACCAAAGTTTTGGTCTGAGTGGACGTTAACCATCATCATCATCATCACAAGGAAACAGGGAAAAAACCACATCGGAAAAAATACCCCCCCTCTAACTAAGAAGGTAGAATCAAGATTCACGTTAAAAAAAACTTGAAAAGATGTAGTTGCAACCTTCATCTCTATGGTTTAGCGAAGAAGCATGCATGATGTTCTGTGCAGAGGTATCCTGGGACCTGCCATGTATACTTCTCCATCTTCTCCCAAAATGATGATGGAAGGAAGGAGGAATGTAACCTTTGCCTCTTTTTGGATGAAGAGGTATATGATCCACTCTATTCTTCTAAGAGAAGTGTAGCTGATCAGACCTTGCCATGTAGCATCTCACAGGGAGTTTGTTGCATCTCTCTGAAGGAGGTGAGTTTTCATGACATGTCGCAAGGTTCTCTTTTTGAAACTAATCTTTTGTCCTCTTTGTGTTAAATGGATTTCCAGACATCTTCCTAGCAGCCCGCTTGGGAGTAGGGACTAGATTTGGATTTGAATCACCTTGAATCTAAATCTCATAAATTGATACAACTTGTTCTGCTTCTGATTTTGAAATACTAGTGGAAACTGCAAAAGGAGTAGATAGAATGTTTTTACCTCCCCTTTCAAGTGGCAGTTGAGAGTGTACTGGTTCTGAAAATGGCAGGAAGTGTGAGAATTCATATGCCTTGGAGACGTGATTTGCAGAACCCTTCGCTATGATGTTCTCAATAGAGATATTTATGATCTCCATTGAGTCAAGACCAAATGTCACTCGCTTTGGAGGGCCAGTGTGAGTCATTTGGTATACAGATAACAGATTTGCAGCTAAGGAGGGCACATAAAGCACATCTTTGAACTTTCCATGTTCAAGCTTGATAGAACCCTTCCCTTTGGCTCGAATTTGACTGTCATTACCCATGTGAATACAAGGGCCATCACTAGACTATAAAGAAGAGATTGATTCTTTGGATGCAACCATATGATTGGAAGCTCCTGAATCAATGAGGAAGGCATGTGTTCTTGAACAGATAGCCTTCATTGCGTGGCATTTCTCATCATGTTCTTTATTTTCTTCTCTATGGTTAGCCTTCCTTGCGCCAGCAGGTACAGTGATGTTATGTTTCTCTAGAAGAACATCCATTTCATCAATTGTTCTTCTCATACACAAGCTTTCTGGATGAAAGCCCTTTCCACAATAAGAACAATGGGTCTTTCCTTTGCCATTCTTCTTGCTTCTCCTTGAACCTGAGGGCTCATCTGATTGCTCTTTCTCCACATGAGGCTCATTATTTTCCTTCCCCTTACCATTCGTAGCTTTGGGTCCTCCAACAACCAATGCTTAATATTTGGAAGATCTGATGATCCCCATTTCGACCAACTTGTCATGCTCATTGGTGAGAGACTCAATGAAGGCATTGAGAGTTGGTATCTTCCAATTAGGTGTTGTGGGCTTCCTGGTATGAAAGGTTGATACAAAGACTGAATAATTTGTGCCATATTTTGAGAGGATAGAAAGGATGAGTTGATCATCCTCCTTCTCAACTTTACACAGCTTCAACTAGAACACCAATTGCTTGAATTTGGTGAAGAAATCATTCAAAGTTTCGAAGTTTCTTGGGTGAAGAGAAATCGGCTCATTCTCTAACCGATAGATCCTCAGGTCATCTTGCTTATCAAACAGGGTAGCAAGTCGATCCCAAACCTCCTTGGGAGTCTTCAATCCATTGATGTGAAAGAGAATATCTCTAGAGATTGAAAGGCACAGACATCCATATGCTTCATCAATCTTCTTCCAGTATTTTTCTTTGTCAACAAAATGAATCGGCTCTACCTCTGTATCCATTGTGACTCTGTAGAGTCTTTTGGAGCGAAGCTGCATCTACATGTCCTCCTTCCACTTATGGTATTTGAAAGGAATGAGAAGCTCCATAGGAGGGGCCATTGTGTTGTTGTGGCAAATGCAATGAAGGAGACTCAAACCTATAAATCTCACAAACAAACAGACAAAGTAAGGTTGACAAACTGCACTTTTGGAATTTTCTTCACACCCAGCTTAGTCAATCAAGAAAGCTTGATCAACAATTCCTTTGCTTATGATTTATGTGGTAAATTCTCCGCTTTTAGTGCAGTGCTAGAAGCTGTATTTCTTGCTCAATTTTTTTTTTTAATCCAAGTATGAATATGTTGAAGGAGAAGTGCCTTGTCCTACCGAGGCTCTGATACCATATAAAATTGAGCACATAGATCTATGGATCAACACACAACTCACAAAATAGTCCAAACAATTATACTTAGAATTGAAGAATGAAACAGTGCAAAAATGGCTTACAACCGTGTAATGCTTTCATTAATCAAAAGTAATTGGATAATTAATTATAATGCAATACACTGGTATTAATAATCAATCAATTCGAATGCATGAGAGAGGAATTCGAATTGATTGACTCTACCTAACTGAATGGATAACTAGACATGTCTAAATCACTATCAGACACTAACTAGTTAGCCCCAGTTGTCTAAATCAATGCATCAATCAGTTAGAATCAGTAAACTAGTCTAACTGAATGTGGTAAGTGAGGAAAGGCGCCTTCCTACATGCAATCAATCAATGACTAGCGCTAACTGAATGTAACTAACTCCTAACTAGGATTAACTAATCACTAACTGAACTCAACTGAAGGAGGTTGGTTTCGGCACTCCCAGTGGCTCCTAAATTGTAGGGATTGGTCTAGGAGGCGCCTAAACTAATGCATGCAAGTGTAGTGAATGATAGTTAGCCTCAACTAGTGTTCTCCACACTCTAGTAACTGGTACATGTGGCCCAATTAGGCCATGTGGACCCAATGATGCTAATGACTAAATATAGACTGAAAAGACTCCTAATTTAGACATAATTGACCAAATTGGGCAAGGGAGGATTAAAATCCTAACAAGGCTTCGCTGTATATTTCCTTGATGGGAAAGTTCACATCTTTCCCACCGCAGCAGGTCCATCAGATTCATGGATGATTGGAGTCAAATGTAGGAAACTATCACAAGATTCTCTTCGATCCACATCACGCATTGTCACACACTCAGAGCAGTAGTGAGTTGTGTGAGCTATGGCACAAGAGAATGGCCCATATTCACCATCCAACTTTGTGGATGCTAAGAGATATGACGACAGGTATGTCATATTTCAGTACAAAGTCAAGTGGTGTGTGTAGATGGTGTTCTTTAGGAAAGTACACCATGACTTCTTTTCCAAGCAGTGATTCAAGATCAAAGAGAGTACTTCAATTGATTCATTCAAATCTGTGTGGTCCCATGTCATCTGCCTCTTTGATAGGGTATGAGTATCATATAACTTTCATCGATGACTTTTCTAGGAAGACCTAGATCTATTTCCTTAGAAGCAAGAGATCATAGGAAGTCTTGCTTCGGTTCCAAGAGTTCAAAACTGTTGTGGAGAACCAGACGAGAAAGAAGATCAAGGTACTTCGTTTAGATAATGGAGGTGAGTATACTTCACGTGCTTTTGATGAGTATTGTCGGCGGGAGGGGATAAAGAGGCAGTTGACAATTCCTTACACTCCACGGCAGAATGGAGTGGTTGAAAGGAAGAATCGTTCTACAATGGGTGCAGTTAGATCCATGTTGCATGATCAGAGTCTTCATTTATTTCTATGGGTAGAGGCCTGTAGTACTGTTGTTTATGTTCTAAGCAAGAGTCTGCACCGTGCATTGGGGAGTAAACTCCTAAGGAGACATTTACAAGGAAAGTGCCTAAGATAGGTCACTTTTGGATTTTTGGTTTCCTTACATACTCTCATGTTCCTTATGAGAAGAGGACAAAGTTAGAGGCTACATGTGAGCGTGGTATTTTTTGTTGGTTATGATGGACAATGAAGGCTTTTCATATATACCTTCATTCGCAGAGGAAAGTTGTGGTGAGAAGGGAGGTGAAGTTTAAGGAGGAGAAAGCCTTCAAGAAGTCTCTTGATTTTGAGATGGAGGATCAGCAGGGTACTACACGGATGATAGCACAGAGTTCAGGGTCACCGGTTTCAGGTGTGACTGGGTCACAGGTTATAGGTTCTTCAGTTACAAGGGCTTATTCTACATGTACTTCTGGTATAGGGACAGCCTCACGGATCAAATGTTCACAGGTTATTCGAGTTCTAGTGATACAGGGACACGTTCTTAGGTTGTTGATACTTTTTTAGGGAGACGTGTCTGATGAGGAGGTAGAGGAGATTTTGAGACGAGATACTTCCTCCAAGAAGAGAAAGCCAAGTTGGCTTAAGGAGTTGATGAAGGAAACAGAGGAGTCAGTTGGACCACCCAAGAGGGAGGTCAGAGAAAGCAGGGCACTTGAGAGGTTTTCTAGTTATATGGCACAGGTGACTAGCTTGCGTGACACCGTTCCTAATACTTATGAGGAGGCTTTTGCACACCAGGTATGGAGAGATGCCATGATGGAGGAGTACAACTCCATCATGAAGAATGGGATGTGGGAAGTTGTTCTAAGACCAGAGGGGAAGTTAGTTGCGACTTCCAAATGGCTTTACAAGATAAAGCATGCTACATATGGCAGTATTGAGAAGTTCAAAGCTCGTTTTGTTGCACGTGGTTTCTCAGCCGGAAGTAGGAGGGAAAACACAGAAGGATTCGTTGGGACCACAAAACCCAGTATTTCCTCCGCATGTCAGCTTCCTCTTTCTCAACAGGCCTATCCTACAATATGCAATGATTATCAGCCATCGGTTTGCTCACCTGGAGCAGCTATCAGCCAAACAGATCAGTTGGGGGCGTGAGCAGCAGAACTGCTAATCAATTCGCTAGGGCACTTAGAGGCAGCCAAACCTCCGCATGTGTCAGGCCATCTCTCCAGCATTAGCAGATGGACAAGCTCAGAAAGTTTCAGCCCGAACGAACCTCTCCTCCTATAAAAACGTCACCTTCAATCTGGAGGGTTTTTACAGCACTTCGGGCAGTAACACCGGAGGAAAAGAGCATTATTAGACCACCCATCCGGATCCTTATGCATGTAGCAATATCTGGAGTCATTATCAGCCAGAATATCAGTGGTAAGTGTTAATTTCTCTCTACAAAACCCTAACCCTAATTCAGCTATATTTTAGGGCATTTTTGCATTGCGAGTTTGCATGCACAGTTATTTTGCAAATTTGTATGAGGTTGAGTGTGTGAGTCAGCACTATCATAGAACATTAGAGAATATCAGTATTTGGGATATTACAGTGGTATCATAGCATGATCCTTTCCAGCTGTGGGAACATAGCAATTGAATAAAAGTGCATATTGATGCATGCTTGTACATGCAAATGCATGTCAGTGATGTTAGTGAAGTGCATGTCAGAACAAAGGTTTTCCTTTTCCAGCTTGTGAGAACATGAAGACAATGAGAAGGAGTACTTCAATACTTTCCTCGATATCAAGAGTATCTAGCCTTGGGTGATGAGGTATGTGCAGCATTGTCCTTTCAAGATTATTACACCATCAACTTCGGGAGCTAGCCCAAGGATTTGGATGAGGATCTCCTTAAAGGCATAGTTGGGGGAGGGAAGAAAGATGAGCATGAAGTACAGGTTGTTGGTGAGCTTCATTTGGAGTTAATAGTACATGATGAAGATGTGCATGAGGAGATCGCATTAGAGCCATCCTGTGAGTCTAGTGACACAAGCACAATCGCTAGTCAGATTGTGGACAAGTCGTGTGATGAATTGGAGTTGGTACACTCTTCATCACCTACAGTAGGAGTCCAGACAGTTATGACAAGAGAAATACATGAGGTGCAAGGCAATGAGCACAGCAGTCGAGACAATGAGCAGTCACACATGGAGGTTAGGCAGAGTTTATACATGCATGAGATAGAGCTTCTAGATGATAGTCACCGAAAGAATATTGAACGTGTTAAAGAAAGCATTCTAGCAATGAAAGAGAAGACTGAGATACATATGGACACCATATTACAGCGAGATGTTGAGCTTACATCTCTTCGAGTTGTATGTACCAAGTCAACGGTCAGGCTTTCAAGTATTGAAGAGCAGTTAGATTCCTTGATGGAGCAGCAGTAGAAACATATTGTTGCATTTCAAAGCAGTCCTCTTTAGGAGTACATAGACAAGGCTTGCAGTAGCTTGAGTCCACATTTGCATAATGGAGGATGGTTTTTACAGGTTGGCTAGGAATGAGAAATTGGGCAGTAGTATATGAGCATTCCAGTTGAAATCAAAAGGGCAGAATGTCATCTTGGTAGAATTATTCCTTGTGATGGTGCTTATGGACAAGGTCCTTTTCGGGGATTGGACTGGAGAGAGATTAAGAGTTGGTGTCCTATTGAGTGGGTGATTCTTAGGAAGACATTCCTAGCCAAGGGTATAGTCCCACAAGAGCCTTGGGAAATTTGGGATGAAAGATGCACAAGTTTGCATTGGGATCTAGATGGGAGACCTTATGAGGGATGGATACAATGTTTACTGATGGGGTTACTTAGAAGTCTTCAGGATGCTCCTTGTGTCGATACTACACAAGGTAGTGGTGGATGCATTTTGACTCTTGAATTCTCAGATTGATTTGGGACCCTGGGATTACAGTGAGTAGTAGTTTGGTGACTGCTAGAGGATGCTTTCAGGAGGTCTATTGTGATGGTACCTCATTTACAACCTGGTTAGTTACTCTACTTATAGGAGACTTCTATCAGATATCTTGTGATGGTACTGTGCAGTGCAGTGCTTTGAGTAGAGGATGCTACAAATCTCCTAGGATAATTTGGAACCTTGGGATCATCCCCGGATTCAGTTGGTTCAGTTTGATTGATTGTGGAGTTGCGTTGGCATTGCTTGAGGACAAGCAATCTTTGGCGAGGGAGGACAGTAATGTTCTGTTTTTTTATAAAAAGGGAATAACTGAGGAGTAATAGCACTAGGAGCAGAAATATACATCAATTCAATATTATTAAGTCATCAATGTAGAAAGAAGGCCATCAGAGTTCACATCCTAAAGCATGCAGGCCTTGTTTAGTCAATGTCAAAGTCAACATCAAATTAGAATTGCATGCATGCAAAAGTGAAGCATAAACCCTAGAAGTGACATGCAAACCCTAAAAGCATATGAAGATCTATTTAAGAAGGGTTATGGGACTAAAGGAAATATCTATTGTTATTGTTGATTGATTTCGGAGTTTTGAGCAACAGCACAACATGTAGCCGCGGTAGTTGGGGTTGGAGACGATGTCTTCAGCTAGCAAGGGTTCGACAATGAGATATCTGCCCTACTCTCTTATTGGGATAGATCATCCAGGTTTATCCATTGAATCCAACATATACTACAGTGTTCGAAGATCCAACACATTCCGAAGGGTTATTAGTAGATCCACGTTTTGTAGCCGTAAGTAGCAGAGAAAACACAAAAGGATTCATTGGGACCACAAAACCCAGTCTTTCCTTCGCATGTCAGCTTCCTCTTTCTCAACAGGCCTATCCTACAGTACACAGTGATTATCAGCCATCGGTTTGCTCACCTGGAGCAGTAACCAGCCAAACAGATCAGTTGGGGGCGTGAGCAACAGAACTGCTAATCAATTCGCTAGGGCACTTAGAGGTAGCCAAACCTCCGCATGTGCCAAGCCATCTCTCTGGCATCAGCAGACGGACAAGCTCAGAAACTTTTAGCCCGAACGAACCTCCCTTCCTACAAAATTGTCACCTTCAATCTAGAGGGTTTTTACTACACTGCGGGGCAGTAACAATGGAGGAAAAGAGCATTATTAGACCACCCATCCGAATCCTTAAGCATGCAGCTATCTTTAGAATCATTATCAGCCAGAATATCAATGGTAAGTATTAATTTCTCTCTGTAAAACCCTAACCCTAATTTAACTATATTTTAGGGCATTTTTGCATGGTGAGTTTGCATGCACAATTATTTTGCAAATTTGTATGAGGTTAAGTGTGGGAGTCAGCGCTATCATAGAACATTAGAGAATATTAGTATTTGTGATATTACAGCTTGGTATTCCTGGATTGATACCTACTTGCTTTCGATTGGGTTTTAGAAGAGTGAAGCGGATCCCAACCTGTACTACATTGTGGTTGGTGGTGTTTCACTTATTCTTCTGTTGTATGTTGATGACTTGTTCATTACTGGGGAAGAGAACTTGATTGATGTGTGCACGAAGGATCTTGCTTCAAAGTTCGAGACGAAAGACCTTGGACTGATGCATTATTATTTGGGGATGGAGGTTTGGCAGGAGGATCGACTTGTTTTCCTGGGGTAAGGAAAATATGATGCAGATGTTCTAAAGAGATTTCAGATGACTGATTGCAGACGTATGTCGGCACCTATGATCACCAACTAGGTGAAGTTTCATTCTTCAAAAGGAGAGTTGGTGGACCCTACTTTGTATCGTCAGTTGATTGGTTCGTTGATGTATTTGTCAACCCCAGACCAGATATGAGTTTTGCAGTGAACACTCTCAATGTTCATGGTGGAGCCCAGGAGAGTGCATATGATTATTGCAAAACACATTTTGAGATATCTTGCAGGTGCAGCTGATTATGGATTGGATTATAGGAGATCTAGTGGACTGGGATTGGTTGGCTATACAGATTCAGATTTGGCAGGTAGTGTTTCGGACCGAAGGAGCACTTTCGATTATTGCTTTAGCTTGGGTTTGGCAGTTGTGTCGTGGTTCAGCAGGAAGCAAAAGTCCATGGCATCGAGTTCTGTTGAGGCTGAATACATGGAAGCCAGTCAGGCTAGTTGAGAGGCCTTATGGCTTCGCACGTTGATAGTGGATCTGTTTGATATGGAGTTGAGTCCTGCAGTTATACAGTGTGATAATCAAAGCTGCACCAAGCTCTTTGAGAATTCAGTATTTCATGACAGGTCGAAGAACATTGAGATAGATATCACTTTATCAGGGACTATGTTCAAAGAGGGGATGTTCGGTTGCAGTATGTTTCGACAGATGAGTAGGTGGTTGACATTCTCACGAAGGCTTTGGGTAGAGGGAAACATGTCTACTTCAGAGATAAGTTGGGACTGGTGAAAAACACTTTCTTTGGTAAGAGGAACTGTTGAAATGTTACCTAAGAAGTGTGTCCACCTAGATTTGCCTTGTAGTGGACAAGGACACTTAAATGTGACTTCTAGTCATCTTGTGTATTTAATAAAGTGAGAAGCACTTTATGATTTTAAAGTGACTTTATTAAAAAGGGTAAGTAATGATATTTTCCTAAGTTCACATTTAAATAAAGTTAAGTAAGTGATTAAATAGAATGGGGTTACTCAACTTTATTAAATGATATGAGGTGCACTAAATGTCATTTAATTATTATTTAATGAAGCATTTAATGTAAACCATTCATCTAATTTAATCTTGGTCGTTAGATTGACAGGGAAGTTACCATGAACAAAAAAGACTAAGGCAAGGCAAAAATTCATTCATTGTGATCATTTCCAAAAGAGATAGAGAGAGAGAGGGAGGGAGAAAGAGAGACAAATGAGGGTTTGAAGAGATTTTGAACCAAGTGAGAATTTTTAGAGATTGAAGAAATATTTGCAGGCACAATTTTCAAGAAGAATAGTGTATGCACAAAAATCGAGGAGAAGGGATGCACAAATTTCAAGGAGGCACAAAAATCGAGGCAAGTACAACTACACCGAATTTGAGATCCATACAGCAATACAACCACATGAAAATCGAGGTGTACAGACTATCATAACTGTACAGTATAGTCTGCGTGAATTTCAAG
The DNA here is from genome assembly GCA_001517045.1 of Pseudotsuga menziesii. Lineage (NCBI taxonomy): Eukaryota > Viridiplantae > Streptophyta > Pinopsida > Pinales > Pinaceae > Pseudotsuga > Pseudotsuga menziesii. Next base: position 97,427 of record LPNX010764186.1, read on the forward strand.
ACAATAAATGCACATAAATCAAGGTGTACGGTCAACATTTAATTATGTTCATACAGAAATTTCTGGGCACATTTTTCAAGGTGAAAGTGGCACAAAAATCGAGAAAAATCAACAGTAAAGGAGTTCGAAAATCGAGACAGAATTCAAGTATTGTTGATTGTATTTCTGATTTTTACCTGAATAAAATAAAATCTCACTCAGAAAATAGGATTTCCCTTGGGGGTTTTGTCCTGGACCATTGGTCAAAAACAAGTGTTAAATTCCATGTGGTTGACTATCTGAAATTTTCCGAGTTTTAAATTTCCCAGTAGAAAATAAAATTTCTGAATTGTTTAAAATTGAGAAAAAGAACCTCTTGTGTTTCAGTGAAGTTAAATTTTGATAAAAAATTATCCATTGAAGGGTTGCGCATTAAACCATGTAGAGAAGCCAAAAGGCTTGAAACCAGGTTGGAGTTCGTTTCAAAAACTTTCATGCAGGTGGCGAGGTGGTGCACAGGTAGGTGCAATGTGTGAAGATTGAGAGATGCGTAAGAGGGCATGTGCAAATATGGTGGCACAACAATGGTGGAGAAAAGTGGATTTGGGAGATGGAATGGGGGGCACAGAAGGCTGTGTGGAGCAAGAAGAGGCGTGTGGAAGAGTAGGACTATGCGGCGAACAGTGTGGGGGTGGAGAGGTGGTGTGGTAGCAAAAGCGGGGTGGATAGAAGTTGTGGTTGCGAATGAAGCGTGGAGGGTGTTGAAGAGATGAGAATGAGCGAATGAATAGAGATCCAAGGAAGGGAGTGTGGGAGAGAAGGAAGCAGCAAGGGGAGGTTAGGTAAGGGAGAGTGCAGGAGGAGCACAGTGCAGATGGGTGAGAGAATGCAGTTCGTGTGGAGGTAAAAGGGGAGTTGTGGTTGTGGATGGCATGCAAACTGTGGCCCTGAGAAAGGAGCGACGCAATAGAAGTTGAGTGTGGCATGAGCCGAGTGTGGTGTGGAGGGATTGCAAAAGTGAGGTAGAGGCATGAGGCGAGAGTAGTGTAGAAGGGACATGTGGGGAGAAGAAGCGTGTGGGTTTGGGGGAATGAAAAGAAAGTGACTGCAAAAGGTAGAACACAATGATGCAGGAAAAACGAGGAGGCAATGGGAAAAAGAGTGTAAATGGCGTGAGGAAATGCAGAGTGAAGCGTGAGGGGAGTGATAGGTGATGAAATGGAGTAGCTGGAGAATTAGGAGCCAATGAGCCGAATCTAAGCTCGATGTAGGAGGAGCAAATCCGTTCTGATACCAATGTTACATCATATCCGAATGTAATTAGCTAGCCCGTATCTAGGTTATGGAGGAAGATGTTCCATCTTCAGAATATGATTAAATAAATGATTAATATATAAATTGATGATTGATTAAAATGGATATGGTCGCCTTAAATATGGCTTGGCCATCAATTATTGAAGAGACACTTCTCTTCATAAACTCTATTTAATATTACTAATGCTTATCTATTATTTACTATTTTATCATTGTAACAGCCCTGGGACATTATATTCATTGATTTTATTGGATTTTTTCAAGCACAAGAAGAAGGAATGATTGTACATATATAATAGTAGATTGTTTCAATAAGAAGTGTTACAATGGCTTGTAGAAAGGCCATCAAAGATAAGAAGCAACGACATTTTTATTTGTAAACGGTAGATGCACTTTGGAATTCTGAAGAGCACCATTTCTTGTAGAGATAAAAAAAATCTCAATAAATATTGGACTTCGTTGTGAAATAAATTAGATAATAACACTAAACCGAAGAGATCCATTGCATTCCAGCCATAGACTAATATATAGACCGAGGAAGTAAAGAAGAATTGATTCATCTCTTGAGAGGTCACTATTAAAAGCAATGTAATACTTGAGATAAAACCATGGTTTAGATATAATAGTCCTATGATAGGATTGTCCACCCTTCCACCAATGAGTCCCCCACCCTCACCATTGCATATTGTATATGGACAACCTAGAGCAAGGGAAATATCCCCGTGTAATGCATTGATGGAAAAAAATTCACATATAAGAAAGAGAAAGTTAAGAGAAATTGAAGAAATCACAGGGAAACTACAAGGCCAAGCATGATCAACACAGAGTTTGGTTGGACCTTAATAAGCAAAAGTTAGAAGCAACAAGGATGAAAATCAGAGCCCTAAGGAGTAAAACTTTAAAACTATTGGCGACGGTAGGAAACAATGCTCTTAAGCTAAACCTTCCACATTATATTTATATGTATTTCATTAGTAAATGTTGAGAACTTAAAATCTATGAGTCATCCATGCTCATTGAGGATGAAGAGGGCCAACCCTTACCTTCCACTGAATCTTTGGCACTGAATACACAAAAAGTTATCACAGAACGTAGTTCTCTAAAAGAAAGTTGAAAATACTGAGTCAACAAAAACTTTGGCAAGTTGAGGTGAAGGTTCAACTACCAACCAAGGCGAAATGAAAATTCAAGAATAATGATAAGGAATTATTTCTTCATCTCCTTCAAAACTAAGGCTCTCGGAGATCAAAAGCCTCTCAAAATGGGGAGAGATTATCCAAAATAGGATCTATATAAGTACCATAGGAATTTACCAATGCTCTAGATTGAGGACGTTAGGATTTGGTACATCTCAAAGATAGTATTGATTTTTTCCAATTTCAAGACATCAACTTTTGAAGCATTTTTTGGGGCCCTAAGGTGTGTTTTTTTGCCATAGATGAAAATCAAATCCCAAGGAAATGGACTTTTCAAAATATTGGACAAGGTAGAAACCAATATTCCAGCTTATATTCACATTTATTTAGTAGTAATGTAGAAAGCCTAAAACTCTATAATTATCCATGCTCAATAAGAATGAAGAGGATCAAGTCTTTCGTTCCAATCAAGATTTGGCAGTAGATGCACACATAGAATTATCAAATGGCAATTATCCAAAGAGTACCTAAACGTGTTTCTCTAATGTTTGCTTCTAGAGACAATTTTGGCACATTGAAGTGGTGGGTCAACTACAACTTAAGATCGAATGGCACTCCGATGAGAATGTTGAGGAATTGTTTCATTGTCTCCTTCATAACTAAATATTTTGGAGACCAAAAACCTCTCAAAGGGGTATAGATGATCCAAAACAAGATTTATAAAAGTACCATAGGAAGTTATTGATGCACTGGATTGAGGGGATTAAGATTTGGGACATCTCAAAGATAACGTTGATTTTTCCTAACTTTGAAACATTTACTAACACATTTTTTAATCCCTAACAAAGTAAGAAATTGTTATTTTCACTCGTATCTTTCTAAAAAAACTATCATGCACCTAAAACAGAGTTTGTAAGCGAAAGTTATCACCCTGACATGGTAATGGGCCAAATATTCCTCATGTATCGAAACGGTGAGCATGTCAACACACCATAATAGCCAATAGTTGCTCCATAATATTTGCAAAGTGTGGAGGAGATACTAACAACATGGAGAGATGTAAGGATGTTGTATAGGACTAAGGATGTTGTGTTGGATGGATGCATAAATTGTGTTGATAATCAACACAATTGAATTGATGGAAAGATAAACAGATCATTTCAAGTGAATGCATTTTTAAAATATGCCGAAAAGCTACGTAATAGATTTTGAAAGATTTCTTAAGATTATGACTAAAAGCTAAAATAATAACTTCCATGTAAAAATATTAAATAAGAGTGTAAAATGCTATAGAGATAAATAGATAAATACAAACATAATGCTCAAAAAAATTGGTTTGATGTTTCCTCCATGCTCATAAGAATTTCTATTTCCAAAAGGTATGATTTTATTTTCCATTTCATTGCATGAAAGTCACAAACTTCTCAAGGAAATAGCATTATTCAATACAAAGACAGTCATATTTGCTCAAGTGATAAGGATGTTGCGTTTTGGTTAAAAGCAAATGGTAGTCCTTTGGTTGAATGAGGGAATGCACTAACTTCGGCGAAGGATAATTGCTCCATTGCCGGAGAATGGGATCATGTCGATTGGCATGAGAGCTCGCATCAATCCCAACAAGTGCAATCACAACCACTTGAAAATATGCAGATTGCACTCATTCCATCAAAGGGAATTGCATCACCACAAGTGAGGTTGCACCCAATAATGCGAATGGATAATCGAACCACTAGAGGTGAAGAAAAGGTTTGGAATGAAAGGCACTTGCACCTACTAACGAGTGATCGTGGTTGTTTGAGTGATGGGAAGTCACAAACGTTTGGAAAAAGTGATGATCACACTAGTTTAAGCAAGGAGAAATAGCAGCAAAGTAAATAAAGCGGTGAATGGCAATGCCCTTGGGAAAAATGTGATTGTAATAACCCTTGAACGTGAATGAAGCGATTTGACTAAACGAACCATCACTCGCACTTGTGATTGAGATTGGGTGATAAAGCCATGTGACAGATTTTAAGCTTTGCTGAGAAGACGAACAGCAATTGCGTTGGGTTAATGAATCGTTGTAATATACAAGGCCAAGGATTAGAGGAATTTGAAAGGATGGAATTCAGGCTTGGACAATATCCTATAAATCCATCTAAGAAAGGCATCAATGGCAGTAAAGTTATTGGGGTCTAGGGTTGGCTTAGGGATTTGAATTCATGCTGCAAAAAATGAACCGACTAGAAAACACCCAGAGTCCGCTTAAGAAGATTGATGCTCTCCTAGCAAATTAGCAGACCTATAAACGAAGCCAAAAATGGAAGAATAGATGGCCTCTTTGTTGATAAAGAAAAGGTCTGAATCAAGAAGAAGAGATTCCGAAAAGAGGTTGCTTGAAGATAACTCGAAGAGCTGCAAATTCCAGAGGATAAATTTTAAACTAACCTTGCTGGTTGGAGCCCACGGTAAGGGTGAATGTGAAAGTGGCTTACAAACTGGACCAAAGAGATAAGGTTCAGTGGGCTTGGTTCAGATATTTAGAATGATTAGTTAATTGACTTCTTGGTCAGTGATCAACTGAATTCTTTGAATCAAGGACAAAGACAGACAGACAAAAAGTATTGAAGCTAGTTCAGAGTCATCCGCCATCTCTGCACACACCTTTGTCAATGAAAGACAGACAAAGGAAAAAGAAGTTATTGTTGTAGTTCAGAATTCCGTGCACAATGATCCTCTGTTCTTATGAGCCTCTGTATTCTAACATCAAGAGAAAATCATGAAGTACCAAGCAAATGTTCTATTTGATGACAGTTTTCCCACATTGGGTTTCTACGGTAAAACTTGTTTTTTTTGGTGTGTTTTAACTGATTGTCATTCTCTGTTTGCATTCTTCATTGGATTAGGCAACAATAAAAGCACAAGGAAAATTAACATAAATCGCACGACAAATCAAAAAATAAATAGAGCATTTGCTGTGATAAATTGTTCTGTGGAATATCTAATACAATATACAGTAACAAAGTTCAATATTGTTGTTTTTTGTACCAATTTAATTAGCCCTATCAAAAAAAACTTAATATATTTTTTCCTTGGAAAGAAGATCCCATGGAAACCTCTCGCCACAACCCCTCATTCTGAAGATGGTACCCAATGTAAAGCGGGAGACTTAGACTATTGTGCACCTGACCTGACAAAGCCAAATGACTTGAGCCTGTGACCTTCTAATTGTAATTTACAGCCAGTGGTAAATATATCTTTGGAGGAAATTTTTTACTTTAAATAATAATTTTTTTGTTATCATTTACAACGGTTGTACAAGGTTAAGTGCCACACATTTCTTCTCCTCGGCATGGAGGCTCAATTACCTGACTTCATTCTCAAACTTAAAGATGATCTAGATATATTTTAAACAGAAAGTGATATAATACAACCCACGAGCTCTTGTGCACATTTCGCTCAAGAAGGGAAGCTATGTAACCCACAACCATCTCCCTAAATAATGTACGAACCTAAGTTATTGAGCAGAAAACTGAGTGCGGGCCTTCCTTCAACATGAGGGTATATCTGGAATAAAAAACTGTTTGTTGCAAGGCAGGGAGAAACCCTTACAATCAAATATCATGGAATTCTCAAGCAGCAAATCCTTGAAGTGAGATATTATCCAAGATAATAATGCACATTGGCATGTGAATATTAGTGAATTTGACCATTAAAAGTGAATATCCTTCACCATAAACCATCGCACGGTCGCAAGCATGGATAAAAATATAACATCACTAGCTCAAGCATCACTGACAGCAGAACCTCTATGTCTTATCTTCTTATCAAACTGCACACTGAACAATTATTGCAGCCAAATTCATACATATCAATTATGTAAAAGCCAGTGATTTAAAGGAACAGCAGAAAAAACTGTGTTTTATGCCTGGACATGAACATTCCAGAAATCAAACAAAAGGTAGAGATGTGATTACCAAATACATACAAACACTAGAACTCCGACACAACATAGACAATTTCATCAAAACAAATACAGCCTTAGAGGAGTGTGTAACCCAACTAAAGGTAAATATACTACAGCCCATCATTCTTCAGCTGCACTTGCAGCACTTAGGTCAACAGTTAGGTCCAAGGCCTGCAAGAAACAATTAACAACGAGGGGATTGGTGACAGAATACATGGCAATAGAGATAGATGTGGCTAGGGTAAGCACATATCTTTAGGACAAGCCAAACAATGTATAAACAAATGCTTCAATACCTTTCCAGTTATCTGGGTGTACATGGCAAGAACATCCTGCACTGTTGTCTCGAAATGTGTTGTTGCATCGTAGCTCTGAAACAATCACACTATCAATTGAACTTCCATGCTCAAAAAGTTAACAAAACCAATCTATGTAAAAATGCATTCATCATCAGAAAGATAATAAAGCCTCTTACCGTGGATATGAAACAATTGTCAAGAGAAGGCTCATTAACAGGAACAAATCTATCATATGTATCAAAGAAGATCTCATCAACAGGTCCAAGCATAGCTATTCCTGGTTGCAATTCTACTTCAGGTTGATCAGTTTCTGCCTCAGCTGAAACAAAAGCAATGTACTTCCCTTTGGGAGCAACATTATGTGAATAAGAACAACAAAATACATACCTGCATTGGAGGCAGAACAACACTTAGTTTACATAATAATAAAATGCTGGCATTTGCAACACAAGAGACCTACATTAATACATGACCAGATATTTGCATCAAATATTGTTCAATGCCATTCAGGAGAATTTGTTAATAAAATATCAAATTTGAACCCCCAACAGGATACCCGTGCTGTGATTCTGGAGACTAAAACCACATACATTAACTTTAAAAGCTAAATGAGATAAAAATGCCAGATAAAGTATAAAATACTGCCAATTTCTGTTATGTAAGCTTATTATATCTAAAGACATACATGTCAGAATTGCGTCCAAGTTGCTTTTGAGGGAGAATTATCTGTACTGATTGGGAGTCATTTGTGTTTGGGATGGGGTGGCTCATTATACAAATTGCACGAGCAACCTTTCCAATTTTCCTAACCTGTTTCAGAGGTCAATTCTCAGATTACAAAAATTATATCATAGCCAAATTCCCTTTGCCATTAAGTCATGACTACCTATATTACCTTATTAGCTAAATAGGATGGATCACAAACTACTTTTTTGCATCTTGCAGTTTCCCCTTCCGATGTCACGCCACACACTTTACCTTCTTCATCAAACTCAACCTGCATGTGTTTGTTGGAAACACCATACATCATGTAACATATTATTAAAAATTTAATTGAAGAAGACAAAAAGGCCAATACTGGATATCCTGAAATCTTCCAAACGAAAAGTTTGAACTGCATAAAATAAGTTCACATCCAGTCACATAGAAAACTAAATATGTCAGATATTAGGTGATATAGGGTAAGCTCCACACAAAATAACAGCATTGCAATTTGCGTGCATGAAACTTGCCTCAGATATCAAAGTCAGATATCCAATAAATTTTGAAACAAAATTGCTTGTCAGGGAAAAACGAAGTAAAGATGCAAGCTTCAAATACCTTGCACTCTGGTTTGTTGAGCATGTATGTTCCTCCATAAACAGCGCTAAGACGTGCAAATCCCTGATACAGCCCATAAATAACATTGTATGAGCAATTATATCCATTTAAATGTAGAAAAAACCACCACATGTTTTTTATTTGACAATATGAAGTTAAATCAAACCTGAGGTAATTCACCCAACCCGTACAATGGGTATATGTATGGTGACCCTCCTTGAAAACGTGCAAGAGATTCTTCATACAGCTACAAAAGACCAAGTTCAATATTAGCAGAATCTAACAGAGATGCATCTCAGGCAAACACGTACAGGACTCCAAATACTAAATTATATGACTTCTCAATACAAGTTATCACCACAAGTCCCTATAAACAACCCAACAAGGCATCACACCAAAACCATCTGCAATGTTAGTCCCAGACTGAGGGATGATATTATCACATCAACCTGGGCATAGTATCCTGAATAAGCTTTAGACAAAACCATCAATATCCTTGTAAGTATTCCATCTACAATCCATTCACCAAGCAACAATCACTTGTCGGCCAAGCCTCATAAAGTGATTATCAGGAACCAAACATTCCTTTCATATCTACATGCATGGGAGTGACTAGAAAACTCTAAACATTCAGACTCTTGCCCAATGCAGATCTGGAGATAATGCAATTTCTAAGTAACATTTTCCAAATCTCCTTCTCATCAATTGCTCGGTGCACATGCTTGTGTACGAACTCTGGTCATCCCCATCACTCCTCATACTCTAGGAATGCAACATGGGTTGCAACTAACTCTGTGGAAGCCTTTGCCCCCATCAGCGTTGGCCAAAGAAAATTACGGAGTATTATTTCCTGGCATTGATAGAAGGTACCCAACAACAGGGATAATAGACAAGAGCAACAACATAGACATTAGTGCAAATCTAAAATATACAACCAAATTCATTGGCTTGGTTATCCATTTATCATTTTTTTATCAATCCTTTGGATGATCACATCCCGAAGCAATTTGGAAGAGGTAGGAATGAAATTGCAATCTGCGAGAGTTTAAAAACCTGACCAGGGTAGAGCCAAAACCAACCCTAAGTGCACAGCCAAGTTAGGAATGAAACTTCACAAGAAGGAAAATTTTAAGGAAAAAAATTAGCCCATGGGCTATTTTTCCATGTTTTTCTCCAAAAAAGATTCGCCAATTTGCAATTTTTGAAGCCCTGTTTCACCCAATTTGGGGTAAAATTTTTCAATCTAAAAATCGCCAAATCATTATATAAACAATATAAATCCTTAAAAATTGAAATATTTTTAGAAAAATATTGCCCAATATTTTATAGTTGACATCTTAAGAATTGGTAAGATTTGCCAAGGTTTACACTCTTAAATAAGTATGGATCCTTAAAATTTTCCCTGCTTCACAACAAATTTGTTGGCAGTCCATTGTGTTTTCAGTTAGTTCTCAAGAATAGTGAGGAAAGAATCATTACCAAAATGCCTGTTGAGTAGCTGACCAGAGTCTGGCTCAGGGGCATGAATTCCTTTGCAGCCATGGTATTCAAGGCAGTGGCCAGGGGACAACCTTGACTGATTGAGCTAAACTTGGATTGATTAGTACATATGCAGGACACCTTTTGAAAACAATGTTTCCATAATTTTAAAGAACTGGACAAACTTCAAGGGCTTTGAGCATGACCAATATGAATGGCTTGCCAACTTTGTCATAAGCATATTCCAAGTCTATGTTGATGAAAGGAGCATATAGGCCCATTCATCATGCCCATTCCATTCCTTCCCACATAGTGATGACAAGAACCAAAATGAAGCCACGCTCGGTTCTGCTTGTTAGTGACAAAACTACAGAGATAGGCTTCCAAACATTTGTTAACAACTTCTGTCTGTCCATCTGTTTAGGGATGATAGGATGAGCTCATGTTAAGAGTAATCCCAATTTGTTTGCAAAATTCCTTCCAAAAATTGTTTGAAAATTTGGCATCTCTATCACTAACAATGATTTTCGAGAATCCATGTAATTTGTAAATATGTTTATAGAATACTTGAGTGATTTGTTTAGCAGAGTCAGTTTTCTTAATACCCATAAAATGTGCATATTTTGTTAATCGGTCCACTACCACGAATATTTTGTCCTTGCCTTCGTATATGGGTAACCCTTCAATAAAATCCATGGAGATTTCCTCCCACTTTTGGTATGGAATGTGAAGTAGGTGGAGTAGCCCGACAGTCACGAAATTTTTGCTTTTGTTTCTTTGACAGGTGTCACACTCAACTACATACTTGCAAATGTCTTTATACATCCCCTTCCAGTGGAAGGATTGCTTGGCATTGTAGTAAGTTTTGAAAAAACCTACATATCCTGCGGGTGGAGATTTATGAGATTCCATCAACACCTTGGTCTTAAACCTTGATGTAGGGCTTAAGTAGATCATTCTTCTATACCAAAGGATGTCATTCCTCCATTCAAATCTTGGACCTCAATTTGGATCATGGATTAAGGCACATGTCTCTGGGTCCTTGGCATATTCACTTGGGATTTCATCCAACCAGTTCGGAACTGCAACTGAAACCGCATAATCCTTGACTTCTTTATCTTTTCGAGAAAGGGCATCAACAATTACATTATCCTTTCCACTCTTATGTAGTATCTCCATGTCAAATGTAGCAATTTTTTCTATCCATTTTTGTTGTTCAGTTGACAATGTTTTTTGTTGTAGGAAATATTGAAGACTATTGTGGTATGTTCTTATCAAAATTTTGTTCCCTAAAAGGTATTGTCGGCACTTTGCTGGAGCATGTATAATGGCAAGCATTTCCTTATCATATGTGGACTTTAGACACTCTCTCTTGTTGATTTTTCGGCTTTAGAATGCTATTGGGTGACCTTCTTGCAAAGAAGGCTCCTATCCCGAATCCTGAAGCATCACACTCAACCACAAAGGGTTTTGTGAAATCCGATGTTGCTAATACTGGTGTTGATGATATAATGTTTTTCAATGCTTCAAAATATTTTCCAACGTCATCATTCCATCGAAATGAACCTTTCTTCAACAAATATGTTATAGGGGCAGTCTTATGGACGTAATTCTTCACAAATCTTCGATAGTATCATGTCAAACCTAGAAACCCTCTTAATTTTGGGATGTTATCTGGTTTGGGCCACTTAGTGATTGCCTTGATCTTGCTTGAATTTTGACTTCTTCCTTTGATATTATACGGCCAAGATAGTCCACTTCTTTTTTTCCAAAAGTGCATTTTGACATTTTTGCAAAAATATGATGTTCTTCTAAGATGGTGAGTTACTTGATCCAAATGTCGGACATGCTCTCTCCAAGTTTTAACAAATAAATGAGGATAACATCAAAAAATACTAATACAAACTTTCGCAAATATGGCTGGAACAATTCGTTCATTGTGTTTTGGAAAGTGGCTAGAGCGTTAGTTAAACCGAAGGGCATTACCTTGAACTCATAATGGCCCTCATGGGTACGAAAGGTCGTTTTCACTACATCTTCTAATCTAACCCTGATTTGATAATACCCTAATCTCAAGTCTAATTTCGAGATCTACTTAACTCCATGAAGTTCATCCATCATCTCATCGATGAACGGGATAGGGAATTTATTCTTATTGTTACCATATTGAGACCTTCGTAATCTATGGAAAACCTGAAAGATCCATCCTTCTTTCAAACTAGCACTAGTGGAGTTGCATAAGGGCTTCTACTCTTTGAAATGACTCCACAGTTTAACAAATCTTGGGTGAACCTTTCGATCTTTGTTTTATGGTGATGTGGATATCTGTACGGTTTGATATTGACAGGTTTTGCCCATGGTTCTATCTTAATCATGTGCTCAATCTTCATGTTTGGTGGGAGCTCCATCGGAAGCTCTTGGAATACCTTGTGGTATTTTTGGATTAGCTCTTGTATCTCTAGTGGTTTGTAGTCATCTCCCTCACATGTTAGCAACTCCATCTCGTGACATTGAATTATGTAAGCATGTGCTCCCTTTCAAATGAGTCTTTCCATCTGATGTGATGTAACCAATTGAGTTTGGGGTGGTTGGAAACGGTACAACTTGTACTTTTTTCCTAGCCACTTGAACTTGATGAAGTGCTCTTGATGGTTAGCAAAGTAAGTACCCAATGTCTGCAGCCATTGGATTCCCAATACAGCATCTATTCCTCCAAGAGGTATTGCAAAGAAGTCGGATTCTAGGTTATACTCTTGCATTTGTAATTTACCGTTGTGACATTTTCCCACATTTTCAATCTTCTTGTCATATGCTACCATAACCTTCATGTTCGGCCTTGGGAAAACAAATGAGTTGAATATCTTAGCAAGATTAACATTAATAAAGTAATGGGTATTGTTGGTATCTATGAGAATTTAAACCTTGTTGTTTTTTATATGTCCCTTTAGCTTCAGTGTTCGTGGTTGGGATATCATCTACTAGTTTTGAGTGGCAATCATGTTGGTTTCCTATATCCTCCTCACTTGACTCTTCATTTTCTGAGACTTTTTCTTCTTCTTCAGCTTCGCAAGCATACAGCTTTTGGGGGTTGCTCCTTTCCAAGCATTTATGCTCATGATCCCCTTTCTCTCCACAATATTTGCACTTTCCTTCCTTCATCCTCTGGGATTCTAAATTGAGTTTTGCTACTTCCCTTAAATGTGGCGAGGGATATCTTGAAGTTCCCGTTTTCGCTGATTGGGGAGGATTCCTCTTGGAGTAGTTTTTGTCGAAGCCAATTTGAGCGGATCTTTTAAACTTGTTCTCGATGATCTTGGCCTTACGTCTTGCCTTCTCCATGGTGGATGTGTTATGTAATTCTAACTCATCCCGAATGTGCGGTTTTAGTCCATGTATGTATGTTTGCAAATGTTGGTCAACAGTTAGTTCTGGAACTCAAGTTGCCAAAGCTTCCCATTCACATGTGTATTCATCCACACTGCCGTTTTGCTGCAATCTGGTGATCTTGGCAAAGAAGTCCTTCTCGACTATGCCTTGAGACCTCTTAAGAAGATCGTTCTTAAAGTTATTCCAACTAAAGGAACAGACTCGGGTTGTCGTCTTCCACCACATGCACCAATTGTATCATTTCCCTCCAATTGCATGGCGGCGTACTTAATCTTCTCGCTATCGTAAGGTGTGTTATGGATGTCAAAGTATTCCTTTGCTTTACTGATCCATGCGATGCATTGTTTTTCGTCACCATCAAATTTGGATAACTCTAGTTTTATCCTTATTTGGTACCCGTGTGTTTGGGGAATTGACATTGACATAATGTTAAAGAAGGGAACTTCATGGGGTGGCATCATGTCATGTTGCCCTGGCATTTTAGGCGTAATTGTAGGAGGTGTATTGAAGGGGTCTAGGTGTGGATTATGGCTAGGTGGGGGCAACAAACTGTGCGGCGGTAGTTTGGCCAAGATATTATCGAGAGACTATTGAGTTTTCTTTTGATCTGCCTTCAATGCACAAATGCCTCCTTACTTGACTCTTCATTTTTTGAGACTTTTTCTTCTTCTTCGGCTACGCAAGCATACATCTTTTGGGGGTTGCTCCTTTACAAGCATTTATGCTTATGATCCCATTTCTCTCCACAATATTTGCACTTACCTTCCTTCATCGTCTAGGATTCTAAATTGGGTTTTGCTCCTTCCCTTAGATGTGGCAACGCATATCTTGGAGTTGTCGTATTCGCTGATTGGGGAGGATTCCTCTAGGAGTAGTTTTTGTCGAAGCTAATTGAGCAGATCTTTTAAACTTGTTCTCGATGATCTTGGCCTTACGTCTTTCCTTCTCCATGGTGGACATGTTATGTAATTCTAACTCATCACGAATGTGCAGTTTTAGTCCATGTATGTATGTTTGCAAATGTTGGTCATCAGTTAATTCTGGAACTCAAGTTGCCAAAGCTTCCCATTCACACGTGTATTCATCTACACTGCCTTTTTGCTGCAATCTAGTGATCTTGGCAAAGAAGTCCTTCTCGGCTACGCCTTGAAGCCTCTTAAGAAGATCATTCTTAAAGTTATTCCAACTAAAGGAACAGACTCGGGTTGTCGTCTTCCACCACATGCACAAATTGTATGCATTTCCCTCCAATTGCATAGAGACGTACTTAATCTTCTCGCTATCATAAGGTATGTTATGGATGTCAAAGTATTCCTCTGCATTATCGATCCATGCGATGCATTGCTTTTCGTCACCATCAAATTTGGGTAACTCTAGTTTTACCCTTATTTGGTACCCATGTGTTTGGGGATATACACAGAATGTTAAAGAAGGGAACTTCAAGGGGTGGCGTCATGTCGTGTTGTCCTGGCGTTTTAGGCGTATTTGGAAGTGTATTGAAGGGGTCTAGGTGTGGATTATGGCTAGGTGGGGGCAACAAAGTGTGCGGCGGTAGTCTAGCCAAGATATTGTTGAGAGACTATTGAGTTTTCTTTTGATCTGCCTTCAATGCACAAATGCCTTGCTCTATTCCTTCCTTGAGTCATGTTAATGCATTATTATTTTTGTCAATTTCCGCCTTGAGATCTACATATTTTTTATTGACTTTTTCCTCCAATTGGTCCAATTTGGCATTGACATCTCCCATTTTGGCGACTACATGAATTTTCTCTATGTTGAACCTTGACTTATTTTTATTGGTGATCTGAAGCCAGCCAACCACGATTTTTTTTATATAATAATAATAATATTATTATTATAATATATATATTTTTCAATGTTGCATGACTCGGACTCGACAAAGACTCGGCTGGCATATGACTCGGCGACTTAGGAAAGACTCGGGACAGACTCTAGAAGACTCGGCATTTTTTTTTAATTGTTTAATGAATTTAAAAAAATGTGTGTGTGTGTGTTCGTGTGGCCCTATGGGATGAGATACTCAGCCACAGGACCTGTGGGGTAAGTAGATAACACTCTACTCAAGCCCTGTGGATGAGTATCTCATCCTACAGTCCCATGTCTAGCTGAGATACTTAGCCACTGTGAAGATTCAAATTAAAAAGTAAATCATAAATATAAAATTAAAAGACAATTATATCGTAAATTTAAAAGTAAAAAACAAGTTAAAATGAAAATTTAAAAACAATTTAAAGTTAAAATTAAAATTAAAAAACAATTTAAAATTAAAATTAAAAAACAATTAAAAATTAAAGTTTAAAAACAATAATATCATTTTATAATTTATATAGAAATTAAGTGTAAAAAACTGGAAAATTAAAGCAAGCATTTGAGCACCAGCTGCGATGGCAGTGATGGCATTGAGCACTTGGAAACCGTGACCTCCTTCGAAGTTGAGCACTAGCACCACGAAATTGCGATGACAGCTCCTTCAACGGTCAACCAAGGGCATGGGAACTTGGAAGCATTTTACACTTCACGCTTCACTCAGCCAGAGGGCGTTCTCCACTACTGATGGTAGCGCACTCCTTCAAGAGCATTCTCCACAACTGATGAATGAGCGCTCCTCCATGACAGATGAATATAGCCACTTAGCACTAGCACGACTGATGAATGAGCATAGGACATTGGTCCCTCATTCATGTCATTTTTCCCTCCCAAAACGATAAACCTAACCAGCAGATTAGTCGACGTCCACAAGGATATTTTCTGTGTTTTCCGAGTCCATGTCGAGTTAGGCCTGGGTCTATGCGAGTATGCCGAGTCGCTGCAAGTACGTCGAGTCCCAAACGAGTCTTCAACGATTACCCGGTTTGAAGGTTGACTCATCCAAACTAGCGAGTACTCGCGAGTCTTGGAAAAGTGGTGCTTCATTGATATTTTTAAATAATAATAATAGTAATATATTATTATTAAAAAAAATTGTTTTGTTTTTGGTTTTGTGTGCAGGTTAGTGTGGTGTTGGGTGAACGAAATGCGTGTGATCGAGGGTGTGGAGGAGGGCAACGTGGGTATGCAGCTGTAGACGAAGGGAGAAGTAGCTCGTGGTAGAGGCGTTGGAGATACGCGGGTTGAAAGTTGGAAGGGGGGGCAGAATAGAGCACGCGGGATAAAGGCTGGCAGAGGTAGCAAACACGGTGCAGACTTGTGGAATAGTGGAGAGCGTGGAGTGATGATGCACAGGTGGAAGGCGGCTGGCTAGGAGATGGGATGGAAGAATGGGCCGCGTGAGGTGCTACAGGAGGTGGGAGAGGGAGGAGTAGCTATGGGCGAGGGAGAGGGAGCTGCAGGAGAGGGAGGGAGTTGCAGGAGGTGGAGGGAGTTGGTGCTACAGGCGAGGGAGAGGGAGAGGTAGCTACGAGAGGTGGAGGGAGTTGGTGCGTGAAACACGCGAGCGAAT
Source organism: Pseudotsuga menziesii (assembly GCA_001517045.1). NCBI lineage: Eukaryota > Viridiplantae > Streptophyta > Pinopsida > Pinales > Pinaceae > Pseudotsuga > Pseudotsuga menziesii. The sequence goes on from LPNX010764186.1 coordinate 113,747, forward strand.
AGAGATGCAGGATGACGCGTGGGCAGTGGAACAAGGAAACAGGGACAGCGAAATGATGGCAGCGGTGAGGTAGCGGATTTTGGATTCTGGACGACGGCTACAGTTGCAGTGGGTGTCTTCCTGCTCTGATACCACTAAAGCGAGCAAACGAAAAAAAACTCGAAATAAATAAATAAATATGTTTTATAAAAATGTCTGATATATGAAAAAATACAATCATAGCTTAGGCTATATAAGCCTTATTGGGTTACTAAGGTGACTGTTGGCAAAGAAAACGCAACCGTTTGTAATAATTTCCGTTATATATATATATATATATATATATATATATGGTTTGTAATATATTGTTATGTGTGTCTTCATAGCTTAATCATTATTTATATTATTTTAAGTTTTTTTTATGTATATAACAGGTAAGGGAGCTCAAGATAAGCATTTTCGTAAATCAAAGGTTAGGTGTTATAATTGTAGCCAACTTCGACATTATGCAAAGGATTGTAAGAAACCACCTCACAAAAATTGGCATAGAAATTAGTATCATGCTTCAACTGCTATAGAAGAAGAACAGCTTCAGCAAAAGAAATCAAGGTTTGAGACCAAGGATCAAGATCAAAGAAAACAATTCTACTTGGCTTCAACACTCTTTGGTTCCATCTCCAACTTATCAAATTACTAGTGTGTAAAGAGTGGAGCCACTAAGCATATGACTAGATTCAAGAAGGCCCTTGCAGTTTACGAGGCCAAGAAGTTTCGTATGAAAGTGGAAATAGGAGATGGAAGTACCTATGTAATCAAAGGAGTTTGCACAGAGTTTGAGGCAGATTCCTGTACCTTTCCTTGGAAAATGCGCCCAGTATCAGCCTCGAACTCTGTGCAAACTTCAGCAATAAATATCAGCATTTATTACTGTACCTTTCCTTG